>JAWHQI010000629.1:0-435785 GCA_033032865.1 Dactylorhiza incarnata | reverse complement strand
AAGTTTTTTCCATTCCAGTTTGTTGTTGGTCAATATACAGCGGGTTGGTAAAAAGGTATTTAGCTCGAAAGGAGACCTAAACATCAAACGTCCATAGCTTTTGATCCTGTTGTCCGATTTTCACCCACAATACCTTTTCGAAATGAGATCAGAGCATTAAATCCAATGGAGAACAATTTAAACCCATTCCAACTCGTTTAGAGGTCGATATACAGTGAGTTGTAGTGGAAATACGAGATTTTTCTCCAAATGACACATACACTTCAAAATACCAGAATTTTTAATGCGGGTTGTAGTGAAAATGAGAGATTTAGCTCCAAATGACACTCAAGCTTTAAACCGCAACAAATTTTGATTCAGTTGCCTTATTTTACCCCCACAACACCTTTTCCGAATAATCTTGGAGCACTACATTCATTGGAGCACAAGTTTTACCCATTCTAGTTCATTTAGTTGTCGATATATAGTGGGTTGCAGCGGTAATGCGAAATTTAGCTCCAAATGACACCTAAACTTGTAATAGCCATAACTTTTGATTTTTATGTTTGATTTTTGCCCACAACACCTTTCGGAATATGCTCGGAGGCATACATCCAATGGAGCACAATTTTAAACCATTCTAGCACATTTTAGTGGTAATATATAGCGGGTTTGCATTGGCAATGAGGGATTTAGCTCCTCTTTACACATTAATTGTAACAGCCATAACTTTTGATCTGGATATTTGATTTTTGCGCACAACACCTTTTTGGAATGAGCTCGGAGCCCTACATCCAATGGAGTACAAGTTTTTCCATTCCAATTTGTTATTGGTCAATATACACCTGGTTGGTAATTAGGTATTTAGCTTGAAAGGAGACCTAAACTTCAAACGTCCATAACTTTTGATCCGGTTGTCGGATTTTCACCCACAATACCTTTTCAGAATGAGATCGGAGCCCTAAATCCAATAGAGAACAATTTAAACCCATTCCAGCTCGTTTAGAGGTCGATATACAGTGAGTTGTAGTGGAAATATGATATTTTGCTCCAAATGGCACATACACTTCAAAATACAAGAATTTTTAATGCTGGTTGTAGTGAAAATGAGAAATTTAGCTCCAAATGACACTCAAACTTTAAACCGCAACAGCTTTTGATGCGGTTGTCTTATTTTACCCACACAAAACCTTTTCAGAATAATCTTGGAGCACTACAATCATTGGAGCACAAGTTTTACCCATTCCAGTTCATTTAGTTGTCGATATATAGCGGGTTGCAGTGGTAATTGCGAAATTTAGCTTCAAATGACACCTAAACTTCTAACAGCCATAACTTTTGATTTTTATGTTTGATTTTTGCCCACAACACCTTTTCATAATATGCTCGGAGGCATACATCCAATGGAGCACAATTTTTAACCATTCCAGCTCATTTTAGTGGTCAATATACAGCGGGTTGCAATGGCAATGAGGGATTAGCTCCTCTTACACATTAACTGTAACAACCATAACTTTTGATCTGGTTGTTTGATTTTGCGCACAACACCTTTTTGGAATGAGCTCGGAGCCCATACATCCAATGGAGAAAAAGTTTTTCCCATTCCAGTTTGTTATTGGTCAATATACAGCGGGTTGGTAATAAGGTATTTAGCTCGAAAGGAGACCTAAACTTCAAACGTCCATAACTTTTGACCCGGTTGTCCGATTTTCACCCACAATACCTTTTTGGAATGAGATCGGAGCCCTAAAATCCAATGGAGAACAATTTAAAACCCATTCCAGCTCATTTAGAGGTCGATATACAGTGAGTTGTAGTAAAAATATGAGATTTTGCTCCAAATGACACATACACTTCAAAATACCAGAATTTTTAATGCGGGTTGTAGTGAAAATGAGAGATTTAGCTCCAAATGACACTCAAACTTTAAAACCGCAACAACTTTTGATACAGTTGTTTTATTTTTACCCCCACAACACCTTTTTGGAATAATCTTGGAGCACTACAATCATTGGAGCATAAGTTATACCTATTCCAGTTTCATTTAGTTGTCGATATATAGCGGGTTGCAGCGGTAATGCGAAATTTAGCTCCAAATGACACCTAAACTTCTAACAGCCATAACTTTTGATTTTATGTTTGATTTTGCCCACAACACCTTTTTGGAATATGCTCAGAGGCATACATCCAATAGAGCACAATTTTAAAACCATTCCAGCTCATTTTTAGTGGTCAATATATAGCGGGTTGCAATGGTAATGAGGGATTTAGCTCTTCTTTACACATTAATTGTAACAGCCATAACTTTTGATCTGGTTGTTTGATTTTTGCGCACAACACCTTTTTGGAATGAGCTCAGGAGCCCTACATCCAATGGAGAACAAGTTTTTCCCATTCCAGTTTGTTATTGGTCAATATACAGCGGGTTGGTAATAAGGTATTTAGCTCGAAAGGAGACCTAAACTTCAAACGTCCATAACTTTTGATTGCGGTTGTCCGATTTTCACCCACAATACCTTTTTCGGAATGAGATCGGAGCCCTAAATCCAATGGAGAACAATTTAAAACCCATTCCAGCTCGTTTAGAGGTCGATATATAGTGAGTTGTAGTGGAAATACAAGATTTTGCTCCAAATGACACATACACTTCAAAATACCAGAATTTTTAAAGTGGATTGTAGTGAAAATGAGAGATTTAGCTCCAAATGACACTCAAACTTTAAACTACAACAACTTTTGATGCGGTTGTCTTATTTTACACCCACAATGCCTTTTCGGAATAATCTTGGGAGCACTACATTCATTGGAGCACAAGTTTTACCCATTCATTTCATTTAGTTGTCGATATATAGCGGGTTGCAGCGGTAATGCGAAATTTATCTCCAAATGACACCTAAATTTATAACAGCCATAACTTTTGATTTTTATATTTCATTTTTGCCCACAACACCTTTTCGGAATATGCTCGGAAGCATACATCCAATGGAGCACAATTTTAAACCATTCCAGCTCATTTTAGTAGTCCATATACAGCGGGTTGCAATGGCAATGAGGGATTTAGCTCCTCTTTACACATTAACTGTAACAAACATAACTTTTGATCTGGTTGTTTGATTTTTGCGCACAACACCTTTTTGGTATAAGCTCGGAGCCCTACATCCATTGGAGAACAAGTTTTTCCCATTCCAGTTTGTTATTGGTCAATATATAGTGGGTTGGTAATAAGGTATTTAGCTCGAAAGGAGGCCTAAATTTCAAACGTCCATAACTTTTGATCCGGTTGTAATATTTTCACCCACAATACCTTTTCGGAATGAGATAGGAGCCCTAAATCCAATGGAGAACAATTTAAACCCATTCCATCTCGTTTAGAGGTCGATATACAGTGAGTTGTAGTGGAAATATGAGATTTTGCTCCAAATGACACATACACTTCAAAATACCAGAATTTTTAATGCGGGTTGTAGTGAAAATGAGAGATTTAGCTCCAATTGACACTCAAACTTTAAACTGAAACACCTTTTGATGCGGTTGTCTTATTTTACCCCCACAACACCTTTTCGGAATAATCTTGGAGCACTACATTCATTGGAGCACAAGTTTTACCCATTCCAGTTCATTTAGTTGTGGATATATAGTGTGTTGCAGCGGTAATGCGAAATTTAGCTCCAAATGACACCTAAACTTCTAACAGCCATAACTTTTGATTTTTATGTTTGATTTTTGCCCACAACACCTTTCCGGAATATGCTCGGAGGCATACATCCAATAGAGGACAATTTAAACCATTCCAGCTCATTTTTGTGGTCAATATACAGCGGGTTGCAATGACAATGAGGGATTTAGCTCATCTTTACACATTAACTGTAACAGCCATAACTTTTGATCTGGTTGTTTGATTTTTGCGCACAATACCTTTTTGGAATGAGCTCGGAGCCATACATCCATTGGAGAAAAATTTTTCCCATTCCAGTTTGTTATTAGTCAATATACAATGGGTTGGTAATAAGGTATTTAGCTCGAAAGGAGACCTAAACTTCAAACGTCCATAACTTTTGATCCGGTTGTCCGATTTTCACCCGCAATACCTTTTCGGAATGAGATCAGAGCCCTAAATCCATTGGAGAACAATTTAAACCCATTCCAGCTCGTTTAGAGGTCGATATACAGTGAGATGTAGTGGAAATACGAGATTTTGCTCCAAATGACACATACACTTCAAAATACCAAAATTTTTAATGCGGATTGTAGTAAAAATGAGAGATTTAGCTCCAAATGACACTCAAACTTTAAACAGCAACAACTTTTGATGTGGTTGTCTTATTTTACCCCCACAACACCTTTTCGGAATAATCTTGGAGCAGTACATTCATTGGAGCACAAGTTTTACCCATTCTAGTTCATTTAGTTGTCGATATATAGCGGGTTGCAGCGGTAATGCGAAATCTAGCTCCAAATGATACCTAAGCTTCTAATAGCCATAACATTTGAATTTTATGTTTGATTTTTGCCCACAACACCTTTTCGGAATATGATCGGAGGCATACATCCAATGGAGCACAATTTTAAACCATTCCAGCTCATTTTAGTGGTCAATATACAACGGGTTGTAATGGCAATGAGGAATTTAGGTCCTCTTTACACATTAACTGTAACAACCATAACTTTTGATCTAGTTGTTTGATTTTTGCGCACAACACCTTTTGGATTGAGCTCGGAGCCCTACATCCAATGGGAACAAGTTTTTCCCATTCCAGTTTGTTATTGGTCAATATACAGCGGGTTGGTAATAAGGTATTTAGCTCGAAAGGAGACCTAAACTTCAAACGTCGATAACTTTTGATCCGGTTGTCCGATCTTCACCCACAATACCTTTTCGGAATGAGATCGGAGCCCTAAATCCAATGGAGAACAATTTAAACCCATTTCAGCTCATTTAGCGGTCGATATACAGTGAGTTGTAGTGGAACTACGAGATTTTGCTCCAAATGACATACACTTCAAAATACAAGAATTTTTAATGCGGGTTGTAGTGAAAATGAGAGATTTAGCTCCAAATGACACTCAAACTTTAAACCGCAACAACTTTTGATGCGGTTGTCCTATTTTACCCCCCACAACACCTTTCCGGAATAATCTTGGAGTACTACATTCATTGGAGCACAAGTTTTACCCATTCCAGTTCATTTAGTTGTCGATATATCTGGTTGCAGCGGTAATGCGAAATTTAGCTCCAAATGACACCTAAACTTCTAACAACCATAACTTTTGATTTTTATGTTTGATTTTTGCCCACAACACCTTTTCGGAATATGCTCGGAGGCATACATCCAATAGAGCACAATTTTAAATCATTCCAGCTCATTTTAGTGGTCAATATATAGTGGGTTGCAATGGCAATCAGGGAATTACCTCCTCTTTACACATTAACAATAATAGCCATAACTTTTGATCTGGTTATTTAATTTTTGCGCACAACACCTTTTTGGAATGAGCTCGGAGCTCTACATCCAATGGATAATAAGTTTTTCCCATTCCAGTTTGTTATTGGTCAATATACATCGGGTTGGTAATAAGGTATTTAGCTCGAAAGAAGACCTAAACTTCAAACGTCCATAACTTTTGATCTGATTGTCCGATTTTCACCCACAATACCTTTTCGGAATGAGATCAGAGCACTAAATCCAGTGGAGAACAATTTAAACCCATTCCAGCTCGTTTAGAGGTCGATATACAGTGAGTTGTAGTGGAAATACAATATTTTGCTCCAAATGACACATACACTTCAAAATACCTGAATTTTTAATGCTGGTTGTAGTGAAAATGAGAGATTTAGCTCCAAATGACACTCAAACTTTAAACCGCAACAACTTTTGATGCGGTTGTCTTATTTTACCCCAACAACACCTTTGCGGAATAATCTTGGAGCACTACATTCATTGGAGCACAAGTTTTACCCATTCAAGTTCATTAAGTTGTCGATATATAGCGGGTTGCAGCGGTAATGCAAAATTTAGCTCCAAATGACACCTAAACTTCTAACATCCATAACTTTTAATTTTTATGTTTGATTTTTCCCACAACACCTTTTCGGAATATGCTCGGAGGCATACATCTAAAGGAGCACAATTTTAAACCAATCCAGCTCATTTTAGTGATCAATATGCAACGGGTTGCAATGGCAATGAGGGATTTAGCTACTCTTTACACATTAACTGTTACAGCCATAACTTTTGATCTGGTGGTTTGATTTTTGCGCACAACACCTTTTTGGAATGAGCTCGGAGCTCTACATCCAATGGAGAACAAGTTTTTCCCATTCCAGTTTGTTATTGGTCAATATAAAGTGGGTTGGTAATAAGGTATTTAGCTCGAAAGGAGACCTAAACTTCAAACGTCCATAACTTTTGATCCGGTTGTCCGATATTCACCCACAATAGCTTTTCGGAATGAGATCGGAGCCCTAAATACAATGGAGAACAATTTAAACCCATTCAAGCTTGTTTAGAACTCGATATACAGTGAGTTGTAATGGAAATATGAGATTTTGCTCCAAATGACACATACACTTCAAAATACCAGAATTTTTAATGCCGGTTGTAGTGAAAATGAGAGATTTAGCTCCAAATGATACTCAAACTTTAAACCGCAACAACTTTTGATGGTGTTGTCTTATTTTACCCCCACAACACCTTTTTGGAATAATCTTGGAGCACTACATTGATTGGAGCACAAGTTTTACCCATTCTAGTTCATTTAGTTGTCGATATATAGCGGGTTGTAGCGGTAATGCGAAAGTTAGCTTCAAATGACACCTAAACTTCTAACAGCCATAAATTTTGATTTTTATGTTTGATTTTTGCCCACAACATTTTTTCGGAATATGCTCGGAGGCATACATCCAATGGAGCACAATTATAAACCATTCCAACTCATTTTAGTGGTCAATATACAGCGGGTTGCAATGGCAATGAGGGATTTAGCTCCTCTTTACACATTAACTATAACAGCCATAACTTTTGATCTGGTTGTTTGATTTTTGTGCACAACACCTTTTTCGAATGTGCTCGGAGCCCTACATCCAATGGAGAACAAGTTTTTCCCATTCCAGTTTCTTATTGTTCAATATACAGCGGGTTGGTAATAAGGTATTTAGCTCGAAAGGAGACCTAAACTTCAAACGTCCATAACTTTTGATCCGGTTTTCCGATTTTCACCCACAATACCTTTTTGTAATGAGATCGGAGCCCTAAATCCAATGAAGAACAATTTAAACCCATTACAACTTGTTTAGAGGTCGATATACAGTGAGTTGTAGTGGAAATATGATATTTTGCTCCAAATGACACATACACTTCAAAATACCAGAATTTTTAACGCTGGTTGTAGTGAAAATGAATGATTTAGCTCCAAATGACACTCAAACTTTAAACCGCAACAACTTTTGATGCGGTTGTCTTATTTTACCCCCACAACACTCTTCGGAATAATCTTGGAGCACTATATTCATTGGAGCACAAGTTTTACCCATTCCAGTTCATTTAGTTGTCGATATATAGCGGGTTGCAGCGGTAATGAGAAATTTAGCTCCAAATGACACCTACACTTCTAACAACCATAACTTTTGATCTGGTTGTTTGATTTTTGCGCACAACACCTTTTTGGAATGAGCTCGGATCCCTACATCCAATGGAGAACTAGTTTTCCCATTCCACTTTGTTATTGGCCAATATACAGCGGGTTGGTAATAATGTAGTTAGCTCGAAAGGAGACCTAAACTTCAAACGTCCATAACTTTTGATCCGGTTTTCCGATTTTCACCCACAATACCTTTTTGGAATGAGATCGGAGCCCTAAATCCGATGGAGAACAATTTGAACCCATTTCAACTTGTTTAGAGGTCAATATACAGTGAGTTGTAGTGGAAATATGAGATTTTGCTCCAAATGACACATACACTTCAAAATACCAGAATTTTTAACGTTGGTTGTAGTGAAAATGAATGATTTAGCTCCAAATGACACTCAAACTTTAAACCGTAACAACTTTTGATGCGGTTGTCTTAGTTTACA
This sequence comes from Dactylorhiza incarnata, assembly GCA_033032865.1. Taxonomy (NCBI): domain Eukaryota; kingdom Viridiplantae; phylum Streptophyta; class Magnoliopsida; order Asparagales; family Orchidaceae; genus Dactylorhiza; species Dactylorhiza incarnata. The sequence goes on along the minus strand of JAWHQI010000629.1, from coordinate 427,734 downwards.
CCCACAACACTTTTTCGGAATAATCTTGGAGCACTACATTCATTGGAGCACAAGTTTTACCCATTCCAGTTCATTTAGTTGTCGATATATAGCGGGTTGCAGCGGTAATGTGAAATTTAGCTCCAAATGAGACCTAAACTTCTAACAGCCATAACTTTTGATTTTTATGTTTGATTTTGGCCCACAACACCTTTTCGGAATATGCTCGGAGGCCTACATCCAATGGAGCACAAATTTAAACCATTCCGGCTCATTTTAGTGGTCAATATACAGCGGGTTGCAATGACAATGAGGGATTTAGCTCCTCTTTACACATTAACTATAACAGCCATAACTTTTGATCTGGTTATTTGATTTTTTGCGCACAACACCTTTTTCCCATTCCAATTTGTTATTGGTCAATATAAGCGGGTTGGTAATAAGGTATTTAGCTCGAAAGGAGATCTAAACTTCAAACCTCCATAACTTTTGATCCGGTTGTCCGATTTTCACCCACAATACCTTTTCGGAATGAGATCGGAGCCATAAATCCAATGGACAACAATTTAAACCCATTCCAGCTCGTTTATAGGTCGATATACAGTGAGTTGTAGTGGAAATATGATATTTTGCTCCAAATGACACATACACTTCAAAATACCAGAATTTGTAATGCGGGTTGTAGTGAAAATGAGAGATTTAGCTCTAAATAACACTCAAACTTTAAACCTCAACAACTTTTGATATGGTTGTCTTATTTTACCCCCACAACACCATTTCAGAATAATCTTGGAACACTACATTCAGTGGAGCACAAGTTTTACCCATTCCAGTTCATTTAGTTGTCGATATATAGCGGGTTGCAGCGGTAATGTGAAATTTAGCGCCAAATGACACCTAAACTTTAGATTTTTATGTTTCACTTTTGCCCACAACACCTTTTCGGAATATGCTCGGAGGCATACATCCAATGGAGCACAATTTTAAACCATTCCAGCTCATTTTAGTGGTCAATATACAGCGGGTTACAAATGGCAATGAGGGATTTAGCTCCTCTTTACACATTAACTGTAACAACCATAACTTTTGATCTGGTTATTTGAATTTTGCGCACAACACCTTTTGGGAATGAGCTCAGAGCCCTACATCCAATGGAGAACAAGTTTTTCCCATTCCAGTTTGTTATTGGTTAATATACAGTGGGTTGGTAATAAGGTATTTAGCTCGAAAAGAGACCTAAACTTCAAACGTCCATAACTTTTGATCTGGTTGTCTGATTTTCACCCAGAATACCTTTTCGGAATGAGATAGGAGCCCTAAATCCAATGGAGAACAATTTAAACCCATTCCAGCTCGTTTAGAGGTCGATATCCAGTGAGTTGTAGTGGAAATACGAGATTTTGCTCCAAATGACACATACACTTCAAAAGACCAGAATTTTTAATGCGGGTTGTAGTGAAAATGAGAGATTTAGCTCAAAATGACACTCAAACTTTAAACCACAACAACTTTTGATGCGGTTGTCCAATTTTACCCCCACAAACCTTTTCGGAATAATCTTGGAGCACTACATTCATTGGAGCACAAGTTTTACCCATTCTAGTTCATTTAGTTGTCGATATATAGCGGATTGCAACGGTAATGCGAAATTTAGCGCCAAATGACACCTAAACATTTAACAACCATAACTTTTGATTTTATGTTTCACTTTTGCCCACAACACATTTTCAGAATATGCTCTGAGGCATACATCCAATGGAGCAATATTTTAAACCATTCCATCTCATTTTAGTTGTCAATATACAATGGGTTGCAATGGCAATGAGGGATTTAACTCCTCTTTACACATTAACTGTAAGAACCATAACTTTTGATCTGGTTGTTTGAGTTTTGCGCACAACACATTTTTGGAATGAGCTCAGAGCCCTACATCCAATGGAGAACAAGTTTTTCCCATTCCAGTTTGTTATTGGTCAATATACAGCGGGTTGGTAATAAGGTATTTAGCTCGAAAGGAGACCTAAACTTCAAACGTCAATAACTTTTGATCCGGTTGTCCGATTTTCACCCACAATACCTTTTCGGAATAAGATCGGAGCCCTAAATCCTATGGACAACAATTTAAACCCATTCCAGCTCGTTTAGAGGTCGATATACAGTGAGTTGTATTGGAAATATGATATTTTGTACCAAATGACACATACACTTCAAAATACCAAAATTTTTAATGCGGGTTGTAGTGAAAATGAGAGATTTAGCTCCAAATGACACTCAAACTTTAAACCGCAACAAATTTTGATGCGGTTGTCTTATTTTACCCCCACAACATCTTTTCGGAATAATCCTAGAGCACTACATTCATTGGAGCACAAGTTTTACCCATTCCAGTTCATTTAGTTGTCGATATATTGCGGGTTGAAGCGGTAATGCGAAATTTAGCTCCAAATAACACCTAAACTTTTAACAGCCATAACTTTTGATTTTTATGTTTGATTTTTGCCCACAACACCTTTTTGGAATATGCTCGGAGGCATACATCCAATGGAGCACAATTTTAAACAATTCCAGCTCATTTTAGTGGTCAATATACAGCGGGTTGCAATGACAATGAGGGATTTAGCTCCTCTTTACACATTAACTATAACAGCCATAACTTTTGATCTGGTTGTTTGATTTTTGCACACAACACTTTTTTGGAATGAGCTCGGAGCCCTACATCCAATAGAAAACAAGTTTTTCCCATTCCAGTTTGTTATTGGTCAATATACAGCGGGTTGGTAATAAGGTATTTAGCTCGAAAGGAGACCTAAACTTCAAACGTCCATAACTTTTGATCCGGTTGTCCGATTTTCACCCAAAATACCTTTTTGGAATGAGATCGGAGCCCTAAATCCAATGAAGAACAATTTAAACCCATTCCAGCTCATTTTGCGGTCGATATGCAGTGAGTTGTAGTGGAAATACGAGAATTTACTCCAAATGACACATACACTTCAAAAGACCAAAATTTTAATGCGGGTTGTAGTGAAAATGAGAGATTTAGCTCCAAGTGACTCTCAAACTTTAAACTGTAATAACTTTTGATGCGGTTGTCTTATTTTACCCCCACAACACCTTTTAAGAATAATCTTGGAGCACTACATTCATTGGAGCACAAGTTTTACCCATTCCAGTTCATTTAGTTGTCGATATATAGCGGGTTGCAGCGGTAATGCGAAATTTAGCGTTAAATGACACCTAAACTTCTAACAGCCATAACTTTTGATTTTTATGTTTGACTTTTGCCCACAACACCTTTTCGAAATATGCTCAGAGGCATACATCCAATGGAGCACAATTATAAACCATTCCAACTCATTTTAGTGGTCAATATACAGCGGGTTGCAATGGCAATGAGGGATTTAGCTCCTCTTTACACATTAACTATAACAGCCATAACTTTTGATCTGGTTGTTTGATTTTTGTGCACAACACCTTTTTCGAATGTGCTCGGAGCCCTACATCCAATGGAGAACATGCTTTTTCCATTCCAGTTTCTTATTGTTCAATATACAGCGGGTTGGTAATAAGGTATTTAGCTCGAAAGGAGACCTAAACTTCAAACGTCCATAACTTTTGATCCGGTTTTCCGATTTTCACCCACAATACCTTTTTGTAATGAGATCGGAGCCCTAAATCCAATGAAGAACAATTTAAACCCATTACAACTTGTTTAGAGGTCGATATATAGTGAGTTGTAGTGGAAATATGATATTTTTCTCCAAATGAAACATACACTTCAAAATATCAGAATTTTTAACGCTGGTTGTAGTGAAAAAGAATAATTTAGCTCCAAATGACACTCAAACTTTAAACCGCAACAACTTTTGATGCGGTTGTCTTATTTTACCTCCACAACACTCTTCGGAATAATCTTGGAGCACTATATTCATTGGAGCACAAGTTTTACCCATTCCAGTTCATTTAGTTGCCGATATATAGCGGGTTGCAGCGGTAATGTGAAATTTAGCTCCAAATGACACCTAAACTTCTAACAACCATAACTTTTGATCTGGTTGTTTGATTTTTGCGCACAACACCTTTTTGGAATGAGCTCGGATCCCTACATCCAATGGAGAACAAGTTTTCCATTCCAGTTTGTTATTGGTCAATATACAGCGGGTTGGTAATAATGTAGTTAGCTCGAAAGGAGACCAAAACTTCAAACGTCCATAACTTTTGATCCGGTTTTCCGATTTTCACCCACAATACCTTTTTGGAATGAGATCGGAGCCCTAAATCCGATGGAGAACAATTTAAACCCATTCCAACTTGTTTAGAGGTCGATATACAGTGAGTTGTAGTGGAAATATGAGATTTTGCTCCAAATGACACATACACTTCAAAATACCAGAATTTTTAACGTTGGTTGTAGTGAAAATGAATGATTTAGCTCCAAATGACACTCAAACTTTAAACCGTAACAACTTTTGATGCGGTTGTCTTATTTTACACCCACAACACTTTTTCGGAATACTCTTGGAGCACTACATTCATTGGAGCACAAGTTTTACCCATTCCAGTTCATTTATTTGTCGATATATAGCGGGTTGCAGCGGTAATGTGAAATTTAGCTCCAAATGAGACCTAAACTTCTAACAGCCATAACGTTTGATTTTTATGTTTGATTTTTGCCCACAACACCTTTTCGGAATATGCTCGGAGGCCTACATCCAATGGAGCACAAATTTAAACCATTCCGGCTCATTTTAGTGGTCAATATACAGCGGGTTGCAATGACAATGAGGGATTTAGCTCCTCTTTACACATTAACTATAACAGCCATAACTTTTGATCTGGTTATTTGATTTTTGCGCACAACACCTTTTTCCCATTCCAATTTGTTATTGGTCAATATAAGCGGGTTGGTAATAAGGTATTTAGCTCGAAAGGAGATCTAAACTTCAAACCTCCATAACTTTTGATCCGGTTGTCCGATTTTCACCCACAATACCTTTTCGGAATGAGATCGGAGCCATAAATCCAATGGACAACAATTTAAACCCATTCCAGCTCGTTTATAGGTCGATATTCAGTGAGTTGTAGTGGAAATATGATATTTTGCTCCAAATGACACATACACTTCAAAATACCAGAATTTGTAATGCGGGTTGTAGTGAAAATGAGAGATTTAGCTCTAAATAACACTCAAACTTTAAACCTCAACAACTTTTGATATAATTGTCTTATTTTACCCCCACAACACCTTTTCAGAATAATCTTGGAACACTACATTCATTGGAGCACAAGTTTTACCCATTTCAGTTCATTTAGTTGTCGATATATAGCGGGTTGCAGCGGTAATGCGAAATTTAGCGCCAAATGACACCTAAACTTCTAACAGCCATAACTTTAGATTTTTATGTTTCACTTTTGCCCACAACACCTTTTCGGAATATGCTCGGAGGCATACATCCAATGGAGCACAATTTTAAACCATTCCAGCTCATTTTAGTGGTCAATATACAACGGGTTGCAATGGCAATGAGGGATTTAGCTCCTCTTTACACATTAACTGTAACAACCATAACTTTTGATCTGGTTATTTGATTTTTGCGCACAACACCTTTTGGGAATGAGCTCAGAGCCCTACATCCAATGGAGAACAAGTTTTTCCCATTCCAGTTTGTTATTGGTCAATATACAGTGGGTTGGTAATAAGGTATTTAGCTCGAAAGGAGACCTAAACTTCAAACGTCCATAACTTTTGATCTGGTTGTCTGATTTTCACCCAGAATACCTTTTCGGAATGAGATAGGAGCCCTAAATCCAATGGAGAACAATTTAAACCCATTCCAGCTCGTTTAGAGGTCGATATCCAGTGAGTTGTAGTGGAAATACGAGATTTTGCTCCAAATGACACATACACTTCAAAAGACCAGAATTTTTAATGCGGGTTGTAGTGAAAATGAGAGATTTAGCTCCAAATGACACTCAAACTTTAAACCACAACAACTTTTGATGCGGTTGTCCAATTTTACCCCCACAAACCTTTTCGGAATAATCTTAGAGCACTACATTCATTGGAGCACAAGTTTTACCCATTCTAGTTCATTTAGTTGTCGATATATAGCGGGTTGCAGCGGTAATGCGAAATTTAGCGCCAAATGACACCTAAACATCTAACAACCATAACTTTTGATTTTTATGTTTCACTTTTGCCCACAACACATTTTCAGAATATGCTCTGAGGCATACATCCAATGGAGCAATATTTTAAACCATTCCATCTCATTTTAGTTGTCAATATACAATGGGTTGCAATGGCAATGAGGGATTTAGCTCCTCTTTACACATTAACTGTAAGAACCATAACTTTTGATCTGGTTGTTTGAGTTTTGCGCACAACACATTTTTGGAATGAGCTCGGAGCCCTACATCCAATGGAGAACAAGTTTTTCCCATTCCAGTTTGTTATTGGTCAATATACAGCGGGTTGGTAATAAGGTATTTAGCTCGAAAGGAGACCTAAACTTCAAACGTCAATAACTTTTGATCCGGTTGTCCGATTTTCACCCACAATACCTTTTCGGAATAAGATTGGAGCCCTAAATCCAATGGACAACAATTTAAACCCATTCCAGCTCGTTTAGAGGTCGATATACAGTGAGTTGTATTGGAAATATGATATTTTGCTCCAAATGACACATACACTTCAAAATACCAAAATTTTTAATGCGGGTTGTAGTGAAAATGAGAGATTTAGCTCCAAATGACACTCAAACTTTAAACCGCAACAAATTTTGATGCGGTTGTCTTATTTTACCCCCACAACATCTTTTCGGAATAATCCTAGAGCACTACATTCATTGGAGCACAAGTTTTACCCATTCCAGTTCATTTAGTTGTCGATATATTGCGGGTTGAAGCGGTAAAGCGAAATTTAGCTCCAAATAACACCTAAACTTTTAACAGCCATAACTTTTGATTTTTATGTTTGATTTTTGCCCACAACACCTTTTCGGAATATGCTCGGAGGCATACATCCAATGGAGCACAATTTTGAACAATTCCAGCTCATTTTAGTGGTCAATATACAGCGGGTTGCAATGACAATGAGGGATTTAGCTCCTCTTTACACATTAACTATAACCGCCATAACTTTTGATCTGGTTGTTTGATTTTTGCACACAACACCTTTTTGGAATGAGCTCGGAGCCCTACATCCAATAGAAAACAAGTTTTTCCCATTCCAGTTTGTTATTGGTCAATATACAGCGGGTTGGTAATAAGGTATTTAGCTCGTAAGGAGACCTAAACTTCAAACGTTCATAACTTTTGATCCGGTTGTCCGATTTTCACCCAAAATACCTTTTTGGAATGAGATCGGAGCCCTAAATCTAATGAAGAACAATTTAAACCCATTCCAGCTCATTTTGAGGTCGATATACAGTGAGTTGTAGTGGAAATACGAGAATTTGCTCCAAATGACACATACACTTCAAAAGACCAGAATTTTAATGCGGGTTGTAGTGAAAATGAGAGATTTAGCTCCAAGTGACACTCAAACTTTAAACTGTAATAACTTTTGATGCGGTTGTCTTATTTTACCCCCACAACACCTTTTCAGAATAATCTTGGAGCACTACATTCATTGGAGCACAAGTTTTACCCATTCCAGTTCATTTAGTTGTCGATATATAGCGGGTTGCAGCGGTAATGCGAAATTTAGCGTTAAATGACACCTAAACTTCTAACAGCCATAACTTTTGATTTTTATGTTTGACTTTTGCCCACAACACCTTTTCGAAATATGCTCAGAGGCATACATCCAATGGAGCACAATTTTAAACCATTCCAGCTCATTTTAGTGGTCAATATACAGCGGGTTGCAATGGCAATGAGGGATTTAGCTCCTCTTTACATATTAATTATAACAGCCATAACTTTTGATCTGGTTAATTGATTTTTGCGCACAACACCTTTTTGGAATGAGCTCGGAGCCCTACATCCAATGGAGAACAAGTTTTTCCCATTCCAGTTTGTTATTGGTCAATATACATCGGGTTGGCAATAAGGTATTTAGCTCGAAAGGAGACCTAAACTTCAAACGTCCATAATTTTGATCTGGTTGTCCGATTTTCACCCACAACCTTTTCAGAATGAGATCGGAGCCTTAAATCCAATGGAGAACAATTTAAACCCATTCCAGCTCGTTTAGATGTCTATATACAGTGAGTTGTAGTGGAAATATGAGATTTTGCTTCAAATGACACATACACTTCAAAATACCAGAATTTTTAATGCGGGTGGTAGTGAAAATGAGAGATTTAGCTCCAAATGACACTCAAACTTTAAACCGTAACAACGTTTAATGCGGTTGTCATATTTTACCCCCCACAACACCTTTTCAGAATAATCTTGAAGCACTACATTAATTGGAGCACAAGTTTTACCCATTCCAGTTCATTAAGTTGTCGATATATAGCAGGTTGCCAGCAGTAATGCGAAATTTAGCTCCAAATGACACCTAAACTTCTAACAGCCATAACTTTTGATTTTTATGTTTTGATTTTTGCCCACAACACCTTTTTGGAATATGCTCGGAGGCATACATCCAATGGAGCACAATTTTAAACCATTCCAGCACATTTTAGTGGTCAATATACAACGGGTTGAAATGATAATGAGGGATTTAGCTCCTCTTTACACATTAACTATAACAGCCATAACTTTTGATCTGGTTGTTGGATTTTTGCGCACAACACCTTTTTGGAATGAGCTCGGAGCCCTACATCCAATGGAGAACAAGTTTTTCTCATTCCAATTTGTTATTGGTCAATATACAGCGGGTTGGTAATAAGGTATTTAGCTCAATAGGAGACCTAAACTTCAAACATCCATAACTTTTGATCCGGTTGTCCGATTTTCACCCACAATACCTTTTTGGAATGAGATCGGACCCTAAATCCAATGGAGAACAATTTATACCCATTCCAGCTCGTTTAAAAGTCGATATAGAGTGAGTTGTAGTGGAAATATGAGATTTTGCTCCAAATTACACATACATTTCAAAAGACCAGAAATTTCAATGCGGGTTGTAGTGAAAATGAGAGATTTAGCTCCAAATGACACTCAAACTTTAAACCGCAACTACTTTTGATGCGGTTGTCTTATTTTACCCCCACAACACCTTTTCGGAATAATCATAGAGCACTACATTCATTAGAGCACAAGTTTTACCCATTTCAGTTCATTTAGTTGTCAATATATAGCTGGTTGCAGCGGTAATGCGAAATTTAGCTCCAAATGACACCTAAACTTCTAACAGACATAAATTTTGATTTTTATGTTTGATTTTTGCCCGCAACACCTTTTCGGAATATGCTCGGAAACATACATCCAATGGAGCACGATTTTAAACCATTCCAGCTCATTTTAGTGGTCAATATACAGCGGGTTGCAATGGCAATGAGGGATTTAGCTCCTCTTTACACATTAACTATAGCAGCCATAACTTTTGATCTGGTTGTTTGATTTTTGCGCACAACAACTTTTTGGAATGAGATCAGAACCCTACATCTAATGGAGAACAACTTTTTCACATTCCAGTTTGTTATTTGTCAATATACAGCGGGCTGGTAATAAGGTATTTAGCTCTAAAGGAGACTTAAACTTCAAACGTCCATAACTTTTGATCTGATTGTCCGATTTTCACCCACAATACCTTTCAGAATGAGATCGGAGCCCTAAATCCAATGGAGAACAATTTAAACCCATTCCAGCTCGTTTAGAGGTCGATATACAGTGAGTTGTAGTGGAAATACGAGATTTTGCTCCAAACAACACATACACTTCAAAATACCTGAATTTTTAATGCGGGTTGTAGTGAAAATGAGAGATTTAGCTCCAAATGACACTCAAACTTTAAACCACAATAACTTTTGATGCGATTGTCTTATTTTACCCCACAACACCTTTTCGGAATAATCTTGGAGTACTACATTCATTGGAGCACAAGTTTTACCCTTTCCAGTTCATTTAGTTATCGATATATAGCAGGTTGCAGCGGTAAGGCGGAATTTAGCTCCAAATGACACCTAAACTTCTAACAACCATAACTTTTGATTTTTACGTTTGATTTTTGTCCACAACACCTTTTCGGAATATGCTCGGGGGCATACATCCAATGGAGCACAATTTTAAACCATTCCAGCTCATTTTAGTGGTCAATATACAGCGGGTTGCAATGATAATGAGGGATTTAACTCCTCTTTACACATTAACTGTAACAACCATAACTTTTGATCTCGTTGTTTGATTTTTGCGCACAACACCTTTTTGGAATGAGTTCGGAGCCCTACATCTAATGGAGAACAAGTTTTTCACATTCCAGTTTGTTATTGGTCAATATACAGTGGGTTGGTAATAAGGTATTTAGCTCGAAAGGAGACCTAAACTTTAAAGGTCCATAACTTTTGATCTGGTTGTCCGATTTTCTCCCACAATACCTTTTCGGAATGAGATCGGAGCCCTAAATCCAATGGAGAACAATTTAAACCCATTCCAACTCATTTAGAGGTCGATATATAGTGAGTTGTAGTGGAAATACGAGATTTTGCTCCAAATGACACATACACTTCAAAATACCAGAATTTTTAAGGCGTGTTGTTGTGAAAATGAGAGATTTAGTTCCAAATGACACTCAAACTTTAAACCGCAACAACTTTTGATGCGGTTGTCTTATTTTACCTCCACAACACCTTTTTAGAATAATCTTGGAGCACTACATTCATTGGAGCACAAGTTTTACCCATTCAAGTTCATTTAGTTGTCGATATATAGCGGGTTGCAGCGGTAATGCGAAATTTAGCTCCAAATGACACCTAAACTTCTAACAGCCATAACTTTTGATTTTTATGTTTGATTTTTACCCGCAACACCTTTTCGGAATATGCTCGGAGGCATACATCCAATGGAGGACAATTTTAAACCATTCCAGCTCATTTTAGTGGTCAATATACAACGGGTTGCAATGGCAATGAGGGATTTAGCTCCTCTTTACACATTAACTGTAACAGCCATAACTTTTGATCTCGTTGTTTGATTTTTGCGCACAACACCTTTTTGGAATGAGCTCGGAGCCCTTCATCCAATGGAGAACAAGTTTTTCCCATTCCAGTTTGTTATTGGTCAATATACAGCGGGTTGGTGATAAGGTATTTAGCTCGAAAGGAGACCTAAACTTCAAACGTCCATAAATTTTGATGCGTTTGTCCGATTTTTACCCACAATACCTTTTCGGAATGAGATCGGAGCCCTAAATCCAATGGAGAACAATTTAAACCCATTCCAGCTTGTTTAGAGGTCGATATACAGTGAGTTGTAGTGGAAATACGAGATTTTGCTCCAAATGACACATACACTTCAAAATACCAGAATTTTTAAGGCGGGTTATAGTGAAAATGAGAGATTTAGCTCCAAATGACACTCAAACTTTAAACTGCAACAACTTTTGATGTGGTTGTCTTATTTTACCCCCACAACACCTTTTCGGAATAATCTTGGAGCGCTACATTCATTGGAGCACAAGTTGTACCCATTCCAGTTCATTTAGTTGTCGATATATAGTGGGTTGCAGCGGTAATGCGAAATTTAGCTCCAAATGACACCTAAACTTCTAACAGCCATAATTTTTTATTTTTATGTTTGATTATCGCCCACAACACCTTTTCGGAATATGCTCGGAGGCATACATCCAATGGAGCACAAATTTAAACCATTCCAGCTCATTTTAGTGGTCAATATACAGCGGGTTGCAATTACAATGAGGGATTTAGCTCCTCTTTACACATTAATTGTAATAGCCATAACTTTTTATCTGGTTCTTTGATTTTTGCGCACAACAACTTTTTGGAATGAGCTCGGAGCCTTACATCCAATGGAGAACAAAATTTTCCTAATTCCAGTTTGTTATTGGTCAATATACAGTAGGTTGGTAATAAGGTATTTAGCTCGAAAGGAGACCTAAATTTCAAACGTCCTTAACTTTTGATCGGGTTGTCCGATTTTCACCCACAATACCTTTTCGGAATGAGATCCGAGCCCTAAATCCAATGGAGAACAATTTACACCCATTCCAGCTTGTTTAGAGGTCAATATACAGTGAGTTGTAGTCGAAATACGAGATTTTGCTACAAATGACACATACACTTCAAAATACCAGAATTTTTAATGGGGGTTGTAGTGAAAATGAGAGATTTAGCTCCAAATGACACTCAAACTTTAAACCGCAACAACTTTTGATGCGGTTGTCTTATTTTACCCCAATAACACCTTTTTGGAATAATTTTGGAGCACTAAATTCATTGGAGCACAAGTTTTACCCATTCCAGTTCATTTAGTTGTCGATATATAGCGGGTTGCAGCGGTAATGCGAAATTTAGCTCCAAATGACACCTAAACTTCTAACAGCCATAACTTTTGATTTTTATGTTTGATTTTTGCCCACAATACCTTTTCGGAATATGCTCTGACGCATACATCCAATGGAGCACAATTTTAAACCAATGCAGCTCATTTTAGTGGTCAATATATTGCTGTTTGCAATGGCAATGAGGGATTTAGCTCCTCTTTACACATTAACTGTAACAGCTAAAACTTTTGATCTGGTTGTTTGATTTTTGCGCACAACACCTTTTCGGAATGAGCTCAGAGCCTACATCCAACGGAGAACAAGTTTTTCCCATTCCAGTTTGTTATTGGTCAATATACAGCGGATTGGTAATAAGGTATTTAGCTCGAAAGGAGACCTAAACTTCAAACGTCCATAACTTTTGATCCGGTTGTCCGATTTTCACACCAATACCTTTTCGGAATGAGATCGGAACCCTAAATCCAATGGAGAACAATTTAAACCCATTCCAGCTCATTTAGAGGTCGATATACAGTGAATTGTAGTGGAAATATGAGATTTTGCTCCAAATGACACATACACTTCAAAATACCAGAATTGTTAACGCGGGTTGTAGTGAAAATGAGAGATTTAGCTCCAAATGACACTCAAACTTTAAACCGCAACAACTTTTGATGTGGTTTTCTTATTTTACACCCACACCACCTTTTCAGAATAATCTTGGAGCACTACATTCATTGGAGCAAAAGTTTTACCCATTCTAGTTCATTTAGTTGTCGATATATAGCGGTTTGCAGCGGAATGCAAAATTTAGCTCCAAATGACACCTAAACTTCTAAAAGCCATAACTTTTGATTTTTATGTTAGATTTTTGCCCACAACACCTTTTCGGAATATGCTCGGAGGCATACATCCAATGGAGCACAATTTTAAACCATTCCAGCTCATTTTAGTGGTCAATATAGAGCGGGTTGCAATGGCAATGAGGATTTAGCTCCTCTTTACACATTAACTGTAACAACCATAACTTTTGATCTGGTTGTTTGATTTTTGCGCACAACACCTTTTTGGAATGAACTCGGAGCCCTACATCCAATGGAGAACAAGTTTTTCCCATTCCAGTTTGTTATTGGTCAATATACAGCGGGTTGGTAATAAGGTATTTAGCTCGAAAGGAGACCTAAACATCAAACATCCATAACTTTTAATCCGGTTGTTCGATTTTCACCCACAATACCTTCTCGGAATGAGATCGGAGCCCTAAATCCAATGGAGAACAATATAAACTCATTGCAGCTCATTTAGAGGTCGATATATAGTGAGTTGTAGTGGAAATACAAGATTTTGCTCTAAATGACACATACACTTCAAAATACCAGAATTTTTAAAGCGCGTTGTAGTGAAGATGAGATATTTAGCTCCAAATTACACTCAAACTTTAAACCGCAACAACTTTTGATGCGGTTATCTTATTTTACCCCCACAACACCTTTTCGGAATAATCTTGGAGCACTACATTCATTGGAGCACAAGTTTTACCCATTCCAGTTCATTTAGTTGTCGATATATAGCAGGTTGCAGCTGTAATGCGAATTTAGCTCCAAATTACACCTAAACTTCTAACAGCAATAACTTTTGATTTTTATGTTTGATTATTGCCCACAACACCTTTTCGGAATATGCTCGGAGGCATATATCCAATGGAGCACAAATTTAAACCATTCCAGCTCATTTTAGTGGTCAATATACAGCGGGTTGCAATGGCAATGAGGGATTTAGCTCCTTTTTACACATTAACTGTAACAGCCATAACTTTTGATCTGGTTGTTTGATCTTTGTGCACAACACCTTTTTGGAATAAAATCGGAGCCCTACATCTAATGGAGAACAAGTTTTTCCCATTCCAGTTTGTTATTGGTCAATATACAGCGGGTTGGTAATAAGGTATTTAGCTCGAAAGGAGACCTAAACTTCAAACGTCCATAACTTTTGATCTGGTTGTCCGATTTTCACCCACAATACCTTTTCGGAATGAGATCGGAGCCCTAAATCCGATGGAGAACAATTTAAACCACCCAATCCAGGTCGTTTGGAGGTCGATATATAGTGAGTTGTAGTGGAAATATGAGATTTTGCTCCAAATGACACATACACTTCAAAATACCAGAATTTTTAAGGCGGGTTGTAGTGAAAATGAGATATTTAGCTCAAAATGACACTCAAACTTTAAACCTTAACAACTTTTGATGTGGTTGTCTTATTTTATCCCACAACACCTTTTCAGAATAATCTTGGAGCACTACATTCATTGGAGCACAAGTTTTACCCATTCCAGTACATTTAGTTGTCGATATATTGCGGGTTACAGCGGTAATGCGAAATTTAGCTCCAAATGACACCTAAACTTTTAATAGCCATAACTTTTGATTTTTATGTTTGATTTTTGCCCACAACACCTTTTCGGAATATGCTCGGAGGAATACATCCAATGGAGCACAATTTTAAACCATTCCAGCTCATTTTAGTGGTCAATATACAGCGGGTTGCAATGGCAATGAGGGATTTTGCTCCTCTTTACACATTAACTGTAACAGCTGTAACTTTTGATCTCGTTGTTTGATTTTTTCCCACAACACCTTTTTGGAATGAGCTCGGAGCCCTACATCTAATGGAGAACAAGTTTTTCCCATTCCTGTTTGTTATTGGTCAATATACAGCGGGTTGGTAATAAGGTATTTAGCTCGAAAGGAGACCTAAACTTTAAAGGTCCATAACTTTTGATCTGGTTGTCCGATTTTCACCCACAATACTTTTTCGGAATGAGATCGGAGCCCTAAATCCAATGGAGAACAATTTAAACCCATCCCAACTCATTTAGAGGTCGATATACAGTGAGTTGTAGTGGAAATACGAGATTTTGCTCCAAATGACACATACACTTCAAAATACCAGAATTTTTAAGGCGGGTTGTAGTGAAATGAGAGATTTATCTTAAAATGACACTCAAACTTTAAACTGCAACAACTATTGATGCGGTTGTCTTATTTTACCCCCACAACACTTTTTAGGAATAATCTTGGAGCACTACATTCATTGGAGCACAAGTTTTACCCATTCCATTTCATTTAGTTGTCAATATATAGCGGGTTGCAATGGTAATGTGAAAATTAGCTCCAAATAACACCTAAACTTCTAACAACCATAACTCTTGATTTTTATGTTTGATTTTTGCCCACAACACCTTTTCGGAATAAGCTCGGAGGCATACATCCAATGGAGCACAATTTTAAACCTTTCCAGCTCATTTTAGTGGTCAATATACATCGGGTTGCAATGACAATGAGGGATTTAGCTCCTCTTTACACATTAACTGTAACAGCCATAACTTTTGATCTGGTTGTTTGATTTTTGCGCACAACACCTTTTTGGAATGAGCTCGGAGCCCAACATCCAATGGAGAACAAGTTTTTCCCATTCCAGTTTGTTATTGGTCAATATACATGGGGTTGGTAATAAGGTATTTAGCTCGAAAGGAGACCTAAACTTCAAACGTCCGTAACTTTTGATCCGGTTGTCCGATTTTCACCCACAATACCTTTCCAGAATGAGATCGGAACACCCTAAATCCAATGGAGAACAATTTAAACCCATTCCAGCTCGTTTAGAGGTCGATATACAGTGAGTTGTAGTGGAAATACGAGATTTTGCTCCAAATGACACATACACTTCAAAATACTATAATTTTTAAGGCGGGTTGTAGTGAAAATGAGAGATTTAGCTCCAAATGACACTCAAACTTTAAACCGCAACAACTTTTGATGCAGTTGTCTTATTTTAACCCCACAACACCTTTTTGGAATAATTTTGGAGCACTACATTCATTGTAGCACAATTTTTACCCATTCCAGTTCATTTAGTTGTCGATATATAGCGAGTTGCAACGGTAATGCCAAATTTAGCTCCAAATAACACCTAAACTTCTAACAGCCATAACTGTTGATTTTTATGTTTGATTTTCGCCCACAACACCTTTTCGGAATATGCTCGGAGGTATGTATCCAATGGAGCACAATTTTAAACCATTCCAGCTCATTTTAGTGGTAATATACAGCGGGTTGCAATGACAATGAGGGATTTAGCTCCTCTTTACACATTAACTGTAACAGCCATAACTTTTGATCTGGTTTTTGGATTTTTGCGCACAACTTTTTGGAATGAGATCGGAGCCCTACATCCAATGGAGAACAAGTTTTTCCCATTCCAGTTTGTTATTGGTCAATATATAGCGGGTTGGTGATAAGGTATTTAGATCGAAAGGAGACCTAAACTTCAAACGTCCATAACTTTTGATACGGTTATCCGATTTTCACCCACAATACCTTTTCAGAATTAGATCGGAGACCTAAATCCAATGGAGAACAATTTAAACCCATTCCAGCTCGTTTAGAGGTCGATATACAGTGAGTTGTAGTGGAAATACAAGATTTTGCTCCAAATGACACATACACTTCAAAATACCAGAATTTTTAAGGCAGGTTGTAGTGAAAATGAGAGATTTAGCTCCAAATGACACTCAAACTTTAAACCGCAACAACTTTTGATGTGGTTGTCTTATTTTACCCCCACAACACCTTTTCGGAATAATCTTGGAGCACTACATTCATTGGAGCACACGTTTTACCCATTCCAGTTCACTTAGTTGTCGATATATAGTGGGTTGCAGCGGTAATGCGAAATTTAGCTCCAAATGACACCTAAATTTATAACAGCCATAACTTTTGATTTTTATGTTTGATTTTTGTCCACAACACCTTTTTGGAATATGCTCAGAGGCATACATCCAATGGAGCACAATTTTAAACCATTCCAGCTCATTTTAGTGGTCAATATACAGCGGGTTGCAATGGCAATGAGGGATTTAGCTCCTCTTTACACATTAATTGTAACAGCCATAACTTTTGATCTCGTTGTTTGATTTTTGCCCACAACACTTTTTTGGAATGAGCTCGGAGCCCTACATCTAACGGAGAACAAGTTTTTCCCATTCCAGTTTTTTATTGGTCAATATACAGCGGGTTGGTAATAAGGTATTTAGCTTAATGGAGACCTAAACTTTAAAGGTCCATAACTTTTGATCTGGTTGTCCGATTTTCACCCACAATACCTTTTCGGAATGAGATCGGAGCCCTAAATCCAATGGAGAACAATTTAAACACATTCCAACTCATTTAGAGGTCGATATACAGTGAGTTGTTGTGGAAATACGAGATTTTGCTCCAAATGACACTTACACTTCAAAATACCAGAATTTTTAAGGTGGGTTGTAGTGAAAATGAGAGATTTACCTCCAAATGACACTCAAACTTTAAACCGCTACAAATTTTGATGCGGTTATCTTACTTTACCCCCACAACACTTTTTCGGAATAATTTTGGAGCACTACATTCATTGGAGCACAAGTTTTACCCATTCCAGTTAATTTAGTTGTCGATATATAGCGGGTTGCAGCGGTAATGCGAAATTTAGATCCAAATGACACCTAAACTTCTAACAGCCATAACTTTTGATTTTTATGTTTGATTTTTGCCCACAACACCTTTTCGGAATATGCTCGGAGGCATACATCCAATGGAGCACAATTTTAAACCTTTCCATCTCATTTTAGTGGTCAATATACAGCGGGTTGCAATGGCAATGAGGGATTTAGCTCCTCTTTATACATTAACTGTAACAGCCATAACTTTTGATCTGGTTCTTTGATTTTTGCGCACAACACCTATTTCGTTGCAATGGCAATGGACGTTTGAATTTTAGTGGTCAATATACAGCATGTTGGTAATAAGGTATTTAGCTCGAAAGGAGACCTAAACTTCAAACGTCCTTAACTTTTGATTCGGTTGTCCGATTTTCACCCACAATACCTTTTCGGAATGAGATCGGAGCCCTAAATCCAATGGAGAACAATTTAAACCCATTCCAGCTCGTTTAGAGGTCGATATACAGTGAATTGTAGTGGAAATATGAGATTTTGCTCCAAATGACACATACACTTCAAAAAACCAGAATTTTTAATGCGGGTTGTAGTGAAAATGAGAGATTTAGCTCCAAATGACACTTAAACCGCAATAACTTTTGATGCGGTTTTCTTATTTTACCCCCACAACACCTTTTCGGAATAATCTTGGAGCACTACATTCATTGGAGCACAAGTTTTACCCATTCCAGTTCATTTAGTTGTCGATATATAGCGGTTTGCAGCGGAAAGTGAAATTAGCTCCAAATGACACCTAAACTTCTAAAAGCCATAACTTTTGATTTTTATGTTAGATTTTTGCCCACAACACGTTTTCAGAATATGTTCGGAGGCATACATCCAATGGAGCACAATTTTAAACCATTCCAGCTCATTTTAGTGGTCAATATAGAGAGGGTGGCAATGACAATGAGGGATTTAGCTCCTCTTTACACATTAACTGTAACAACCATAACTTTTGATCTGGTTGTTTGATTTTTGCGCACAACACCTTTTTGGAATGAGCTCGGAGCCCTACATTCAATGGAGAACAAGTTTTTCCCATTTCCAGTTTGTTATTGGTCAATGTACAGCGGGTTGGTAATAAGATATTTAGCTCGAAAGGAGACCTAAACTTCAAACGTCCATAACTTTTCATCCGGTTGTCCGATTTTCACCCACAATACCTTTTCGGAATGAGATCGGAGCCCTAAATCGAACGGAGAACAATTTAAACCCATTCCATCTTGTTTAGAGGTCGATATATAGTAAGTTGTAGTGGAAATACGATATTTTGCTCCAAATGACACACACACTTCAAAATACCAGAATTTTTAATGCAGGTTGTAGTGAAAATGAGAGATTTAGCTCCAAATGACACTCAAACTTTAAATCGCAACAACTTTTGATGCGATTGTCTAATTTTACCCCCACAACACCTTTTCGGAATAATCTTGGAGCACTACATTCATTGGAGCACAAGTTTTACCCATTCCAGTTCATTTAGTTGTCGATATATAACGGGTTGCAGTGGTAATGTGAAATTTAGCTCCAAATGACACCTAAACTTCTAACTGCGATAACTTTTGATTTTTATGTTTGATTTTTGCCCATAACACCTTTTCAGAATATGCTCGGAGGCATACATCCAATGGAGCACAATTTTAAACCATTCTAGGTCATTTTAGTGGTCAATATAAAGTGGGTTGCAATGGCAATGAGGGATTTAGCTCCTCTTTACACATTTACTATAACAGCCATAACTTTTGATCTGTTTGTTTGATTTTTGCGCACAACACCTTTCTGGAATGAGCTCGGAGCCCTACATCCAATGGAGAACAAGTTTTTCCCATTCCAGTTTGTTATTGGGCAATATACAGCGGGTTGGTAATAAGGTATTTAGCTCGAAAGGAGACCTAAACTTCAAGCGTCCATAACTTTTGATCCGGTTGTCCGATTTTCACCTACAATACATTTTCGGAATGAGATCGGATCCCTAAATCCAATGGAGAACAATTTAAACCCATTCCAGCTCATTTAGAGGTCGATATACAGTGAGTTGTAGTGGAAATATGAGATTTTGCTCCAAATGACACATACACTTCAAAATACCAGAATGTTTAATGCGGGTTATAGTGAAAATGAGACATTTAGCTCCAAATGACACTCAAACTGTAAACCGCAACAACTTTTAATGTGGTTGTCTTATTTTACCCCCACAACACCTTTTCAGAATAATCATGGAGCACTTCATTCATTTGAGCACAAGTTTTACCCGTTCCAGTTCATTTAGTTGTCGATATATAGCGGGTTGCAGCGGTAATGCGGAATTTAGCTCCAAATAACACCTAAACTTCTAATAGGCATAACTTTTGATTTTTATGTTTGATTTTTGCCCACAACACCTTTTCGGAATATGCTCGGAGGCATACATCCAATGGGGCACAATTTTAAACCATTCCAGCTCATTTTAGTGGTCAATATACAACGGGTTGCAATGGCAATGAGGGATTTAGCTCCTTTTTACACATTAACTGTAACAACCATAACTTTTGATTTAGTTGTTTGATTTTTGCGCACAACACCTTTTTGGAATGAGCTCGGGGCCCTACATCCAATGGAGAACAAGTTTTTCCCATTCTAGTTTGTTATTGTTCAATATACAGCGGGTTGGTAATAAGGTATTTAGCTCGAAAGGAGACCTAAATTTCAAACGTCCATAACTTTTCATCCGATTGTCCGATTTTCACCCACAATAACTTTTCGGAATGAAATCGGAGCCCTTAATCCAATGGAGAACAATTTAAACCCATTCCATCTTGTTTAGAGGTCGATATACAGTGAGTTGTAGTGGAAATACGAGATTTTGCTTCAAATGACACATACACTTCAAAATACCAGAATTTTTAATGCGGGTTGTAGTGAAAATGAGAGATTTAGCTCCAAATGACACTCAAACTTTAAATCGCAACAACTTTTGATGCGGTTGTCTTATTTTACCCCCACAACACCTTTTCAGAATAATCTTGGAGCACTCCATTCATTGGAGCACAAGTTTTACCCATTCCAGTTCATTTAGTTGTCGATATATAGCGGGTTGTAGCGGTAATGCAAAATTTAGCTCTAAATGACACCTAAATTTCTAACAGCCATAACTTTTGATTTTTATGTTTGATTTTTGTCCACAACACCGTTTCGAATATGCTCGGAGGCATACATCCAATCGAGCACAATTTTAAACCATTGCAGCTCAATTTAGTGGTCAATATACAACGGGATGCAATGGCAATGAGGGATTTAGCTCCTCTTTACACATTAACTGTAACAGCCATAACTTTTGATCTGGTTGTTTCATTTTTGCGCACAATACCTTTTTGGAATGAGCTCGGAGCCCTACAACCAATGGAAAACAAGTCTTTCCCATTCCGGTTTGTCATTGGTCAATATACAGCGGGTTGGTAATAAGGTATTTAGCTCGAAAGGAGACCTAAACTTCAAACGTCCATTACTTTTGATCCGGTTGTCCGATTTTCACCCACAATACCTTTTCGGAATGAGATCAGAGCCCTAAATCCAATGGAGAACAATTTACACCCATTCCAGCTCGTTTAGAGGTCGATATACAGTGAGTTGTAGTGGAAATACGAGATTTTGCTCCAAATGACACATACACTTCAAAATAACAGAATTTTTAATGTGTGTTGTAGTGAAAATGAGAGATTTAGCTCCATATGACACTCAAACTTTAAACCGCAACAACTTTTGATGCGGCTACCTTATTTTACCACCACATCACCTTATCGGAATAATCTTGGAGCACTATATTCATTGGAGCACAAGTTTTACCCATTCCAGTTCATTTAGTTGTCGATATATAGCGAGTTGCAGCGGTAATGCGAAATTTAGCTCCAAATGACACCTAAACTTCTAATAGCCACAACTTTTGATTTTTATGCTTGATTTTTGCCCACAACACATTTTCGGAATATGCTCGGAGGCATATGTTTACCCAGAAAACCGCTTCTCGAGTTAGATCATTCTCGGACCGGGCGAACTGCTGGGTCATGCCGGTGGGTTCCAGGATCAGTGGCTCTCAGCTCAAGGTAAACCAGGTCGGGTGGTCTGATGTCATTTTTCGGACCGCCCCCAAGTGTGAAGGTCGTCAAGGGCCAAATCAAGAAGGATATCTGTGGTCTCAGGTAGGAGACCGCGCGGGTTGTGCCATAGAGATTCAAGGTTCAAACCCGGAGAACAAGCCGCGGTTTCAGATCAGAGACTATCCGGGTTGCCTCATGAAGATCAGCCAAGCCATGTCCAGAAGACAGACCGTGGTCTCAAGCCAGAGGCCGCTCAGTCTGAATCATTGACTTGGTCCCGGTATCTCCAGCCTCAGGTCAGACAGATTGGAAAAGCAAGCCGCCAAGCCGCGCGGCTTCTTTCTTTTTTCTTCTTTGTGCATCCCGTCACCTCCTGCCCGTTTCTCCTGTACCCGGGCAGGTGGTTATTCTATCCCTGCCCATTCGGGCAGGCCCCCAAGCCTATAAATAGGGGGCGACACTATTCACAAGGCACGCACACTCGAATCCAGGAGCTCGCTTGTTTGAGCTGCGGTCTCGAGTTTCCCGTCTTGCGGACTGTCTGACCGGCCGACTTATCTTTTCCTACATTTATAACCGCTGTAACCGCTTCATTTTAATCAAAGGAAAGCCCGTCGCAGGAGTGGCATTTGCCGCGGCGGGCAAAGTCCGGCCTCGACCGCTGCTAGCGGTCCAAATTCTCTAACCGAATAGTAACTGATAATTCGCAACCTTCGATTTCCTTCGGAGGCGCACTTTTGAATCGAACAGAAACACGCAACCTTCAGATCGCGAACTGTCAGCGAAATCTTTGGTTCAGAATGTCAGACCACCAGTTCCCTCCAAGAGACCGATCCGACCATAACGATGACTCTTTGTGGGAAGCTCTGGACCGAACAAAGAGAGAAGCCGACTAGGCCCAGAAAGCGACTGATCAGCGTCTGGACGCGATCAGTCAGGCTCTAACTCTGTTAACCGAGCGGTTAGCCCCCCAACAGGCTGCGGCTAACCAGGCAGTAACTCCTGTCCTACCTCCTCCACCTCCATACCCATTTAAGCAAGTCGCCCATTCCCGACCACCACAAAAAGGTTCTGCGGCTCGGCAGAATTTTTACCAAGAGGCTGCGCACTGTATGCCGGCTCGGGTCCTCGACTTCCAAGGGGCGGCTTCTCAGGCCGCTCACTTTTCCTATCCGCCTGAGGTCGCCGCCTACCAATCCTACCCGGCTGGAGCCCCTGCCCGCTCCTATCAGGCGGCCTGTCCGCAAATGACCGCAGCAGAGATCCCCTATCACCCTACTTTCCCTCTGTACGAGGATACCGAGGAAAGTTCTCCCTTCACGGACGAAATCCGAGGAGAGCCGGCCCCAAATAACTTTCGAGAACCATGCCTGTCAACATATAGTGGGGAGTCCGATCCGACAATTCATCTCCAAGCATTTGAATCGGCTGTTGCTCTGAGGACCATCACCGATGCAACTAAGTGTAAGCTCCTGGTAACGTCCTTTGATGGACAGGCCAGAGAATGGTTTTATAGACTGCATCCTCGATCTATTAGATGTTTCGCGGAATTGCGTAGAGAATTCCTGCTTCGATTCTCTACCTCTAAAAAGAGGAAGAACGGTCCGGCATCCCTATTTGAGATACGACAGCAAGAAAATGAAACGTGGGCCCGTTTCGTCGACCGTTTCCAAAGTGAGATAATGGAGGTGCAAAACATCGATCCGGAATTGTACAGGGTCGCTTTGACGCATGGCCTTAGGGAGGGGCCGTTGAAATTTGAAGCCCAAATCAGGGAACCAAAGACATATCAAGAGATGATTAGTCTGGCTAATAAGTTTATCAGGGGGGAAAAAACTAATCCTGGTTATGTTGCCAAGTTGCTCAGCGACAATGATCAGTTTAGTTCCGCATCGACCCATCAGCAACGCTACAATCATTCATCTCGGCCTGATTTCGAACCTCGTGCTCAGAGGGGAAGAAATCTCAAGCATAAGCAACCATTTCTTGGCCATCAACGGTTTCAGGATCAGAAACCGCCGTTGGCCATCGCACCCACTCAACCCATGGGGGTTCCGCAAATAATGCCCGTGTATCTGCCGCAGTACATCGCACAACCATCCCCAACTATCCCGTCCATCCGATATGATGAATCACAAGAGTCATTCACCCCTCTTAACGTCACCATGAACGAGGTCGTTCAAATTCTCCAAAAGAGGCCTGACTTCAAGAGGCCCCCTCCTTTGAAATCGGAAGTTCGCAATCGGAACCCAAACCTCTATTGTGAATATCACAAAAAGGAGGGGCATCCGACTGAGGATTGCCGGGCCCTCCGGTGGTTGATAGAAAAACTCCTGAAAGAGGGGAAGCTCCGAGGTTTGATTCGGCAAGAAACCCCGGTTGAACCACGAACCGAGAAGAAGAAGGAAGCGGTCGAAATGACCTGGGAGTGTGCTGATGTAGAATAGGCAGGTTGTTATGGGAATATCCATCCTACGACCGAATGTATAGAAGTGAATGATGTTGGCCCCCTTGGCAACGTCTATTGCATCCATGGTGGAGCAGGGATAGAATCCTCTCGGAAATCTAGCATCGGGAGAGTTACAAAGCAGGAAGTGGCAGTCGCCTCCACTTCTGCTCCAGAAAGGGCAGTCGTTACTTTCGGCCAAGAAGATCTTCCCCCAAATGCAAATCCTTTCGATGATGCAGTAGTGATAAAGGCGGTTATTGAGAACTACACCGTGCATAAAATTCTGGTTGATACCGGCAGCTCAGTTAATCTCATTTTCCGCCAAACATTTGAAGCCCTTAAGACTGGAAAGTCTTTGCTCTCCACGGAAGGGCCCCTCTACGGCTTCTCGGGAGAAAAGAAAGAAGTGGAAGGGTGCGTAAAGCTTTTGGTATCGCTGGGGGGCATAACGAAGCTGATAAACTTCGTAGTGGTGGAAGCCCCAAGCAGCTACTGTGAAATCTTCGGAAGACCAATCCTGAACGCTTACAAAGCGATAGTATCCACTTTCCATTTGGCCTTAAAGTTCGCTGCCGAGGGGCGTCAATATCGGGTCCGAAGCGATCCAAAGGTTGCTCGTGAATGTTACGTGAAAACAGTTAATGTGGTCACCGAGGCACCACTTCCCGAGGTTCAGGATGACATCCATGAGGTATCCAAACTCCCTGAAGAGGTCGAGGAAAGCGCAGAGCGGAAAGGGACTTATCTGGAACCTGCCCAGGAGACCCAAGAGATCCCTATTGTTGAAGAGGAAGGGAAGAAGCTGATCATCAACGCCGAGCTATCAGAAGAAGAGAAGGTTCGGTTGATCTCCTGCCTGTTGGAGAATCTGGACATCTTTGCCTGGTCAGCAGAAGATATGCCTGGAGTAGATCCAGATGTTGCGTGCCATAACCTCAACATCTCTCCTGAATTCAAGCCAATCCAACAGAAGAAGAGGGAGGTAGCAACCAAGCTGGCGGTACCCATCAAAGAAGAAGTTGCAAAGCTTCTCAAAGCCAATTTCATTTCTGAAATCCAATACCCCACCTGGATGTCAAATGTAGTGATGGTGAAAAAATCTGGGGGGAAATGGCGCATGTGTGTAGATTTCACTAAACTCAATAAAGTGTATCCCAAAGTTGTTATCCCTTGCCTCGGATAGATGTTTTAGTAGATTCCGCGGTGGGATATAATTTCATGAGCTTCCTAGATGTATTTTCTGGTTACCATCAGATTAAGATGCATAAACCTGATATCCCGCATACGTCCTTCATTACCAACGATGGATGTTATTGTAATCTTGTCATGCCTTTTGGACTCAAAAACGCGGGTGCGACGTATCAGAGAATGATGGACACGGTTTTCAAAAAATAGAAAGGAAGAAATCTTGAAGTATACGTCGATGACCTTCTTCTGAAAAGTAAAACTTTTTCAATCCACCTGAAAGACCTCGTAGAGACGTTCGCTACTCTGCGGAGGTTCAAACTAAAACTAAACCCATTGAAATGCGTGTTTGGGGGCAAACAAAGGGAAATTTCTTGGACATCTTCTCACCCCTGATGGCCTCGCAACAAACCGAGATAAAGTAAAAGCCATTCTAGACATGACCCCTCCTCGTAATCAGAAAGAAGTGCAGCAACTTGGGGGAGGCTGGCAGGATTGAGCCGATTTATTTCCAAGTCAGGGGATAAAAGCGCTCCATTCTTCAAGACGCTTAGGGGAGGATCTAAGTTTGAATGGAATGAAGAGTGCGATAATGCTTTCGAACAGTTGAAAAAGCAGTTAACTTCAACCCCTCTTCTTCAAAGCCCTCGCGAAGGGGAAACATTTTTTTTGTACTTGGGGGTGGGCCCAGATGCAATAAGCTCTGTCCTGGTTCGGGAAGAGAAAAAGAAGCAATTTCCGATATATTATGTCAGCCACATCCTCAAAGATGCGGAGACTAGATATTCAATCCTGGAGAAATTAGCCTTTGTTTTGGTCATGTCATCACGAAGGCTCCGCCCCTATTTTTAGGCTCATCCTATTCAGGTGGTTTTGGATCATCCACTAAGAAGTATCCTGGAAAAGCCTGATCATTCAGGAAGATTAGCCAAATGGGCAATCGAGCTGAGCGAGTTCGAAATATTGTACATTCCCAGAACGGCAATAAAGGCGCAAGTATTGGCAGATTTCTTGGTGGACACGATGGAGTCTAATCCTGAACAGGTAGTACAATCTCCTTTGGCGTGGATCATTTATGTGGATGGGGCTTCTGGCAGAAACTCCGTGGGAGCCGGGTAGTTCTGATCAGTCCAAATGGCATCAGGCTGGAGCAAGCTATCAAATTCTTCTTTTCAGTTACAAATAACCAGGCCGAATACGAAGCACTCTTGGCCGGCCTGAGACTCGCGAAGGAGCTTGGGATAGAACATGTTCATGTGAAAACTGATTCTCTTGTAATGGCTTAGCAGGTTCTAGGGAACTACGAAACAAGGGAACCGATATTAAGAAAGTATCTATTCCAAGCTAAGGAATAAATCGGGAAATTCAAATCCTTCATCATCGAACACATTCCGAGAACACAGAATGAAGAGGCAGACGAATTGTCAAAATTTGGTCTTCCATCAGGAGGGGTGACCTCAGAACTTTTTCATCCGGCAACGGAGGAAGAGGAGCTCATGCAGATCGATCAGCGTCCTTCCTGGAAGGACCCTTATGAATTATTTCTGTCAAGAGGGTAGTTTCATCAATCAATCAAAGACAAAAGTAGATTCAGGAGAAAGGCGGCCTACTACTACTTAATAGCAGGAGTTTTGTATAGAAAAACTTTGATTTCTCCCTCAGCACGGTGTGTTTCAGAAGAAGAGATCCCGATCATACTTCAGGAAGTTCATTCTGGGGAATGTGGTAGTCATTCAGGGGCAAAAACCTTAGAGAAAAAGATCCTGCGGCAAGGATATTTTTGGCCAACTATGAGAAAGGATGCTGAAGCATTCGCCAAGCGCTGTGTGCAGTGTCAGAAATTTGCTCCTCTTCAACATCTTCCCGCTCAATCGCTTAGGTCAATAACTGCACCCTGGCCCTTCGCAGTTTGGGGGATGGATCTAGTCGGGCCCTTTCCAATGGCTAGCGGCCAGCGCCGCTTTATCTTAGTAATGATCGACTACTTCAGTAAGTGGATTGAGGCAAAAGCATTGGCAAAAACTACTACTCAAATTATAAAAAATTTCATCTGGGGAGAAATAGTCTGCCGACACGGAATCCCGCTGGCAATCGTCACTGATAATGGGCCGCAGTTCAATAATCCCGAGATGATCAAATTTTGCGATCAGGTTGGAATTGACCTTCGGTTTTCCTCAGTACATCATCCAAGGACCAACGGACAGGTAGAAGCAGCAAACAGGCGAATTCAGCAACTCCTGATGAAAAGAGTTTTGAATCAAAAAGGAAATTGGGCAGACTAACTTCCCTCCATCCTTTGGACTCTTCGCACTACCCCATCTTCAGCTACAGGGGAGACACCATTCAAATTATCTCATGGCTCGGAGGCTGTTGTTCCTGTAGAGTTTGAAGTGGTCACCCCAAGAGTTGTGTATGCCAAAGAGGGAGGAGAAGCATGGGTAGAATATAATGATGAGGCCATCAGGTATAGTCTGGACCTGATCGAAGAACTTCAGGACGAGGCGACAATCAGGCAGGAAGAAGTTAAGAGGAGGATGGCAAAATATTTTGACAAAAATATCAGGGTAAAGCAGTTTGCAGTTGGGGATTTGGTGTTGAAAAAGGTAGATGCTGCGGCCAGATCTGGTAATGTTGGAAAGCTGAATCCCAACTGGGCAGGGCCTTTTATTGTCAAAGAAGTATTAAAGAATGGGGCCTACCGCCTCCAAACCAGCGAAGGAGAAGACATCGCACGCACCTGGAGCGGTGACGATCTTAAACGATTTTATCCTTGAACTATCTCTTTTCATTCTTTACGTTTCTTTTGGTATTAAATGAAAAGCCTTATACTGACACTTCTCTTTGTCTGATGGTCCTCTACATTATAAATACATATATACATATCTCACTCCCTGCACCTCTGAGATATCGCCAAATTCTGCTCGAACCCCCTCGGATTGTAGTCATAGCGTAAAACCCACCAAGACCATGTGATACGGGGAGTTTTCGCACACATGTAGTGGTAGCTTGCCAATTTCACTGCGGTGGTCATCAGAACTTTGGATCCC
This sequence comes from Dactylorhiza incarnata, assembly GCA_033032865.1. NCBI lineage: Eukaryota > Viridiplantae > Streptophyta > Magnoliopsida > Asparagales > Orchidaceae > Dactylorhiza > Dactylorhiza incarnata. The sequence continues at coordinate 399,071 of JAWHQI010000629.1, read as the reverse complement.
GACCGATATCTGGCACACCCCTGCATCAAGGGAGGTCTAGGTGATTGTCAGCTCTATCATGCCCCGAAAGGGATATAGTTACAGCTTTGATGATCTTTCTGAGGAAAGCAATGTTCGCCGCCGAGGCCCACCTGCCCAACTGATCATCATAGCCTGTGACCATCGAATACTCTTAGGTACTCTCGAAACGGTGCCTAGTTGGGCCCAAAACTGAGTTGATCTCTCTGAGGAAAGCAATGTTCGCCGCCGAGGCCCACCTGCCCAATTGATCAACTCGGCTTGCAACCCTAGGCAAGAGAGCAGATGAGTTGCTTACAGCTCTTATGACCACTTGAGGAAAGCAATGTTCGTTGTCGAGGCCCACCTGCCCACTTGGTCATCTGAGTCTGTACATGTTTTTTATTTTTCTTTTTTTCTTTTTTCTACAGCTCTTATGACCACTTGAGGAAAGCAATGTTCGCCGCCGAGGCCCACCTGCCCACTTGGTCATCTGAGCCTGAAGATTATCCTTTTTCCCTACAGGAAGATATTCACCTCTTGTGGTTTTTTGTATAAAACCATTCGGGGAAGATATTATTAAAACAGGTGCAGGTGTTCGTCTACCCTAATAAAGGGTTGTGATATCAAGATCGGGCGGTCTGAACTTTCAAACCGAACGGTCTGATTGTGTATAAGCCAGGGTATTTCTGGACAATTACATGGTTGCCCGGGTTGTATTTTAACCGGGTGGCCCTGTCAATCTTTTATAGGATGGGTATTTTTGGACAATTATATGGTTGCCCAGTTTATATTTCAACCGGGCGGGTTTTTATCCATTCATTATAAGTTGGATATTTATGGAGCTAATTATATGACCGCCCGGATTGTATTCTGACCGGGCAGGTTTATCTATCTCTCCATTCTATTGAATTGGATATTTCTGGATTTGAATATATTGCTCGGGTTGTATTCTAACCGGGCGGGCATTATCTATTTTTTACAATTAATTAAGTTGGATATCTCTAGATCTAAATATATGATCGCCCGGATTATGCTCAAACCGATCGAGTTGAGCTATTTCTTAGCAAAAGTTATCTCTAGATGCAGTGGATTACTCGCCAGGATAGAATTCAAACCGCGCAAAGTTATTATTCGTTATTTATATCGGCAAGGATAACATATCTCTGAATGATAAGAAGCCGCCCGGTCTGAATTACAGTCGCATGAGTCTATCTGTTATGGTTCACACTATCAGAAATCAGACATCCTGAGACCTAAATGAGTAATCGGCACGGTTTGAATATAGATCGTCCAAGATCATCAAATCATCACTTATGCTCAGATCAGGATAACCGCACGACCAGATCATAAAAAGCAAAAGGTTAAAAAGAAAGAAAAGAGACAAGGCATCAGCCACAAGTAAGTAACACTAGAAGGTCAATCAAACAGGTAAAATTTCTATTCATTCTTCAAAATGTTTTAACAAAAATTTGACCGCCCGGCTAACAAAAAAGACCGGCGATTATACAAAAATAAAATTAAAAACAAAGGCATTATTCTGCCGACTTCTTCTTCTTCTTCTTGACAGGAGAACTCGAGTCCACACCATCAACGTCAATGTCGGGCGAATAACCTTCACTTGACGTGGAAGAAGAATCCGATGAATCGCTACCACTAGACTGCCCGATCTTACTAGCGGAGCCAGTTGTTCCAGAGGACAAGTTGTCCTCATCATCATCATCATCATCGCCGGCATCATCATCCGCGTCGACCTCCTCAGCGGCTCCACCACTTTCATCACCTCCTTGATGGAGTACAATCTCCCTGCCCGCATCGGCTTCAGCCTCCTCGCCCACCTTGGTTTTTCCCTTCTGCCTTCGGCTGATCTCATCAAGTTGAACCTTCAAAGCAGGGAAGAGGTCGGAGAAGGTAGTACCCCCGAATCCTTCGCACAGACCGCCCCGGTATTCCATAAGACCCAAAGCTTTGTTGATCCCTTGGGCCACATGAGGCAACACCTCGTCTTGGAAGGCCGGGTTGGTCATCTCATATTGTTTCTGCAAAAAGAAAAAATAAATTAGGTCGCTCGGTCGGAACAAAAGAAGTCGCGTCATCATTTGTCAAACTCACCGCCACGACTTCTTGAAGCCGCGCATTCTCTTCTTGAAGCCGCACATTCTCCGCGACCTGCTCCTCGTACTTCTTCTTCAGAAATTTCTGGACAGAAACCAGCCGCCTGAACGACAAGGCCATGAAGTGATTGGCCGCGAACCCCCATGCGCCGGCTTGCGCCGCTAGCCGGGGAAGCTCTTCTTCCGGAGTTTTCTTCAGCTTCTTCAGAGTCTTTCGACCATACATTGCGGCCCCGGCGGCTAGCGCATGGCGGTTAATCTTGTCACTTCCCCATGGGGGAAGTGCAGTGGATACCCGGATGCGGCTCCCATCCCTATGCCAGAGGATAGTCGGGTTGCCCTGCAGGTCGGGCGGGTTTCCGCAGGAACGAAGAAGCTCATATTCATCAGGAGACGCCGGGCCCTCTTCCTCTGATGATGGCGACCTGTTTCTCCGCTGCCTTTTCTCCCTCTGGGTCAAAACCGGGCCGTCCGGAGTGACCGGCTTGTTCGCGGGGACGATATGGGCAGCTGCAAGGTAAAATCAGAAGTTTAAACAAAGCAGTCCGCGCGGTCATATGCAAGCGGTATAGAAGAACTTACTGTGCTCGGGGAGGACATCCTCTAGTTCTGAGAACAGCGGGATGTAATGATTGATGTCCAACCGCTCGTTCTCAAGAAACGCGAAGGTGTGCATCTCGATCTTTCCAACCTGGGGGATCTGGAAGGCCTCTTCCCCCCTAACTTGCGGGTTGGTTTGCAACAGCCCGAAGTTGCCTTCGAGCATTACGAACCGCTCCGACCAGTCCGAGACCTTGTTCGCCAGGTTAACGATTTTCAGTCCGTGGCAGCCAAAGTAGAGGTGCCCCTTGAAAGTTGAAGTCCCCACGTCGGAGACAGCCCGCACTGAGAAGAACTTCCTGAATAGGTCAAGGGAAAAACTGGTTCGCTCGAACCGAAGGTAGGAAATGAAACTATATATGGAGGCGATGGAGTTCGGTGGAAGTTGGCTGGGTACAACCCCGTAATGGTCGAAAATAGCTATGACTTCAAGTGGCAGCAGAAATTTGAAGCCATATTCAAAATGGTCGACCGGGACGGCTATTTGGTGCGGATTAGAAGAGTTAATCCGCTCGTCGCGCAAAGGAAGCCGCGCGAGCAGGTTACTCCCTGCCATGTGTTTTGCAATAAACTCATCCAGTTTGCTCTGGGTGAGTCGGCACTCTGGGTGGTCCGCCGAATGAAAGGCCAAGGCCGCATCAGCTCGGACGGCTTTAACCTTAACAGACCGCTGCGACTTGTTCTTAGATCGCGCCATCTGGAAATCGTAAAAATGACTTCGAAAAATCCCTACTTATAGATTTTTACGATCTGCAAATAGTAAAACTATGTCGCGGCTATACATTCTAACCGCGCGGTCAATTGCCTGCATGGTTAGATTCCCCAGAAAAACAAAAGAAGCAAAGGCATTCAGAAAAATAGGAGCAAGCATACATCACAGATCGTGCGACCTATAATCAGTTCGAACAAAACACAGAAGAAATAGAACACAAAATATAGCAGTTAAATAAGAACCCGCACGCGTTATTCAAATCAAAGACAAGATAGAAAGGAACATTGTCTAAACAAAGGCCAAATCAACAAGCCGCATTCATAATACAAATTGTTCTCGAAAGTCGGTCACGGCTGACGGTGTTCTGGGGAGACATCCTCTCTGTGAAGTAGCGCGACCTGGTCGCTGGTGGTATTCAGAAGAGAGTAAATCTGGCTGGTATGATAATGGAGGTGGTTGATTGTGCTATGAAGTCGCCCGGCATCCCTTTCAACCCACGTAGCGGCAATCATGCGGGGGGTTGCGGTGGCCTCATCAATCATTGGATCAGCCGCCCGAACCGGGGGAGGATTTGAGCCCGCCCCAACAGTCGCGGCTAACAACCTGTGCTCCATCATTCATACTTCGCCTGCCCGCAGCGACTTCCCTGGTTAACCGCAGGAATTTATCCTGGTAATATCTCGAGTCATCCTCGAACTTAGCAGATGTTTTCTTCTCCTTCTCGAGCTGAGCGGTTAGAGTAGCGACTTGCGCCACCTTGGCTCTCTTCTCGGCCTCCACCGCAGCTCGCGCGGCCTCAAGATGAGTCTCCAGGCCATTCTCCCTTTCTGTCCTAGATTTCCTGTTAATCTCCACCTGCGCCTTCAGCGCCTCTTCAGCCTTCTTCCTCGCCATTCGCTCGGCCTCCAGGGCAGTCCGAGTGCCGACCTCCCGGTCTTCCACCTCCTTCAAGCGAGCCCTCAGATTCGCCAGATCCTCCTCGAGATGCTCGAACAATACCTTTTCAGCTCATTTTAGTGGTCAATATATAGCGGGTTGCAATGGCAATGAGGGATTTAGCTCCTCTTTACACATTAACTGTAACAGCCACAACTTTTGATCTGGTTGTTTGATTTTTGCGCACAATACCTTTTTGGAATGAGCTCGGAGCCCAACATCCAATGGAGAACTTGTTTTTCCCATTCCAGTTTGTTATTGGTCAATATACAGCGGGTTGGTAATAAGGTATCTAGCTCGAAAGGAGACCTAAACTTCAAACTTCCATAACTTTTGATCTGGTTGTCCGATTTTCACCCACAATACCTTTTCGGAATGAGATCGGAGCCCTAAATCCATGGAGAAAAATTTAAACCCATTCCAGCTCGTTTAGAGGTCGATATACAGTGAGTTGTAGTGGAAATACGAGATTTGCTCCAAATGACACATACACTTCAAAATACCAGAATTTTTAAGGCGGGTTGTAGTGAAAATGAGAGATTTAGCTCCAAATGACAGTCAAACTTTAAACCGCAACAACTTTTGATGCGGTTGTCTTATTTTACCCCCACAACACCTTTTCGGAATAATCTTGGAGCACTACATTCATTGGAGCACAAGTTTTACCCATTCCAGTTCATTTAGTTGTCGATATATAGCGGGTTACAGCGGTAATGCGAAATTTAGCTCCAAATGACACCTAAACTTCTAACAGCCATAATTTTTTATTTTTATGTTTGATTATTGCCCACATCACCTTTTCGGAATATGCTCGGAGGCATACATCCAATGGAGCACAATTTTAAACCATTCCAACTCATTCTAGTGGTCAATATACAGCGGGTTGCAATGACAATGAGGGATTTAGCTCCTCTTTACACATTAACTGTAACAACCATAACTTTTGATCTGGTTCTTTGATTTTTGCGCACAACACCTTTTTGGAATGAGCTCGGAGCCTTACATCCAATGGAGAACAAAATTTTCCCATTCCAGTTTGTTATTGGTTAATATACAGCGGGTTGGTAATAAGGTATTTAGCTCGAAAGGAGACCTAAATTTCAAACGTCCTTAACTTTTGATCCGGTTGTCCGATTTTCACCCACAATACCTTTTCGGAATGAGATCGGAGCCCTAAATCCATTAGAGAACAATTTAAACCCATTCCAGCTCGTTTAGAGGTCGATATACAGTGAATTGTAGTGGAAATATGAGATTTTGCTCCAAATGACACATACACTTCAAAATACCAGAAGTTTTAATGCAGGTTGTAGTGAAAATGAGAGATTTAGCTCCAAATGACACTCAAACTTTAAACCGCAACAACTTTTGATGCTGTTTTCATATTTTACCCCCACAACACCTTTTCGGAATAATCTTGGAGCACTTCATTCATTGGAGCACAAGTTTTACCCATTCCAGTTCATTTAGTTGTCGATATATAGCGGGTTGCAGTGGTAATGCGAAGTTTAGCTCCAAATAACACCTAAACTTCTAATAGGCATAACTTTTGATTTTTATGTTTGATTTTTGCCCACAACACCTTTTCGGAATATGCTCGGAGGCATACATCCAATGGGGCACAATTTTAAACCATTCCAACTCATTTTAGTGGTCAATATATAATGAGTTGCAATGGCAATGAGGGATTTAGCTCCTCTTTACACATTAACAGTAACAACCATAACTTTTGATTTGGTTGTTTGATTTTTGCGCACAACACCATTTTTGAATGAGCTCGGAGCCCTACATCCAATGGAGAACAAGTTTTTCCCATTCCAGTTTGTTATTGGTCAATATACAGCGGGTTGATAATAAGGTATTTAGCTCGAAAGGAGACCTAAACTTCAAACGTCCATAACTTTTCATTAGGTTGTCCGATTTTCACCCACAATAACTTTTCGGATTGAGATCGGAGTCGTAAATCCAATGGAGAACAATTTAAACCCATTCCATCTTGTTTAGAGGTCGATATACAGTGAGTTGTAGTGGAAATACGAGATTTTGCTCCAAATGACACAAACACTTCAAAATACCAGAATTTTTAATGCGGGCTGTAGTGAAAATGAGAGATTTAGCTACAAATGAGACTCAAACTTTAAACTGTAACAACTTTTAATGTGACTGTCTTCTTTTACACCCACATCACTTTTTTAGAATAATCTTGGAGCACTATATTCACTGGAGCACAAGTTTTACCCATTCCAGTTCATTTAGTTGTCGATATATAGCGGGTTGCAGCGGTAATGCGAAATTTAGCTCCAAATGACACCTAAACTTCTAACAACCATAACTTTTTATTTTTATGTTTGATTTTTTCGCACAACACCTTTTCGGAATATGCTCGGTGGCATACATCCAATGGAGCACAATTTTAAACCATTCCAGCTCATTTTAGTGGTCAATATACAGCGGGTTGCAATGGCAATGAGGGATTTAGCTCCTCTTTACACAATAACTATAACAGCCATAACTTTTGATCTGGTTGTTTGATTTTTGCGCACAACACTTTTTTGAAATGAGCTTGGAGCCCTACATCCAAAGGAGAACAAGTTTTCCCATTCCAGTTTGTTATGGTCAATATACAGCGGGTTGGTAATAAGGTATTTAGCTCGAAAGGAGAACTAAACTTCAAACGTCCATAACTTTTGATCCGGTTGTCCGATTTTCACCCACAATACCTTTTCGGAATGAGATCGGAGCCCTAAATCGAATGGAGAACAATTTAAATCCATTCCAGCTTGTTTAGAGGTAGATATATAGTCAGTTGTAGTGGAAATACGAGATTTTGCTCCAAATGACACATACACTTCAAAATACCAGAATTTTTAATGCGGGTTGTAGTGAAAATGAGAGCTTTAGCTCCAAATGACACTCAAACTTTAAACTGCAACAACCTTTGATTTGGTTGTCTTATTTTACCCCCACGACACCTTTTCGGAATAATCTTGGAGCACTACATTCATTGGAGCACATGTTTTACCCATTGCAGTTCATTTAGCTGTCGATATATAGCGGGTGCAGCAGTAATGCGAAATTTAGCTCTAAATGACACCTAAACTTCTAACAGCCATAACTTTTGATTTTTATGTTTGATTTTTGCCCACAACACCTTTTCGGAATATGCTCGGAGGCATACATCAAATGGAGCACAATTTAAAACCATTCCAGCTCATTTTAGTGGTCAATATACAGCGGGTTGCAATGGCAAAGAGGGATTTAGCTCCTCTTTACACATTAACTGTAACAGCCATAACTTTTGATCTGGTTGTTTGATTTTTGCGCACAACACCTTTTTGGAATGAGCTCGGAGCCCTACATCCAATAGATAACAAGTTTTTCTCATTCCAGTTTGTTATGGTCAATATACAGCCGGTTGGTAATAAGGTATTTAGCTCGAAAGGAGACCTAAACTTCAAACGTCCATAACTTTTGATCCGGTTGTCCGATTTTCACCCACAATACCTTTTCGGAATGAGATCGGAGCCCTAAATCTAATGGAGAACAATTTAACCCATTCCAGCTCGTTTAGAGGTCGATATACAGTGAGTTATAGTGGAAATACGATATTTTGCTCAAAATGACACATACACTTCAAAATACCAAAATTTTTAATGCGGGTTGTAGTGAAAATGAGAGATTTAGCTCCAAATGACACTCAAACTTTAAACCGCAACAACTTTTGATGCGGTTGTCTTATTTTACCCCCACAACACCTTTTCAGAATAATCTTGGAGCACTACATTCTTTGGAGCACAAGTTTTACCCATTACAGTTCATTTAGTTGTCAATATATAGCGGGTTGCAACAGTAATGCAGAATTTAGCTCCAAATGACACCTAAACTTCTAACAGTCATACCATTTGATTTTTATGTTTGATTTTTGCCCACAACACCTTTTTGGAATATGCTCGGAGGCATACATCCAATGGAGCGCAATTTTGAACCATTCCAGCTCATTTTAGTGGTCAATATACAGCGGGTTGCAATGTCAATGAGGGATTTAGCTCCTCTTTACACATTAACTGTAACAGCCATAGCTTTTGATCTGGTTGTATGATTTTTCCGCACAAAACCTTTTTTGGAATGAGCTCGGAGCCCTACATCCAATGAAGAACAAGTTTTTCCCATTCCAGTTTGTTATTGGTCAATATACAGCGGGTTGGTAAAAAGGTATTTAGCTCGAAAGGAGACCTAAACTTCAAACCTCCATAACTTTTTATCCGGTTGTCCGATTTTCAGCCACAATACCTTTTCGGAATGAGATCCGAGCCCTAAATCCAATGGAGAACAATTTAAATCCATCCCAGCTCGTTTAGAGGTAGATATACAGTCAGTTGTAGTGGAAATACGAGATTTTGCTCCAAATGACACATACACATCAAAATACCAGAATTTTTAATGCGGGTTGTAGTGAAAATTAGAGATTTAGCTCCAAATGACACTCAAACTTTAAACCGCAACAACTTTTGATTTGGTTGTCTTATTTTACCCCTACAACACCTTTTTGGAATAATCTTGGAGCACTACATTCATTGGAGCTCAAGTTTTACCCATTCCAGTTCATTTAGTTGTCGATATATAGCGGGATGCAGCGGTAATGCCAAATTTAGCTCCAAATGACACCTAAACTTCTAACAGCCATAACTTTTGATTTTTATGTTTGATTTTTGCCCACAACACTTTTTCGGGATATGCTCGGAGGCATACATTAAATGGAGCACAATTTTAAACCATTCCAGCTCATTTTAGTGGTCAATATACAGCGGTTTGGAATGGCAATGAGGGATTTAGCTCCGCTTTACACAGTAACTGTAATAGCCATAACTTTTGATCTGGTTGTTTGATTTTTGTGCACAACACAATTTTGGAATGAGCTCGGAGCCCTACATCCAATGGAGAACAAGTTTTTCCCATTCCAGTTTGTTATTGGTCAATATACAGCGGGTTGGTAATAAGGAATTTAGCTCGAAAGGAGACCTAAACTTCAAACGTCCATAACTTTTGATCCGGTTGTCCGATTTTCACCCACAATACCTTTTCGGAATGAGATCGGAGCCCTAAATCCAATTGCGAACAATTTAACCCATTCTAGCTCATTTAGTGGTTGATATACAGTGAGTTGTAGTGGAAATATGAGATTTTGCTCCAAATGACACATACACTTCAAAATACCAGAATTTTAATGTGGGTTGTAGTGAAAATGAGAGATTTAGCTCCAAAAGACACTCAAACTTTAAACCGCAACAACTTTTGATGCGGTTGTCTTATTTTACCCCCACAACCCCTTTTCAGAATAATCTTGGAGCACTACATTCATTGGAGCACAAGTTTTACCCATTCCAGTTCATTTAGTTGTCGATATATAGCGGGTTGCAGCGGTAATGCGAAATTTAGCTAAAATGACACCTAAACTTCTAACAGTCATAACTTTTGATTTTTATGTTTGATTTTTGTCCGCAACACCTTTTCGGAATATGCTCAGAGGTATACATCCAATGGAGCACAATTTTAAACCATTCCAACTCATTTTAGTGGTCAATATACAGCGGGTTGCACTGGCAATGAGGGATTTAACTCCTCTTTACACATTAATTGTAACAGCCATAACTTTTGATCTGGTTGTTTGATTTTTCCGCACAAAACCTTTTTGGAACGAGCTCGGAGCCCTACATCCAATAGAGAACAAGTTTTTCACATTCCAATTTGTTATTGGTCAATATACATCGGGTTGGTAATAAGGTATTTAGCTCGAAACTAGACCTAAACTTCAAACGTCCATAACTTTTGATCCGGATGTCCGATTTTCACCCACAATACCATTTCAGAATGACATCGGAGCCCTAAAACCAATGGAGAACAATTTAAACCCATTCCAGCTCGTTTAGACGTCGATATACAGTGAGTTGTAGTGGAAATATGAGATTTTGCTCCAAATGACACATACACTTCAAAATATCAGAATTTTTAATGCGGGTTGTAGTGAAAATGAGAGATTTAGCTCCAAATGACACTCAAACTTTAAACCGCAACCACTTTTGATGTGGTTGTCTTATTTTACCCCCCACAACACCTTTTCGGAATAATCATGGAGAACTACATTCATTGGAGCACAAGTTTTACCCATTCCAGTTGTTCGATTCAAAAGTGTGCCTCCGAAGGAAATCGAGGGTTGCGGATTATCAGGTACTATTTGGTTAGAGAATTCGGACCGCTAGCAGCGGTCGAGGCCGGACTTCGCCCGTCGCGGCAAATGCCACTCCTGCGACAGGCTTTCCTTTGATTCAAATGAGGCGATTACAGCGGTTATAAATGCAAGAAAAGAGAAGCCGGCCGGTCAGACAATCCGCAAGACGGGAAACTCGAGTCCGCAACTCAAACAAGCGAGCTCCTAGGCCTGAGTGTGCGTGTCTTGTGAATAGTGCCGCCCCCTATTTATAGACTTGGGGGCCTGCCCGAATGGGCAGAGATAGAATAACCACCTGCCCGGGTACAGGAGAAACGGGCAGGCGGTGACGGGATGCATAAAAAAGAAAAGAAGGAAGCCGCGCGGCCTGGCAGCTTGCCCTTCCGACCCGTTTGACCTGAGGCTGAAGATGTCGTGGCTGAGTCAATGATGTAAAACGAGCGGCCTCCGGCTTAAGACCGCGATCTGCCCTCTGGACGTGACTTCGGCCGATCTTTATGATGCAACCCGATCGGTCTCCTCCTTGAGATCGCGGATAGCCTTCTTGTCTTGTTTTTTGACGATCTTCAATCTTGGGAGCGGCCCGAAATGTCATCAGATCGCCCGGCCTGGTTTGCCCTGAACTGAGAGCCACTGACTCTGGAACCCAGCGGTCTGACCTAGCAATTCGCCCGGTCCGACAATGATCCAATCTGAGAAGCGGTTTTCCGGGTAAACATAATCCCCGCATATTTTCAAATCCCAAGGGAATTTCAAAAATATCAGCTTTAACCGGGAGACCGCTTCCGACTTGCCCTGAATTCTATAAGAGAGCCCGAGAACTCATTCTGCAGAGTTTTTTCTAAAATCACGGGGTATTACTCGCCATTTGCGGTTATAGCTTTTAAGACCGGTAATTCTTCAACGATGGACTTCCTAGACACCATGTTAGACCGCGTGGTCCCTGGCGGCGATCAAAGAAGGAGGAAGGCAAGAGTCGCGAATCAACGGAGAAGTCGAGGAAGGTTAAGGAAAAGCAGAACCGGAAAGACCGAAAAAAGAGAGAGAGATCTGAGAAAACCGCGGCGGACAGTTCCAAGGCCGATGTGGACTCAGCAATCCCCAAGACTCCTGCAGAGCCTGCAGCGGAGAGTTCGGGGCCTTCTCCCAGCGACTCGCTGATTCCTCTCAGAGATCTCGGCCAACAGGCCGTCAGCCTGCTGAACAAAGGGGAGGTCGCCCCTTCTAAAAAAGTCGGCACTGGCAGCCCTTTAAAGAAAGTCGGCGGGTCCGACTCGTTTGGCATGGAAATCACCCCATCCGGGAATCCTCATTTGTTAGTCAAGGATTTGGGGGAGGAGGCGGTCAGCTCTCCGAGGCCAGGAGAACTGAGTATCCCTTTATCCGTGGACGATTATCCTAGCCCCTCCAAAGAAGTCAGTCCAACTTTGGATAAGAAAGAGAAGAAGAGAAAGAAGACCGGGTCAGTGACCGAGCGAATAACCAAGAAGGTTAAGAGGCTGGCCTCCAAGAAAAGGGCTGCTTTTAAGAAACCGGCCGAATCTCGCCTCCAGACCAACCCGCGACTAAAGGAGGAGCTTGGCTTAACGACTACCCCATCTGCCGAGGTAAATGATTCGCCGGCTACCCCTGATATGAAAACGGGCGACCTGATTCCGGACTCGGCGAGTAGTTTATCATTTAATGGGATCTTTCAGGATATGGACGAGTTGGTGAGGCGAGATAAGCTTCTTGACAGCCCGTTGGCTTCAAAGCAAACTGCCCCTTCTTCAGACACCACAGCCCGGCCTGAGGGGACCGCTTAGAAGGAGGCTGAAGATCGAGAAGTTGTTACTCGGGCCGCCCTGGAGGTTGAGGAGCAGGAGGCTGCTACCCGGGAAGCTTTGGAGGTTGAGCAGAGAGCGGAGGAACTCGAGGAAGTGCTGGAGACGCCGGAGGAGGTTCCCCGGTGATGACCGAGATGGAGATAATGATGGTGAAGAAGGAGGGGGCGAAACGGACTTTAAACAAGCCGTTGCGGCCTGATCCTTTTGCGCCAAGTAAGCGCCAACGGAGGATGGAGCCGGGACGGTCTAAGCGGCCTGTGCGCCCAGGCACTGATCTTATATTCATGCCCACTTTTATACATTATAGTGCTGCATGCTTTTTACTTTTCATAACCTCGCGGCTTTTTGCAGACAGCGAGGATCAAATTGTGAAGCCGGGCGACCTTATGTCCAGCCTGCCTCCATTGGTTCCCCTGGTATCGACCTGTGCGACGACTTCGCAAGAAGGGCCGCAACTGTTCGAGCATCTCGAGGAGGATCTAGCAAATCTGAGGGCTCGTTTGAAGGAGGTGGAAGACCAGGAGGCCGCCACTCGGACCGCTCTGGAGGCCGAGCGAATGGCAAGGAAGAAGGCTGAAGAGGCGCTGAAGGCGCAGATGGAGATCGACAGGAGATCCAGGACCGAGAGGGAGAAGATCCTGGAGATTCAGCTCGAGGCCGCGCGATCTGCAGCGGAGGCCGCGCGAGCTGCAGTGGAGGCCGAGAAGAAAACCAAGGTGGCGCAAGTCGCTATTCTGACCGCCCAGCTCGAGAAGGAGAAGAGAGCGTCTGCCAAGTCCGAGGATGACTCGAGATATTATCAGGATAAATTCCTGCGGTTAACTAGAGAAGTCGCTTCGGGCCGGCGAAGTATGAATGATGGGATGCAGGTTGCTGATGCGATAATTTCGGCAAGTGCACCGATCGTTCAAGTAATAATAATGGGGAAAATCCCCGAGTGTCGGTCTCTCAAGGAACACAGTAAGGTGGAGTTAGGTTTCGAGGAAGGACTTGAGATCGAAGTCCTTGGTCGGGGTTACAAAGGATGGTTGGTTTGGTTTGCGAATAGTAAAATAAAATATTACGACTACTCCTATGCAATGCCGCTATGCAATGCTTCGCTTGGTGGAATGGAGACTAGGTAGGCCTTGAGCGTGCTGCGTCGCAAGGGAGGATGGACGAGTAGGCAAGCGGAGTCGAACTGTGCAGGCCTTGAGCGCGCTGCTTCGTTAGCGGGATGGAATACACGGGTCGCTGTGCCACGCTTCGGTAGGCGGATGGACGAGTAGGCTAATGGAATGGAATGGAGAGAACGGCGGAATGAGGGTCGCAAGCACCTCGTCAACAAGCACGCCACTAGCAATTGCTAGTGCGGCACCGAACACAATGACGAAATAAAAGTTAAATGGGGGCGCACCTCATTAAGCACAATTGAACAATACATTCTCAAATAAATGAAATAAGCATTACATAACTAGAATCATTGTGCACATCATCAATAATATAGAGGAGACTAACCTAAACAAACATCAACATAGAGAAAGAAAAAGAGAGTAAAGGAGTCGACCAAATCCGAAGCCTTGCCGAAGATTAACGGTTGGAATCGCAGGGTTGTCAAGACGCGTCCAAACTCAGTCTTCAACTGCGTCCGAGGTAGAGGAGGGCTGTCACTTCCTCCCAATGGCTCGTCTTCTTCGTGTCACGATCCGATTTACTCCGATACGCAATCTCCTTACTCGATGTGGGCGATCTTTGGGCTGGAAATCTCTCCTTGGGGATCAAGGATGATGGAGGAGGCCTAGGGGGTGAAAAACCAGCGGAAAGGGCGAAAACGACGGACTGGACGGAGTTGCCAAGCGTGATCCCGCCCTAATTTGCGAACAGGGCATTTTATAGGCGCTGGAATAAACAGTGCGCACGGTCGTTGGCGCACGACCACTGGTCGTGCGCACTGGGAGGAGCCTGCAATGAAATAAATTTATAAAATACATGTTCGCATGACCAATGGCGCACGACCAGCGGTCGTGCGATAACCCAAACAGAACTCATGAAATGACGTTAAGTGCGCACGAGCAAAGGCGCACGACCAGTGGTCGTGCGCGAAGAAACTAGTGATCGTGCGCAGTGTTCCTGTACAGAATTGTACCGGGAACACCTGCACGACTCCTGTTCCAGCATACGACACTAGTCTGGCCACTGAAAGTGGCACTTAACACAGCATAACAACTTGTAACAAGGATGAATAAGAAAATAACACCGAAACGGGCCAAGACGTGCACCTAGCGGAGAGTGATAATTTTGAGCTAAATGGGGCTAAAGTGCAATGGAATGAATGGAAAGATGGCCCGGATGAGTCCAAATATGTGTATGAGATGAGGACTCATCACACCCCCAGACTTACCTGTTTGCGCGTCCCGAGCAAACATATCCGGCGGAGTAGGAAAAGCATAGCTAACCAAAAAAATTGCAAACATGGAATAGATTGCGAAGTTTCCTACTAGTGTGCATAGAAGTTCATTAGAAGAAGTTTTTACATATGCTAGCTACTTTATAAAAGTGTAAATGCGTAAAAAAGGAATTTATTTTTACTCAAAAATGGAATGTTGGTGAATCTCGTGGTCTCGCGTAGTACGAAAGTAAGCTAGACGCGCAGGTGAATGTTACCCAAGACCGGAACTCGGAATTATCTCCGTTGAAATCCATCAACGTCGAGAACCATATGCTCGCCCGGTCACACTCTCTCCACGGCGCTAGTGAACTCACAAGACGAATCGATAGGACTTTAGGTATACATGAGGCTTGGGTTACGGTTTGGAATGCAAAGATAAACGTGAAGGTTAATCGCAACCCAAATGAGCACACAAAAGTGCTAAATCATAGCAGCCCTAATAATACACGTGTAACACACCCCCAGACATGACTTTGAAACCGGGTGTGCACACGGCCTACAACAATCAATACCAAAATATGCTTCAATTAAAGCGCTAGGGATAAATATATATATATATATATTTTTTTTTTTTCTTTTTCTTTTCTTTTTATCCCCAAATTAATTAGCACAATTCTCAGCACGAAGACATTTTTTTTAAAACTTCCACATCAACACTGAAGTTACGCATCACCGCACCGCATTGAAAAATTACAATTCATGAATGCTCTTAGCTTAATTTTTGGTTGCGATAATAGGATTAGCTTTTAGGCCTTGTTGAAGTATGGTGGGGCTGAATCAAAAGATCGGGTAGGCACAAAATAGGATAGCAACGGTTAGTGTATAGGAGTGGTAGAACAAAGCTCAAGCTTGCCAAATAGATGGCCTATGTCACGCTCAACTTGCAAGTCATTCGCACCCATGCTTCGAGAGTCCCTTGGGGCAAGTTCTTAACCCCCGAGAAAGGTAATCCTTCCTCCTGACTCGAGCAACACGAACCTCGCATTCGCCTACACACAATACCACGCTACCGCAAGATTCAACCACATTCAAAATTTTGAGTAAAATAAATTAAAATCTACGCAAATCTACAAATTATAAATTAGAAGCATAAACAAAAACTAATTCTACTCAAATCCGTATGCAAACACAAGTATTCAACTAGAGCACTATAAGAGTCAACATTCCACTCCATCTTGCAATTATTTTGGCTAATACAGCACTTCCTACATCACATCCAAGAATTGAATATACGGAAGCATACAAACAAGCGAGTGCGCGCTAAAGTGGATGCAGTGGTGTACAGTGAAGATGAACAATACTAAATAACTGAAATTAAAATACTTCTAGTATGCAAATGAGATGTGCACGTGCAGTGGGTAACATATAACGGCTCTCCCCCAGACTTAATCTAAACATTACAACATAATGATATGACAGTGAAAATCAAAATCGAAAGCTAGGGAAGAAGTTACCCAATGCTCAACAAGTGAGCATACCAGAAGGTGCGTGGAAATCTGAAGCAAACCCGCCATTCAGAATTTGCAATGAGTACCTGCAGGGGTGAGCTCCACAAAAACAAAAGAAAAAGACAAACTAAAATAAACTACAACTAACTAAACATGATTAGAAGAAATAAAAATGCAGGAAAAGTAAGATAACTACTGGGGTTATTGTCCTCCTAGCACGACTTATTCAAATTGAAAACAGTTCTAGCTAATGGGTCTATGAAAAGAGAAGTGCACAGGTAACTGTTCTAATATGCGTGTCGGTAGCGGGTACCGATACGGAAACAGAACAGTCACGCCTCTACCCGAATATAAATAATACCTGCTCGTCACAGGTAGAGGGAATAAAAAATAAGAAGAGGAGGAATCCTCACTCAACTCACCAAAACTATCCTTGCCCAGCAAGGTATCATCTCCAGGGAGGCAGCAGGAGGAGAAGGAAATGAGTAGAGCTTCCTCTACGAAGGGGGGATCAACCTCCTCACATATGAGGATACACTCATCATTGACTTGAGCAACATGCTCCAAGTCCTCCTGGGGTACCTGTAAAGATTCAACCTGCACAGGCTCGGGTGAAGAAGGGGGGTCAAGAAATAAAAGAGAAGAAGGACAAAAATAATCAGAAATCGGGGGAGTGGTCCCGGTCTCACTCCCAGCAGGATCCAAGGATAGATCGCTATCATCATCGTAAGTATCATGGCGAGGGGAACCCAAGAACTCAAGGGCCTCGGTGGTGAGTTGGACCTCCTCGTCCCATGAGGAAGTGCAAACCTCCTCATCAGAAGGAGTATCCTCCTCAACCCACCTTGGAGCATCCTCCGAGTCCGAAGCATCACCCCGCTCCTTTACTTTGATAGGATCATAAAGAATGTGTGTAGAAAAATCGTGCAAAGAAACTGGAAAAACACAAAGATTTGGTTCCTCCGTAAAAAGATCTGCTAAAGCCTCCCCGATGGAAAGAATACTTTCCTCATCATGCTCAGGTGCATCTAGGAGCTCCCATTCCTCTCCTTGTTGGCTAACAGATGTGTGATCATCATCACTAGGAGTGAAGCCATACACAGGGAGTGAGGAGTCCATGCACGAGACAAGCTCAGGGGTAGAGGGCACAATTGCCTCCATGGGCACAGAATGAGCGATAGGGACACTGTTGTCTTGAGTGGAGGAGCAGCGGTCAGGATTGAAAAGACTAGGACAGTCCTTCAATTCATGACCCTCTCCTCGACACAACAAGCAAACAATGTTCCTACACTGCCTAGCATTCAACTCATTCATTTGGTCCATATAATAAACCATGTCAATAAAGCTAGGTGAAATATCCCATGACGACATTTTCAATAATTAAAGCAGATAAAATGAAGCTGAAATTATTTGCAAGGAAATTTACACAAACTAATAAAACTCCTTGGATTAAACTTGCCTAAAAAAAAATTAAAACAGGAAAAGGGAAATAGTAAAATTAATAAACGCAAAAATTAAATAGAAAACAAACAAAATGACAAGAGGACTATACACAATGGAAGAACTTCTAACTCTTGTCTCCCCCTACAGCAACTCACACGTCTGTGTTCCCCGGCAACGGCGCCAAAAACTTGATGCGATAATTTCGGCAAGTGCACCGATCGTTCAAGTAATAATAATGGGGAAAATCCCCGAGTGTCGGTCTCTCAAGGAACACAGTAAGGTGGAGTTAGGTTTCGAGGAAGGACTTGAGATCGAAGTCCTTGGTCGGGGTTACAAAGGATGGTTGGTTTGGTTTGCGAATAGTAAAATAAAATATTACGACTACTCCTATGCAATGCCGCTATGCAATGCTTCGCTTGGTGGAATGGAGACTAGGCAGGCCTTGAGCGCGCTGCGTCGCAAGGGCGGATGGACGAGTAGGAAAGCAGAGTCGAACTGTGCAGGCCTTGAGCGCGCTGCTTCGTTAGGCGAGATGGAATACACGGGCCGCTGTGCCACGCTTCGATAGGCGGATGGGCGAGTAGGCTAATGGAATGGAATGGAGAGAACGGCGAAATGAGGGTCGCAAGCACCTCGTCAACAAGCACGCCACTAGCAATTGCTAGTGCGGCACTGAACACAATGACGAAATAAAAGTTAAATGGGGGCGCACCTCATTAAGCACAATTGAACAATACATTCTCAAATAAATGAAATAAGCATTACATAACTAGAATCATTGTGCACATCATCAATAATATAGAGGAGACTAACCTAAACAAACATCAACATAGAGAAAGAAAAAGAGAGTAAAGGAGTCGACCAAATCTGAAGCCTTGCCGAAGATTCACGGTTGGAATCACAGGGTTGTCAAGCCGCGTCCAAACTCGGTCTTCAACTGCGTCCGAGGTAGAGGAGGGCTGTCACTTCCTCCCAATGGCTCATCTTCTTCGTGTCATGATCCGATTTACTCCGATACGCAATCTCCTTACTCGATGTGGGCGATCTTTGGGCTGGAAATCTCTCCTTGGGGCTCAAGGATGATGGAGGAGGCCTAGGGGGGGTGAAGAACCAGCGGAAAGGGCGAAAAAGGCAGACTGGACGGAGTTGCCAAGCGTGATCCCGCCCTAATTCGCGAACAGGGCTTTTTATAGGCGCTGGAATAAACAGTGCGCACGGTCATTGGTGCACGACCACTGGTCGTGCGCACTGGAATTCTGCGATCGTGCGCGCTGCCTGGGAGGAGCCTGCAATGAAATAAATTTATAAAATACATGTTCGCACGACCAATGGCGCACGACCAGCGGTCGTGCGCACTAGCGTCAGTGGTCGTGCGATAAGCCAAACAGAACTCATGAAATGACGTTAAGTGCGCACGAGCAATGGCGCACGATTAGTGGTCGTGCGCGAAGAAACCAGTGATCGTGCGCAGTGTTCCTATACAGAATTGTACCGGGAACACCTGCACGACTCCTGTTCCAGCATACGACACCAGTCTAGCCACTGAAAGTGGCACTTAACACAGCATAACAACTTGTAACAAGGATGAATAAGAAAATAACACCGAAACGGGCCAAGACGTGCACCTACCGGAGAGTGATAATTATGAGCTAAAATGGGGCTAAAGTGCAATGGAATGAATGGAAAGATGGCCCGGATGAGTCCAAATATGTGTATGAGATGAGGACTCATCACACCCCCAGACTTACCTGTTTGCGCGTCCCGAGCAAACATATCCGGCGGAGTAGGAAAAGCATAGCTAACCAAAAAATTTGCAAACATGGAATAGATTGCGAAGTTTCCTACTAGTGTGCATAGAAGTTCATTAGAAGAAGTTTTTACATATGCTAGCTACTTTATAAAAGTGTAAAGGCGTAAAAAGGAATTTATTTTTACTCAAAAATGGAATATTGGTGAATCTCGTGGTCTCGCGTAGTACGAAAGTAAGCTAGACGCGCAGGTGAATGTTACCCAAGACCGGAACTCGGAATTATCTCCGTTGAAATCCATCAACGTCGAGAACCATATGCTCGCCCGGTCACACTCTCTCCACGGCGCTAGTGAACTCACAAGACGAATCGATAGGACTTTAGGTATACATGAGGCTTGGGTTACGGTTTGGAATGCAAAGATAAACGTGAAGGCTAATCGCAACCCAAATGAGCACACAAAAGTGCTAAATCATAGCAGCCCTAATAATACACGTGTAACACACCCCCAGACATGACTTTGAAACCGGGTGTGCACACGGCCTACAACAATCAATACCAAAATATGCTTCAATTAAAGCGCTAGGGATAAATATATATATATATATATATTTTCTTTTTCTTTTTCTTTTTCTTTTCTTTTTATCCCCAAATTAATTAGCACAATTCTCAGCACGAAGACATTTTTTTTTTAAACTTCCACATAAACACTGAAGTTACGCATCACCGCACCGCATTGAAAAATTACAATTCATGAATGCTCTTAGCTTAATTTTTGGTTGCGATAATAGGATTAGCTTTTAGGCCTTGGTGAAGTATGGTGGGGCTGAATCAAAAGATCGGGTAGGCACAAAATAGGCTAGCAACGGTTAGTGTATAGGAGTGGTAGAACAAAGCTCAAGCTTGCCAAATAGATGGCCTATGTCACGCTCAACTTGCAAGTCATTCGCACCCATGCTTCGAGAGTCGCTTGGGGCAAGTTCTTAACCCCCGAGAAAGATAATCCTTCCTCCCGACTCGAGCAACACGAACCTCACATTCGCCTACACACAATACCACGCTACCGCAAGATTCAACAACATTCAAAATTTTGAGTAAAATAAATTAAAATCTACGCAAATCTACAAATTATAAATTAGAAGCATAAACAAAAACTAATTCTACTCAAATCCCTATGCAAACACGAGTATTCAACTAGAGCACTACAAGAGTCAACATTCCACTCCATCTTACAATTATTTTGGCCAATACAACACTTCCTACATCACATCCAAGAATTGAATATACGGAAGCATACAAACAAGCGAGTGCGCGCTAAAGTGGGTGCAGTGGTGTACAGTGAAGATGAACAATACTAAATAACTGAAATTAAAATACTTCTAGTATGCAAATGAGATGTGCACGTGCAGTGGGTAACATATAACGACTCTCCCCCAGACTTAATCTAAACAATACAACATAATGATATGACAGTGAAAATAAAAATTGAAAGCTAGGGAAGAAGTTACCCAATGCTCAGCAAGTGAGCATACCAGAAGGTGCGTGGAAATCTGAAGCAAACCCGCCATTCAGAATTTGCAATGAGTACCTGCAGGGGTGAGCTCCACAAAAACAAAAGAAAAAGACAAACTAAAATAAACTACAGCTAACTAAACATGATTAGAAGAAATAAAAATGCAGGAAAAGTAAGATAACTACTGGGGTTATTGTCCTCCCAGCACGACTTATTCAAATTGAAAACAGTTCTAGCTAATGGGTCTATGAAAAGAGAAGTGCACAGGTAACTGTTCTAATATGCGTGTCGGTAGCAGGTACCGATACGACAACAGAACAGTCACGCCTCTACCCGAATATAAATAATACCTGCTCGTCACAGGTAGAGGGAATAAAAAATAAGAAGAGGAGGAATCCTCACTCAACTCACCAAAACTATCCTTGCCCAGCAAGGTATCATCTCCAGGGAGGCAGCAGGAGGAGAAGGAAATGAGTGGAGCTTCCTCTACGAAGGGGGGATCAACCTCCTCACATATGAGGATACACTCATCATTGACTTGAGCAACATGCTCCAAGTCCTCCTGGGGTACCTGTAAAGATTCAACCTGCACAGGCTCGGGTGAAGAAGGGGGGTCAAGAAATAAAAGAGAAGAAGGACAAAAATAATCAGAAATCGGGGGAGTGGTCCCGGTCTCACTCCCAGTAGGATCCAAGGATAGATCGCTATCATCATCGTAAGTATCATGGCGAGGGGAACCCAAGAACTCAAGGGCCTCGGTGGTGAGTTGGACCTCCTCATCCCATGAGGAAGTGCAAACCTCCTCATCAGAAGGAGTATCCTCCTCAACCCACCTTGGAGCATCCTCCGAGTCCGAAGCATCACCCCGCTCCTTTACTTTGATAGGATCATAAAGAACGTGTGTAGAAAAATCGTGCAAAGAAACTGGAAAAACACAAAGATTTGGTTCCTCCGTAAAAAGATCTGCTAAAGCCTCCCCGATGGAAAGAATACTTTCCTCATCATGCTCAGGTGCATCTAGGAGCTCCCATTCCTCTCCTTGTTGGCTAACAGATGAGTGATCATCATCACTAGGAGTGAAGCCATACACAGGGAGTGAGGAGTCCATGCACGAGACAAGCTCAGGGGTAGAGGGCACAATTGCCTCCATGGGCACAGAATGAGCGATAGGGACACTGTTGTCATGAGTGGAGGAGCAGCGGTCAGGATTGAAAAGACTAGGACAGTCCTTCAATTCATGACCCTCTCCTCGACACAACAAGCAAACAATGTTCCTACACTGCCTAGCATTCAACTCATTCATTTGGTCCATATAATAAACCATGTCATTAAAGCTAGGTGAAATATCCCATGACGACATTTTCAATAATTAAAGCAGATAAAATGAAGCTGAAATTCTTTGCAAGGAAATTTACACAAACTAATAAAACTCCTTGGATTAAACTTGCCTAAAAAAAATTAAAACAGGAAAAGGGAAATAGTAAAATTAATAAACGCAAAAATTAAATAGAAAACAAACAAAATGACAAGAGGACTATACATAATGGAAGAACTTCTAACTCTTGTCTCCCCCTACAGCAACTCACACGTCTGTGTTCCCCGGCAACGGCGCCAAAAACTTGATGCGATAATTTCGGCAAGTGCACCGATCGTTCAAGTAATAATAATGGGGAAAATCCCCGAGTGTCGGTCTCTCAAGGAACACAGTAAGGTGGAGTTAGGTTTCGAGGAAGGACTTGAGATCGAAGTCCTTGGTCGGGGTTACAAAGGATGGTTGGTTTGGTTTGCGAATAGTAAAATAAAATATTACGACTACTCCTATGCAATGCCGCTATGCAATGCTTCGCTTGGTGGAATGGAGACTAGGCAGGCCTTGAGCGCGCTGCGTCGCAAGGACGGATGGACGAGTAGGCAAGCGGAGTCGAACTGTGCAGGCCTTGAGCGCGCTGCTTCGTTAGGTGGGATGGAATACACGGGCCGCTGTGCCACGCTTCGGTAGGCAGATGGGCGAGTAGGCTAATGGAATGGAATGGAGAGAACGGCGGAATGAGGGTCGCAAGCACCTCGTCAACAAGCACGCCACTAGCAATTGCTAGTGCGGCACCGAACACAATGACGAAATAAAAGTTAAATGGGGGCGCACCTCATTAAGCACAATTGAACAATACATTCTCAAATAAATGAAATAAGCATTACATAACTAGAATCATTGTGCACATCATCAATAATATAGAGGAGACTAACCTAAACAAACATCAACATAGAGAAAGAAAAAGAGAGTAAAGGAGTCGACCAAATCCGAAGCCTTGCCGAAGATTCACGGTTGGAATCGCAGGGTTGTCAAGCCGCGTCCAAACTCGGTCTTCAACTGCGTCCGAGGTAGAGGAGGGCTGTCACTTCCTCCCAATGGCTCGTCTTCTTCGTGTCACGATCCGATTTACTCCGATACGCAATCTCCTTACTCGATGTGGGCGATCTTTGGGCTGGAAATCTCTCCTTGGGGCTCAAGGATGATGGAGGAGGCCTAGGGGGGTGAAAAATCAGCGGAAAGGGCGAAAACGGCGGACTGGATGGAGTTGCCAAGCGTGATCCCGCCCTAATTCGCGAATAGGGCATTTTATAGGCGCTGGAATAAACAGTGCGCACGGTCGTTGGCGCACGACCACTGGTCGTGCGCACTGGAATTCTGCGATCGTGCGCGCTGCCTGGGAGGAGCCTGCAATGAAATAAATTTATAAAATACATGTTCGCACGACCAATGGCGCACGACCAGCGGTCGTGCGCACTAGCGTCAGTGGTCATGCGATAAGCCAAACAGAACTCATGAAATGACGTTAAGTGCGCACGAGCAAAGGCGCATGACCAGTGGTCGTGCGCGAAGAAACCAGTGATCGTGCGCAGTGTTCCTGTACAGAATTGTACCGGGAACACCTGCACGACTCCTGTTCCAGCATACGACACCAGTCTGGCCACTGAAAGTGGCACTTAACACAGCATAACAACTTGTAACAAGGATGAATAAAAAAATAACACCGAAACGGGCCAAGACGTGCACCTAGCGGAGAGTGATAATTATGAGCTAAAATGGGGCTAAAGTGCAATGGAATGAATGGAAAGATGGCCCGGATGAGTCCAAATATGTGTATGAGATGAGGACTCATCAGTTGCTAGCCGCCAAACTGTTGGGGCGGGCTCAAATCCTCCCCCGGTTCGGGCGGTTGATCCAATGATTGATGAAGCCACCGCAACCCCCCGTATGATCTCCGCTACGCGGATTGAAAGGGATGTCGGGCGGCTTCATAGCACAATCAACCACATCCATTATCATACCAGCCAGATTTACTCCCTTCTGAACACCACCAGCGACCAGGTCGCGCGACTGCATAGAGAGGATGTCTCCCCAGAACACCGCCAGCCGTGAACGGCTTTTTAGAACAATTTTGTATTATGAATGCGGCTTGTTGATTTCGGCCTCTGTTTAGACAATGCTTCTTTTTACTTTATGTCTTTTATTTGAATAACCCGTGTGGGTTCTTGTTTAGCCGCTGTGTTTGTGTTCTGTTTAGATCTTCTGTGTTTTATCCGAACTAATTACAGGTCGCGCGATCGGTGATGTATGCTTGCTCCTGATTTCTTGAATGTCTTTGGTTCTTTTTGTTTTTCTGATAAATCTGACCATGCAGGCTATTGACCGCGCGGTTAGAATGTATAGCCACGATATATTTTTACTATTTGCAGATCGTCAAAATCTATAAGTAGGGACTTTTTCGAAGTCATTTTCACGATTTCAAATGGCGCGATCTAAGAACAAGTCGCAGCGGCCTGTTAAGGTTAAGGCCATCTGAGTAGACGCGGCCTTGGCTTTTCACTCGGCGGACTATCCAGGGTGTCTTCTCACTCAGAGCGAACTAGACGAATTCGTTGCAAAACACATGGCAGGGAGTAATCTGCTCGCGCGGCTTCCTTTGCGCGATGAACGGATCAACTCTTCCAATCCGCACCAAATAGCCGTTCCGGTCGACCACTTTGAACATGGCTTCAAATTTCCGCTGCCACTTGAAGTCATAGCCATTTTCGACCATTACGGGGTTGTACCCGGCCAGCTTCCACCGAACTCCATCGCTTCCATATATAGTTTTATTTCATACCTGCGGTTCGAGCGAACCAGATTTTCACTTGATCTGTTCAGGAAATTTTTCTCGGTGCGGGCTGTCTCCGACGCGGGGACTTCAACTTTCAGGGGGCACCTCGACTTTGGCTGCCACGGACTGAAGATCGTTAACCTGGCGAACAAGGTCTCGGACTGGTCGGAGCGGTTAGTAATGCTCGAAGGCAACTTCGGGCTGTTGCAAACCAACCCGCAAGTTCGGGGGGAAGAGGCTTTCCAAATCCCCCAGGTTGGAAAGATCGAGATGGACACCTTCACGTTTCTTGAGAACGAGCGGTTGGACATCAATCATTACATCCCGTTGTTCTTAGAGCTAGAGGACGTCCTCCCCGAGCATAGTAAGTTCCTCTAGACCGCTTGCATATGACCGCGCTGACTGCTTTATTTAAACTTCTGATTTTACCTTGCAGCTGCCCACATTGTCCCTGCGAACAAGCCGGTCACTCCGGCCGGCCCGGTTTTGACCCAGAGAGAAAAAAGGCAGCGGAGAAATAGGTCGCCATCATCAGAGGAAGAGGACCCGGCTTCTCCTGATGAATACGAACTTCTTCGTTCCTGCGGAAACCCGCCCGACCTGTAGGGCAACCCGACTGTCCTCTGGCATAGGGATGGGAGCCTCATCCGGGTATCCACTGCACCTCCTCCATGGGGAAGTGACAAGATTAACCGCCATGCGCTAGCCGCCGGGGCCGCTATGTATGGTCGAAAGACTTTAAAGAAGCTGAAGAAAACTCCGGAAGAAGAGCTTCCCCGGCTAGCGGCGCAAGCCGGCGCGTGGGGGTTCGCGACCAATCACTTCATGGCCTTATCGTACAGGCGGCTGGTTTCTATCCAGAAATATCTGGAGAAGAAGTACGAGGAGCAGGTCGCGGAGAATGTGCGGCTTCAAGAAGAGAATGCGCGGCTTCAAGAAGTCGTGGCGGTGAGTTTGACAAATGATGACGCGACTTCTTTTATTCAGACCGAGCGACCTAATTTATTTTTCCTTTCTTTGCAGAAACAATATGAGATGACCAACCCGACCTTCCAAGATGAGGTGTTGCCTCATGTGGCCCAAGGGATCAACAAACCTGTGGGTCTTATGGAAGACCGGGGCGGTCTGTGCGAAGGATTCGGGTGTACTACTTTCTCCGACCTCTTCCCTGCTTTGAAGGTCCAACTTGATTAGATCAGCCGAAGGCAGAAAGGAAAAGCCAAGGTGGGCGAGGAAGCTGAAGCCGATGCGGGCAGGGAGATTGTACTTCATCAAGGAGGTGATGGAAGTGGTGGAGCCGCTGAGGAGGTCGACGCGGATGATGATGCCGGCGATGATGATGATGATGATGAGGACAGCTTGTCCTCTGGAACAACTGGCTCCGCTAGTAAGACCGGGCGGTCTA
The DNA here is from genome assembly GCA_033032865.1 of Dactylorhiza incarnata. Taxonomy (NCBI): domain Eukaryota; kingdom Viridiplantae; phylum Streptophyta; class Magnoliopsida; order Asparagales; family Orchidaceae; genus Dactylorhiza; species Dactylorhiza incarnata. The sequence goes on along the minus strand of JAWHQI010000629.1, from coordinate 372,533 downwards.
GTGGTAGTGATTCATCGGATTCTTCTTCCACGTCAAGTGAAGGTTATTCGCCCGACGTTGATGTTGATGGTGTGGACTCGAGTTCTCCTGTCAAGAAGAAGAAGAAGTCGGCAGACTAATGCCCTTGTCTTGATTTTATTTTTTGTGTAACCGCCGGTCTCTTTTTGTTAGCCGGGCGGATAATATTTTGTTAACACATTTTGAAGAATGAATAGAAATTTTACCTGTTTAATTGTCCTTCTATTGTTACTTACTTGTGGCTGATGTCTTGTCTCTTTTCTTTCTTTTTACCTTTTGCTTTTTATGATCTAGCCGTGCGGTTATCCTGATCTGAGTATAAGTGATAATTTGATGATCTTTGGACGATCTATATTCATCCCGTGAGGTTACTCATTTAGACCTCCGGATATCCGATATCCGATAATATGATCCATAACGGATAGACTCGTGCGACTGCAATTCAGACCGGGCGGTTTTTATCACTCAGAGATACCTTATCCTTGCTGATATAGATAATGAATAATAACTTTGCGCGGTTTGAATTCACCCCTGACGAGTAATCAATTGCATCTAGAGACAACTTTTTGCTGAGAAACAGCTTAACCTGATCGGTTAGAGCATAATCCGGGCGATCATATATTTAGATCTAGAGATATCCAGCTTAATTAATTATAAAAGATAGATAGTACCCGCCCGGTTAGAATACAACCCGGGCAATATATTCAGATCAAAAATATCTGATTTAATAGAATGGAGAGGTAGATAAAACCCGCCCGATTAGAATGCAACTCGGGCAATCGCATAATTAGCTCCAGAAATATCCAATTTATAAAAGATGGATAAACCCGCCTGGTTAGAATCAAACCCGGGCAATATTTTCAGATCCAGAAACATCTAACTCAATAAAAGATAGATAAGTCCGCCCGGTTAGAATGCAACTCGGGCAATCATATAATTATATCCAGAAATATCCAAACTTATATTCAATCAGACCGCCCGGTTTGAAAATTCAGACCGTCCGGTCTTAACATCACAACTAGGATAGACGAACACCTGCACCTATTTTGATTATATTTTCCTCAAATGGTTTGGACAAGAAACCACAAGAGGTGAATGCCTTCCTGTAGGAAAAAATGGAATAATCTACAGGCTCAGATGACCAAATGGGCAGGTGGGCCTTGGCGGCGAACATTGCTTTCCTCAAGTGGTCAAAAGAGCTGTAGGAAAAAAGAAAAAATATGTACAGACTCAGATGACCAAGTGGGCGGGTGGGCCTCGGCGGCGAACATTGCTTTCCTCAAGTGGTCATAAGAGCTGTAAGCGACTCATCTACTCTCTTGCCTAGGGTTACAAGCCGAGTTGATCAATTGGGCAGGTGGGCCTCGGCGGCGAACATTGCTTTCCTCAGAGAGATCAACTCAGTTGTGGGCCTAACTAGGCTCCGTTTCGAGAGTTCCTAAGAGTATTCGATGGTCACAGGCTATGATGATCAGTTGGGCAGGTGGGCCTCGGCGACGAACATTGCTTTCCTCAGAAAGATCATCAAAGTTGTAACTATATCCCTTTCGGGGTACGATAGAGCTGACAATCACCTAGACCTCCCTTGATGCAGGGGTGTGTCAGATATCGACCGGGATCCAAAGTTCTGAAGACCACCGCAGCGGAATTGGCAAGCTACCACTACATGTGTGCGAAAACTCCCCGCATCACATGGTCTTGGTGGGTTTTATGCTATGACTACAATCCGAGGGGGTTCGAGCAGAATTTGGCGATATCTCAGAGGTTCAGGGAGTGAGATACATATATACATATATATATTAATAATGCAGAGCACCATTTGGACAAGGAGAAGTGTCAGTATAGGGCCTTTTATTTAATATCAAGAAACGTAAAGAATGAAAGAGATATTTTAAGGATAAAATCGTTTAAGATCGTCACCGCTCCAGGTGTGTGAGATGTCTTCTCCTTCGCTGGTTTGGAGACGGTAGGCCCCATTCTTTGATACCTCTTTGATAATAAAAGGCCCTGCCCAGTTGGGATTCAGCTTTCCAACATTACCAGATCTGGCCGCAACATTTACCTTTTTTAACACCAAATCCCCAACTGCAAACTGCTTTACCCTGATATTTTTGTCAAAATATTTTGCCATCCTCCTCTTAACTTCTTCCTGCCTGATTGTTGCCTCATCCTAAAGCTCTTCGATCAGATCCAGACTATACCTGATGGCCTCATCATTGTATTCTACCCATGCTTCTCCTCCCTCTTTTGCATACACAACTCTTGGAGTGACCACCTCAAACTCTACAGAAACAACAGCCTCCGAGCCATGAGATAATTTGAATGGTGTCTCCCCTGTAGCTGAAGATGGGGGTAGTGCGAAGAGTCCAAAGGATGGAGGGAAGTTGGTCTGCCCAATTTCCTTTTTTGATTCAAAACTCTTTTCATCAGGAGCTGCTGAATTCGCCTGTGTGCAGCTTCTACTTGACCATTGGTCCTTGGATGATGTACTGAGGCGAACCGAAGATCTATTCCAACTTGATCGCAAAAGTTTATCATCTCGGGTTTATTGAACTGTGGTCCATTATCATTGACAATTGCCAGCGGGATTCCGTGTCGGCAGACTATTTCTCCCCAGATGAAATTTTTGATAATTTGGGTAGTAGTTTTTGCCAATGCTTTTGCCTCAATCCACTTACTGAAGTAGTCGATCATTACTATGATAAAGCGGCGCTGGCCGCTAGCCATTGGAAAGGGTCCGACAAGATCCATCCCCCAAACCGCGAAGGGCCAGGGTGCAGTTATTGACCTAAGCGATTGAGCGGGCAGATGTTGAAGAGGAGCAAATTTCTGACATTGTACACAGCGCTTGGCAAATGCTTCAGCATCCTTTCTCATAGTTGGCCAGAAATATCCTTGCCGCAGGATCCTTTTCTCTAAGGTTTTTGCCCCTGAATGGCTACCGCATTCCCAAGAATGAACTTCCTGAAGTATGACCGGGATCTCTACTTCTGAAACACACCGTGCTGAGGGAGAAATCAAAGTTTTTCTATACAAAACTCCTGCTATTAAGTAGTAGTAGGCCGCCTTTCTCCTGAATCCTTGATCGATTGATGAAACTCCCCTCTTGACAGAAATAATTCATAAGGGTCCTTCCAGGAAGGATTCCGATCGATTTGCATGAGCTCCTCTTTCTCTGTGGCCGGATGAAAAGTTCCGAGGTCACCCCTCCTGATGGAAGACCAAACTTCGACAACTCGTCTGCCTCTTCATTTTGTGTCCTTGGAATGTGCTCGATGATGAAGGATTTGAATTTCCCGATCTCTTCCTTAGCTAGCAATCGATACTTTCTCAGTATCGGTTCTCTTGTTTCGTAATTCCCTAGAACTTGTGAAGCCATTACAAGAGAATCAGTTTTCACATGAACATGCTCTATCCCAAGCTCTTTTGCGAGTCTTAGGCCGGCCAAGAGTGCTTTGTATTCAGCCTAGTTGTTCATCACTGGAAAGAAGAATTTGATTGCTTGCTCAAGTTTGATGCCGTTTGGACTGATAAGAACTACTCCGGCTCCCACGGAGTTTCTTCCTGAAGCTCCATCTACATAAATGATCCAGGCAAAAGGAGATTCCTCTACTCATTCTGGATTAGACTTCATCGTGTCCACCAAGAAATCTGCCAGTACTTGTGCCTTTATTGTCGTTCTGGGAATGTATAATATTTCAAATTCACTGAGCTCGATCGCCCATTTGGCCAATCTTCCTGAATGATCTGGCTTTTCCAGGATACTTCTTAGTGGATGATCCAAGACCACCTGGATAGGATGAGCCTGAAAGTAGGGGCGGAGCCTTCGTGATGACATGACCAAAGCCAAGGCTAATTTTTCCAGTATTGAATATCTAGTTTCCGCGTCTTTGAGGATGTGGCTGACGTAATATATCGGAAATTGCTTCTTTTTCTCCTCCCGAACAAGGACAGAGCTTATTGCATCTGGACACACTCCCAAGTATAAGAATAATGTTTCCCCTTTGCGAGGGCTTTGGAGAAGAGGGGTTGAGGTTAACTGCTTTTTCAACTGTTCGAAAGCACTATCGCACTCTTCATTCCATTCAAACTTAGATCCTCCCCTGAGAGTTTTGAAGAATGGAGCGCTCTTATCTCCTGACTTGGAAATGAACCGGCTTAGTCCTGCCAACCTCCCCCCAAGTTGCTGCACCTCTTTATGATTACAAGGAGGGGTCATATCTAGGATGGCCTTTACTTTATCTGGATTTGGCGTGAGGCCATCAGGGGTGAGAAGATGTCCAAGAAATTTCCCTTTGTTTGCCCCGAACACACATTTCAGTGGATTTAGTTTTAACTTGAACCTCCGTAGAGTAGCGAACGTCTCTACGAGGTCTTTCAGATGGATTAAAAAAGTTTTACTTTTTAGAAGAAGATCATCAACGTATACTTCAAGATTTCTTCCTTTCTGCTTTTTGAAAACCGTGTCCATCATTCTTTGATATGTCGCACCCGCATTTTTGAGCCCGAAAGGCATGACAAGATAACAATAACACCCGTCGTTGGTAATGAAGGACGTATGCGGGATATCGGGTTTATGCATCTTAATCTGGTGGTAACCAGAAAATGCATCTAGAAAGCTCATGAAATTATATCCCACCACGGAATCTACTAAAACATCTATCCGAGGCATGGGATAACAATCTTTGGGGCATGCTTTATTAAGCTTTGTAAAATCTACACACATGCGTCATTTTCCCCCAGATTTTTTCACCATTACCACATTTGACATCCAAGTGGGGTATTGGATTTCAGAAATGAAATTGGCTTTAAGAAGCTTTGCAACTTCCTCTTTGATGGGTACCGCCAGCTTGGTTGCTACATCCCTCTTCTTTTGTTGGATCGGTTGAATTCAGGGGAGATGTTGAGGTGATGGCACGCAACATCTGGATCTACTCCAGGCATATCTTCCGCCGACCAGGCGAAGATGTCTAGATTCTCCAACAGGCAGGAGATTAACTGAACCTTCTCTTCTTCTGATAGCTCGGCATTGATGATCAGCTTCTTCCCTTCTCCTTCAGCAATGGGGATCTCTTGGGTCTCCTGGGCAGGTTCCAGATAAGTCCCTTTCCACTCTGCGCTTTCCTCGGTCTCCTCAGGGAGTTTGGACACCTCATGAATGTCAGTCTGAGCTTTGGGAAGTGGTGCCTTGGTGATCACATTAACTGTTTTTACATAACATTCTTGAGCAACCTTTGGATCGCTTCGGATCCGATATTGACGCCCCTCGGCAGCAAACTTTAAGGCCAAATGGAAAGTGGACACTATCGCTTTGTAAGCGTTCAGGATTGGTCTCCCAAAGATTGCACAGTAGCTGTTTGGGGCTTCCACCACTACGAAGTTTATCAGCTTCGTTATACCCCCCAACGACACCAAAAGCTTCACGCACCCCTCCACTTCTTTCTTTTCTCCTGAGAAGCCGTAGAGGGGCCCTTATGTGGAGAGCAAAGACTTTCCAGTCTTAAGGGCTTCAAATGTTTGGCGGAAAATGAGATTAACGGAGCTACCAGTATCAATCAGAATTTTATGTACGGTGTAGTTCTCGATGACTGCCTTTATCACTACTGCATCATCGAAAGGATTTGCATTTGGGGGAAGATCTTCTTCGCTGAAAGTGACGACCGACCTTTCTGGAGCAGAAGTGGAGGCGGCTGCTACTTCCTGCTTGGAGACTCTCCCGATGCTGGATTTCCGAGAGGATTCTGGCCCTGCTCCTCCATGGATACAATAGATGTTGCCAAGGGGGCCAACATCATTTACTTCTATACATTCGATGGCGGGATGTATATCCCCATAGCAACCTGCCTCTTCTACGTCAGCACACGCCCAGGTCACTTCGCCCGCTTCTGTCTTCTTCTCGGTTCGTGGTTCAACCAGGGTTTCTTGCCTGATCAACCCTCGGAGCTTCCCTTCTTTCAGGAGTTTTTCTATCAACCATCGGAGGGCCCGACAATCCTCAGTCTGGTGCCCTTCCTCTTTGTGATACTCATAATAGAAGTTCGGATTTCGATTGCGAACTTCCGATTTCAAAGGTGGAGGTCTCTTGAAGTCAGGCCTTTTTTGGAGAATCTGAACAACCTCGTTCATGCTGACGTTAAGAGGGGTGAATGATTCCTGTGATTCATCATATCGGATGGACGGAATAGTTGGGGATGGTTGTGCGATATATTGCGGCAGATATACCGGCATTACCTGTGGAGCCCCAAGGGGTTGAGCGGGTGTGATGGCCAACGGCGGTTTCTGATCTTGAAACCGTTGATGGCCAAAGAATGGTTGCTTAGGCTTAAGATTTCTTCCCCTCTGAGCCCGAGGTTCGAAGTCAGGCCGGAATGAGTGATTGTAATGTGGCTGATGGGTTGATGCGGAATTAAACTGATCATTATCGCTGAGCAACTTGGCAACATAACCAGGATTAGTCTTTTCCCCTCTGATAAACTTATTAGCAAGACTAATCATCTCTTGATAGGTCTTTGGTTCCCTGATTTGAGCTTCAAATTTCAACGGCCCCTCCCTAAGTCCGTGAATAAGAGCGACCCTGTATAATTCCGGATCGACGTTTTGTACCTCCATTATCTCCCTTTGGAAACAGTCGACGAAACGGGCCCACGTTTCGTTTTCTTGCTGCCAAATCTCAAATAGGGCTGCCGGACCATTCTTCCTTTTTTTCGAGGTAGAGAATCGAAGCAGGAATTCTCTACGCAATTCCGCAAAACATCTGATGGATCGAGGATGCAATCCGTAAAACCATTCTCGGGCTTGTCCATCAAAGGACGTTACCAGGAGCTTACACTTAGTTGCATCGGTGATGGTCCTCAGAGCAACAGCCGATTCAAACGCTTGGAGATGAATTGCCGGATCGGACTCCCCATTATATGTTGACAGGCGTGGTTCTCGAAAGTTATTTGGGGCCGGCTCTCCTCGGATCTCGTCCGTGAAGGGAGAACTTTCCTCGGTATCTTCGTACAGAGGGAAAGCAGAGTGACGAGCTACCTCAGCTGCGGTCATTTGCTGACAGGCCGCCTGATAGGAGCGGACAGGGACTCCAGCCTGGTAGGATTGGTAGGCGGCGACCTCAGGCGGGTAGGATTGGTGAGCAACCTGAGAAGCCGCCCCTTGGAAGTTGAGGACTCGAGCCGGCATACAGCGCGCGGCCTCTTGGTAGAAGTTCTATCGTCGCAGAACCTTCTGATGGTGGCTGGGAATGAGCGACTTGTGGTAGTGGAAATGGCGGCGGAGGAGGTAGAACAGGAGTTACTGCACGGTTAACCGTGGCCTGCTGGGGGGCTAGCCGCTCGGTTAACAGAGTTAAAGCTTGACTGATCGCGTCCAGACGCTGATCGGTTGCTTTCTGGGCCTGGTCGGCCTCTCACTTTGTTTGCTCCAGAGCCTCCCATAAAGAATTGTCGCTGTGGTCGGAGCGGTCTCTTGGAGGAAACTGGCGGTCTGACATTCTGAACCAAAGATTTCACTGACAGTCCGCGATCTGAAGGTCCCGTGTTTCTGTTCGATTCAAAAGTGCGCCTCCGAAGGAAATCGAGGGTTGCGGATTATCAGTTACTATTTGGTTAGAGAATTCGGACCGCTAGCAGCGGTCGAGGCCGGACTTCGCCCGCCGCGGCAAATGCCACTCCTGAGACGGGCTTTCCTTTGATTCAAATGAGGCGGTTACAGCGGTTATAAATGCAAGAAAAGAGAAGCCGTCAGACAATCCGCAAGACGGGAAACTCGAGTCCGCAGCTCAAACAAGCGAGCTCCTAGGCTCGAGTGTGCGTGTCTTGTGAACAGTGCCGCCCCCTATTTATAGGCTTGGGGGCCTGCCCGAATGGGCAGGGATAGAATAACCACCTGCCCGGGTACAGGAGAAACGGGCAGGCGGTGACGGGATGCATAAAAAAGAAAAGAAGGAAGCCGCGCGGCCTGGCGGCTTGCCCTTCCGACCCGTTTGACCTGAGGCTGAAGATGTCGTGCAGAGTCAATGATGTAGAACGAGCAGCCTCCGGCTTAAGACCGCGATCTGCCCTCTGGACGTGACTTCGACCGATCTTTACGATGCAACCCGATCGGTCTCCTCCTTGAGATCACGGATAGCCTTCTTGTCTTGTTTTTGACGATCTTCAATCTTGGGAGCGGCCCGAAATGTCATCAGATCGCCCGACCTGGTTTGCCCTGAACTGAGAGCCACTGACCCTGGAACCCAGCGGTCTGACCTAGCAATTCGCCCGGTCCGACAATGATCCAATCCGAGAAGCGGTTTTCTGGGTAAACACCAGTTCATTTATTTGTCGATATATAGCGGGTTGCAGCGGTAATGCGAAATTTAGCTCCAAATGACACAAAAACTTCTAACAGCCATAACTTTTGATTTTTATGTTTGATTTTTGCCCACAACACCTTTTCGGAATATGCTCGGAGGCATACATCCAATGTAGCGCAATTTTAATCCATTCCAGCTCATTTTAGTGGTCAATATACAGCGGGTTGCAATGGTAATGAGGGATTTAGTTCCTCTATATACATTAACTGTAACAGCCATAACTTTTGATCTGGTTGTTTGATTTTTGCGCACAACACCTTTTTGGAATGAGCTCGGAGCCCTACATCCAATGGAGAACAAGTTTTTCCCATTCCAATTTGTTATTGGTCAATATACAGCGGGTTGGTAATACGGTATTTAGCTCGAAAGGAGACCTAAATTTCAAACGTCCATAACTTTTGATTTGGTTTTCCGATTTTCACCACAATACCTTTTCGGAATAAGATCAGAGCCCTAAATCCAATGAAGAACAATTTAAACCCATTCCAGCTCGTTTAGAGGTCGATATACAGAGAGTTGTAGTGGAAATATGAGATTTTGCTCCAAATGACACATACACTTCAAAATACCAGAATTTTTAATGCGGGTTGTAGTGAAAATGAGAGATTTAGCTCCAAATAACACTCAAACTTTAAGCCGCAACAACTTTTGATGCGGTTGTCTTATTTTACCCCCACAACACCTTTTCAGAATAATCTTGGAGCACCACATTCATTGGAGCACAAGTTTTACCCATTCCAGTTCATTTAGTTGTCGATATGTAACGGTTGCAGCGGTAATGAGAAATTTAGCTCCAAATGACACCTAAACTTCTAACAGCCATAACTTTTGATTTTTATGTTTGATTTTTGTCCACAACACCTTTTCGGAATATGCTCGGAGGCTTACATCCAATGGAGCACAATTTTAAACCATTCCAGCTCATTTTAGTGGTCAATATACAGCGGGTTGCAATGGTAATGAGGGATTTATCTCCTCTTTACACGTTAACTGTAACAGCCATAACTTTTGATCTGGTTGTTTGATTTTTGCGCACAACACCTTTTTGGAATGAGCTCGGAGCCCCACATCCAATGGAGAACAAGTTTTTCCCATTCCAGTTTGTTATTGGTCAATATACAGTGGGTTGGTAATAAGGTATTTAGCTCGAAAGGAGATCTAAACTTCAAATGTCCATAACTTTTGATCCGGTTGTCCAATTTTCACCCACAATACCTTTTCGGAATGAGATCGGAGCCCAAAATCCAATGGAGAACAATTTAAATCCATTCAACCTCGTATAGAGGTAGATATACAGTGAGTTGTAGTGGAAATACGAGATTTTGCTCCAAATGACACATACACTTCAAAATACTAGAATTTTTAATGCGGGTTGTAGTGAAAATGAGAGCTTTAGCTCCAAATGACACTCAAACTTTAAACTGCAGCAACTTTTGATTTGGTTGTCTTATTTTACCCCCACAACACCTTTTCAGAATAATCTTGGAGCACTACATTCATTGGAGTACATGTTTTACCCATTCCAGTTCATTTAGTTGTCGATATATAGCGGGTTGCAGCAGTAATGCGAAATTTAGCTCTAAATGACACCTAAACTTCTAACAGCCATAACTTTTGATTTTTATGTTTGATTTTTGCCCACAACACCTTTTCAGAATATGCTCGGAGGCATACATCAAATGGATTTAGCTCGGAGGCATACATCAATATACAGCGGGTTGCAAGGGCAATGATGGATTTAGCTCCTCTTTACACATTAATTGTAACAACCATAACTTTTGATCTGGTTGTTTGATTTTTGGGCACAACACCTTCTTGGAATGAGCTCGGAGCTCTACATCCAATAGATAACAAATTTTTCCCATTCCAGTTTGTTATGGTCAATATGCAGCGGGTTGGTAATAAGGTATTTAGCTCGAAAGGAGACCTAAACTTCAAACGTCCATAACTTTTGATCCGGTTGTCTGATTTTCACCCACAATACCTTTTCAGAATGAGATCGGAGCCCTAAATCTAATGTAGAACAATTTAACCCAATCCAGCTCGTTTAGAGGTCAATATACAGTGAGTTGTAGTGGAAATATGAGATTTTGCTCAAAATGACAAATACACTTCAAAATAGCAAAATTTTTAATGCGGATTGTAGTGAAAATAAGAGATTTAGCTCCAAATGACACTCAAACTTTAAGCCGCAACAACTTTTGATGCGGTTGTCTTATTTTACCACCACAATATCTTTTCAGAATAATCTTGGAGCACTACATTCTTTGGAGCATAAGTTTTACCCATTGCAGTTCATTTAGTTGTCGATATATTGCGGGTTGTAGCGGTAATGCAGAATTTAGCTCCAAATGACACCTAAACTTCTAAAGTCATAACATTTGATTTTTATGTTTGATTTTTGCCCACAACACCTTTTCGGAATATGCTCGGAGGCATACATCCAATGGAGCACAATTTTGAACCATTCCAGCTCATTTTAGTGGTCAATATACAGCGGGTTGCAATGTCAATGAGGGATTTAGCTCCTCTTTACACATTAACTGTAACAGCCATAGCTTTTGATCTGGTTGTTTGATTTTTCCGCACAACACCCTTTTAGAATGAGCTCGGAGCCCTACATCCAATGGAGAACAAGTTTTTCCCATTCCAGTTTGTTATTGGTCAATATACAGTGGGTTGGTAATAAGGTATTTAGCTCGAAAGGAGACCTAAACTTCAAACGTCCATAACTTTTGATCCGGTTGTCCGATTTTCACCCACAATACTTTTTCGGAATGAGATCGGAGCCCTAAATCCAATGGAGAACAATTTAAATCCATTCCAGCTCGTTTAGAGTTAGATATACAGTCAGTTGTAGTGAAAATATGAGATTTTGCTCCAAATGACACATACACTTCAAAATACCAGAATTTTTAATGCGGGTTGTAGTGAAAATTAGAGATTTAGCTCCGAATGACACTCAAACTTTAAACCGCAACAACTTTTGATTTGGTTGTCTTATTTTACCCCCACAACACCTTTTTGGAATAATCTTGGAGCACTACATTCATTGGAGCACAAGTTTTACCCATTCCAGTTCATTTAGTTGTCGATATATAGAGGGTTGCAGCGGTAATGCAAAATTTAGCTCCAAATGACACCTAAACTTCTAAAAGCCATAACTTTTGATTTTTATGTTTGATTTTTGCCCACAACACCTTTTCGGAATATGCTCGGAGGCATACATCAAATGGAGCACAATTTAATACATTCCAGCTCATTTTAGTTGTCAATATACAGCGGGTTGGAATGACAATGAGGGATTTAGCTCCTCTTTACATATTAACTGTAACATCCATAACTTTTGATCAGGTTGTTTGATTTTTGTGCACAACACATTTTTGGAATGAGCTCGGAGCCCTACAACCAATGAAGAACAAGTTTTCCCATTCCAGTTTGTTATTGGTCAATATACAGCGGTTGGTAATAAGGAATTTAGCTCGAAAGGAGACCTAAACTTCAAACGTCCATAACTTTTGATCCGGTTGTCCGATTTTCACCCACAATACCTTTTCGGAATTAGATCGGAGCCCTAAATCCAATGGAGAACAATTTAACCCATTCTAGCTCATTTAGTGGTCGATATACAGTGGGTTGTAGTGGAAATATGAGATTTTTCTCCAAATGACACATACACTTCAAAATACCAGAATTTTTAATGCGAGTTGTAGTGAAAATGAGAGATTTAGCTTCAAATGACACTCAAACTTTAAACCGCAACAACTTTTGATGCGGTTGTCTTATTTTACCCCCACAACCCCTTCTCGGAATAATCTTGGAGCACTACATTCATTGGAGCACAAGTTTTACCCATTCCAGTTCATTTAGTTGTCGATATATAGCGGGTTGCAGCGGTAATGCAAAATTTAGCTCCAAATGACACCTAAACTTCTAACTGTCATAACTTTTGATTTTTATGTTTGATTTTTGCCCACAACACCTTTTCGGAATAGGCTCAGAGGTATACATCCAATGGAGCACAATTTTAAACCATTCCAACTCATTTTAGTGGTCAATATACAGCGCGTTGCAATGGCAATGAGGGATTTAACTCCTGTTTACTCATTAACTGTAACAGCCATAATTTTGATCTGGTTGTTTGATTTTTCTGCACAACACCTTTTTAGAATGAGCTAGGAGCCCTACATCCAATAGAGAACAAGTTTTTCCCATTTCAGTTTGTTATTGGTCAATATACATCGGGTTGGTAATAAGGTATTTAGCTCGAAAGGAGACCTAAACTTCAAACGTCCATAACTTTTGATCCGGTTGTCCGATTTCACCCACAATACCATTTCAGAATGAGATCGGAGCCCTAAATCCAATGGAGAACAATTTAAAGCCATTCCAGCTCGTTTAGAGGTTGATATATAGTGAGTTGTAGTGGAAATACGAGATTTTGCTCCAAATGACACACACACTTCAAAATACCAGAATTTTTAATGCGGGTTGTAGTGAAAATGAGAGATTTAGATCCAAATGACACTCAAACTTTAAAATGCAACAACTTTTGATGTGGTTGTCTTATTTTACCCCCACAACACCTTTTCGGAATAATCATGGAGCACTACATTCATTGGAGCACCGTTTTACCCATTCCAGTTCATTTATTTGTCGATATATAGCGGGTTGCAGCGGTAATGCGAAATTTAGCTCCAAATGACACAAAAACTTCTAACAGCCATAACTTTTGATTTTTATGTTTGATTTTTGCGCACAACACCTTTTTGGAATGAGCTCGGAGCCCTACATCCAGTGGAGAACAAGTTTTTCCCATTCCAGTTTGTTATTGGTCAATATACAGCGGGTTGGTAATACGGTATTTAGCTCGAAAGGAGACCTAAACTTCAAACGTCCATAACTTTTGATTTGGTTGTCCGATTTTCACACAATACCTTTTCGGAATAAGATCAGAGCCCTAAATCCAATGGAGAACAATTTAAACCCATTCCAGCTCGTTTAGTGGAAATATGAGATTTTGCTCCAAATGACACATACACTTCAAAATACCATAATTTTTAATGCGGGTTGTAGTGAAAATGAGAGATTTAGCTCCAAATGACACTCAAACTTTAAACCGCAACAACTATTGATGCGGTTGTCTTATTTTACCCCCACAACCCCTTTTCGGAATAATCTTGGAGCACTACATTCATTGGAGCACAAGTTTTACCAATTTCAGTTCATTTAGTTGTCGATATATAGCGGGTTGCAGCGGTAATACGAAATTTACCTCCAAATGACACCTAAACTTCTAACAGTCATAACTTTTGATTTTTATGTTTGATTTTTGCCCACAACACCTTTTCGGAATATGCTCAGATGTATACATCCAATGGAGCACAATTTTAAACCATTCCAACTCATTTTAGTGGTCAATATACAACGGGTTGCAATGACAATGAGGGATTTAACTCCTCTTTACTCATTAACTGTAACAGCCATAACTTTTGATCTGGTTATTTTATTTTTCTGCACAACACCTTTTTAGAATGAGCTCGGAGCCCTACATCCAATAGAGAACAAGTTTTTCCCATTCCATTTTGTTATTGGTCAATATACATCGGGTTGGTAATAAGGTATTTAGCTCGAAAGGAGACCTAAACTTCAAACGTCCATAACTTTTGATCCGGTTGACCGATTTTCACCCACAATACCATTTCGGAATGAGATCGGAGCCCTAAATCTAATGGAGAACAATTTAAACCCATTCAAGCTCGTTTAGAGGTCGATATACAGTGAGTTGTAGTGGAAATACGAGATTTGCTCCAAATGACACATACACTTCAAAATACCAGAATTTTTAATGCGGGTTGTAGTGAAAATGAGAGATTTTGATCCAAATGACACTCAAACTTTAAACCGTAACAACTTTTGATGTGGTTGTCTTATTGTACCCCCCAGAACACCTTTTCGGAATAATCATGGAGCACTACATTCATTGGAGCACCAGTTTTACCCATTCCAGTTCATTTATTTGTCGATATATAGCAGATTACAGCGGTAATGCAAAATTTAGCTCCAAATGACAAAAACTTCTAACAGCCATAACTTTTGATTTTTATGTTTGATTTTTGCCCACAACACATTTTCGGAATATGCTCGGAGGCATCCATCCAATGGAGCACAATTTTAATCCATTCTAGCTCATTTTAGTGGTCAATATACAGCGGGTTGCAATGGTAATGAGGGATTTAGCTCCTCTATACACATTAACAGTAACAGCCATAACTTTTGATATGGTTGTTTGATTTTTGCGCACAACACCTTTTTGGAATGAGGTCAGAGCCCTACATCCAATTGAGAACAAGTTTTTCCCATTCCAGTTTGTTATGGTCAATATACAGCGGGTTGGTAATAAGGTATTTAGCTCGAAAGGAGACCTAAACTTCAAACGTCCATAACTTTTGATCCGGTTGTCTGATTTTCACCCACAATACCTTTTCAGAATGAGATCGGAGCCCTAAATCTAATGTAGAACAATTTAACCCATTCCAGCTCGTTTAGAGGTCGATATACAGTGAGTTGTAGTGGAAATATGAGATTTTGCTCAAAATGACAAATACACTTCAAAATAGCAAAATTTTTAATGCGGATTGTAGTGAAAATAAGAGATTTAGCTCCAAATGACACTCAAACTTTAAACCGCAACAACTTTTGATGCGGTTGTCTTATTTTACCCCCACAATATCTTTTCAGAATAATCTTGGAGCACTACATTCTTTGGAGCATAAGTTTTACCCATTGCAGTTCATTTAGTTGTCGATATATTGCGGGTTGCAGCGGTAATGCAGAATTTAGCTCCAAATGACACCTAAACTTCTAAAGTCATAACATTTGATTTTTATGTTTGATTTTTGCCCACAACACCTTTTCGAAATATGCTCGGAGGCATACATCCAATGGAGCACAATTTTGAACCATTCCAGCTCATTTTAGTGGTCAATATACAGCGGGTTGCAATGTCAATGAGGGATTTAGCTCCTCTTTACACATTAACTGTAACAGCCATAGCTTTTGATCTGGTTGTTTGATTTTTCCGCACAACACCTTTTTAGAATGAGCTCGGAGCCCTACATCCAATGGAGAACAAGTTTTTCCCATTCCAGTTTGTTATTGGTCAATATACAGCGGGTTGGTAATAAGGTATTTAGCTCAAAAGGAGACCTAAAGTTCAAACGTCCATAACTTTTGATCCGGTTGTCCGATTTTCACCCACAATACTTTTTCGGAATGAGATCGGAGCCCTAAATCCAATGGAGAACAATTTAAATCCATTCCAGCTCGTTTAGAGTTAGATATACAGTCAGTTGTAGTGAAAATACGAGATTTTGCTCCAAATGACACATACACTTGCAAAATACCAGAATTTTTAATGCGGGTTGTAGTGAAAATTAGAGATTTAGCTCCGAATGACACTCAAACTTTAAACCGCAACAACTTTTGATTTGGTTGTCTTATTCTACCCCCACAACACCTTTTTGGAATAATCTTGGAGCACTACATTCATTGGAGCACAAGTTTTACCCATTCCAGTTCATTTAGTTGTTGATATATAGAGGGTTGCAGCGGTAATGCAAAATTTAGCTCCAAATGACACCTAAACTTCTAACAGCCATAACTTTTGATTTTTATGTTTGATTTTTGCCCACAACACCTTTTCGGAATATGCTCGGAGGCATGCATCAAATGGAGCACAATTTAATACATTCCAGCTCATTTTACTGGTCAATATACAGCGGGTTGGAATGACAATGAGGGATTTAGCTCCTCTTTACACATTAACTGTAACATCCATAACTTTTGATCAGGTTGTTTGATTTTTGTGCACAACACATTTTTGGAATGAGCTCGGAGCCCTACATCCAATGAAGAACTAGTTTTCCCATTCCAGTTTGTTATTGGTTAATATACAACGGTTGGTAATAAGGAATTTAGCTCGAAAGGAGACCTAAACTTCAAACGTCCACAACTTTTGATCCGGTTGTCCGATTTTCACCCACAATACATTTTCGGAATGAGATCGGAGCCCTAAATCCAATGGAGAACAATTTAACCCATTCTAGCTCATTTAGTGGTCGATATACAGTGAGTTGTAGTGGAAATATGAGATTTTGCTCCAAATGACACATACACTTCAAAATACCAGAATTTTTAATGCGAGTTGTAGTGAAAATGAGAGATTTAGCTTCAAATGACACTCAAACTTTAAACCGCAACAACTTTTGATGCGGTTGTCTTATTTTACCCCCACAACCCCTTCTCGGAATAATATTGGAGCACTACATTCATTGGAGCACAAGTTTTACCCATTCCAGTTCATTTAGTTGTCGATATATAGCGGGTTGCAGCGGTAATGCAAAATTTAGCTCCAAATGACACCTAAACTTCTAACTATCATAACTTTTGATTTTTATGTTTGATTTTTGCCCACAACACCTTTTCGGAATAAGCTCAGAGGTATACATCCAATGGAGCACAATTTTAAACCATTCCAACTCATTTTAGCGGTCAATATACAGCTGTTGCAATGGCAATGAGGGATTTAACTCCTCTTTAATCATTATCTGTAACAGCCATAATTTTGATCTGGTTGTTTGATTTTTCTGCACAACACCTTTTTAGAATGAGCTAGGAGCCCTACATCCAATAGAGAACAAGTTTTTCCCATTCCAGTTTGTTATTGGTCAATATACATCGGGTTGGTAATAAGGTATTTAGCTCGAAAGGAGACCTAAACTTCAAACGTCCATAACTTTTGATCCGGTTGTCCGATTTTCACCCACAATACCATTTCAGAATGAGATCGGAGCCCTAAATCCAATGGAGAACAATTTAAACCCATTGCAGCTCGTTTAGAGGTTGATATACAGTGAGTTGTAGTGGAAATACGAGATTTTGCTCCAAATGACACATACACTTCAAAATACCAGAATTTTTAATGCAGGTTGTAGTGAAAATGAGAGATTTAGATCCAAATGACACTCAAACTTTAAAACGCAACAACTTTTGATGTGGTTATCTTATTTTACCCCCACAACACCTTTTCGGAATAATCATGGAGCACTACATTCATTGGAGCACCGTTTTACCCATTCCAGTTCATTTATTTGTCGATATATAGCGGGTTGCAGCGGTAATGTCAAATTTAGCTCCAAATGACACAAAAACTTCTAACAGCCATAACTTTTGATTTTTATGTTTGATTTTTGCGCACAACACCTTTTTGGAATGAGCTCGGAGCCCTACATCCAGTGGAGAACAAGTTTTTCCCATTCCAGTTTGTTATTGGTCAATATACAGCGGGTTGGTAATATGGTATTTAGCTCGAAAGGAGACCTAAACTTCAAACGTCCATAACTTTTGATTTGGTTGTCTGATTTTCATACAATACCTTTTCAGAATAAGATCAGAGCCTTAAATCCAATGGAGAACAATTTAAACCCATTCCAGCTCGTTTAGAGGTCGATATACAGTGAGTTGTAGTGGAAATACGAGATTTTGCTCCAAATGACACATACACTTCAAAATACCAGAATTTTTAATGCGGGTTGTAGTGAAAATGAGAGATTTAGCTCCAAATGACACTCAAACTTTAAACCGCAACAACTATTGATGAGGTTGTCTTATTTTACCCCCACAACCCCTTTTCGGAATAATCTTGGAGCACTACATTCATTGGAGCAGAAGTTTTACCCATTCCAGTTCATTTGGTTGTCAATATATAGCGGGTTGCAGCGGTAATACGAAATTTACCTCCAAATGACACCTAAACTTCTAACAGTCATAACTTTTGATTTTTATGTTTGATTTTTGCCCACAACACCTTTTCGGAATATGCTCAGAGGTATACATCCAATGGAGCACAATTTTAAACCATTCCAACTCATTTTAGTGGTCAATATACAACGGGTTGCAATGACAATGAGGGATTTAACTCCTCTTTACTCATTAACTGTAACAGCCATAACTTTTGATCTGGTTGTTTTATTTTTCTGCACAACACCTTTTTAGAATGAGCTCGGAGCTCTACATCCAATAGAGAACAAGTTTTTCCCATTCCATTTTGTTATTGGTCAATATACATCGGGTTGGTAATAAGGTATTTAGCTCGAAAGGAGACCTAAACTTCAAACGTCCATAACTTTTGATCCGGTTGACCGTTTTCACCCACAATACCATTTCGGAATGAGATCGGAGCCCTAAATCTAATGGAGAACAATTTAAATCCATTCCAGCTCGTTTAGAGGTCGATATACAGTGAGTTGTAGTGGAAATACGAGATTTGCTCCAAATGACACATACACTTCAAAATACCAAAATTTTTAATGCGGGTTGTAGTGAAAATCAGAGATTTAGATCCAAATGACACTCAAACTTTAAACCGTAACAACTTTTGATGTGGTTGTCTTATTTTACCCCCCACAACACCTTTTCGGAATAATCATGGAGCACTACATTCATGGGAGCACCAGTTTTACCCATTCCAGTTCATTTATTTGTCGATATATAGCAGGTTGCAGCGGTAATGCGAAATTTAGCTCCAAATGACACAAAAACTTCTAACAGCCATAACTTTTGATTTTTATGTTTGATTTTTGCCCACAACACATTTTCGGAATATGCTCGGAGGCATCCATCCAATGGAGCACAATTTTAATCCATTCTAGCTCATTTTAGTGGTCAATATACAGCGGGTTGCAATGGTAATGAGGGATTTAGCTCCTCTATACACATTAACTGTAACAACCATAACTTTTGATATGGTTGTTTGATTTTTGCGCACAACACCTTTTTGGAATGAGGTCGGAGCCCTACATCCAACGGAGAACAAGTTTTTCCCATTCTAGTTTGTTATTGGTTAATATACAGTGGGTTGGTAATACGGTATTTAGCTCGAAAGGAGACCTAAACTTCAAACGTCCATAACTTTTGATTTGGTTGTCCGATTTTCACCACAATACCTTTTCGGAATAACATCAGAGCCCTAAATCGAATGGAGAACAATTTACACCCATTCCAGCTCGTTTAGAGGTCGATATACAGTGAGTTGTAGTGAAAATATGAGATTTTGCTCCAAATGACACATACACTCCAAAATACTAGAATTTTTAATGCGGGTTGTAGTGAAAATGAGAGATTTAGCTCCAAATGACACTTAAACTTTAAACCGCAACAACCTTTGATTCGGTTGTCTTATTTTACACCCACAACACCTTTTCGGAATAATCTTGGAGCACTACATTCATTGGGGCACAAGTTTTACCCATTCCAGATCATTTGGTTGTCGATATATAGTGATTGCAGCGGTAATGAGAAATTTAGCTCCAAATGACACCTAAACTTCTAACAGCCATAACTTTTGATTTTTATGTTTGATTTTTGCCCACAAAACCTTTTTGGAATATTCTCGGAGGCATACATCCAATGGGGCACAATTTCAAACCATTCCAGCTCATTTTAGTGGTCAATATACAGCGGGTTGCAATGGCAATGAGGGATTTATCTCCTCTTTACACATTAACTGTAACAACCATAACTTTTGATCTAATTGTTTGATTTTTGCGCACAACACCTTTTTGGAATGAGCTCGGAGCCCTACATCCAATGGAGAACAAGTTTTTTCCATTCCAGTTTGTTATTGGTCAATATACAGCGGGTTGGTAATAAGGTATTTAGCTCGAAAGGAGACCTAAACTTCAAACGTCCATAACTTTTGATCCGGTTGTCCGATTTTCACCCACAATACCTTTTCGGAATGAGATCGGATCCCTAAATCCAATGGAGAACAATTTAAACCCATTCCAGCTCGTTTAGAGATAGATATACATTGAGTTGTAGTGGAAATACGAGATTTTGCTCCAAATGACACATACACTTCAAAATACCAGAATTTTTAATGCGGGTTGTAGTGAAAATGAGAGCTTTAGCTCCAAATCACACTCAAACTTTAAACTGCAACAACTTTTGATTTGGTTGTCTTATTTTACCCTCACAACACCTTTTCGGAATAATCTTGGAGCACTACATTCATTGGAGCACATGTTTTACCCATTCCAGTTCATTTAGTTGTCGATATATAGCGGGTTGCAGCAGTAATGCGAAATTTAGCTCTAAATTACACCTAAACTTCTAACAACCATAACTTTTGATTTTTATTTTTGATTTTTGCCCACAACACCTTTTCGGAATATGCTCGGAGGCATACATCAAATGGAGCACAATTTAAAACCATTCCAGCTCATTTTAGTGGTCAATATATAGCGGGTTGCAATGGCAATGAGGGATTTAGCTCCTCTTTACACATTAACTGTAACAGCCATAACTTTTGATCTAGTTGTTTGATTTTTGCGCACAACACCTTTTTGGAATGAGCTCGGAGCCCTACATCCAATAGATAACAAGTTTTTCCCATTCCAGTTTCTTATGGTCAATATACAGCGGGTTGGTAATAAGGTATTTAGCTCGAAAGGAGACCTAAACTTCAACGTCCATAAGTTTTGATCCGGTTGTCCAATTTTCACCCACAATACCTTTTCGGAATGAGATCGGAGCCCTAAATCCAATGGAGAACAATTTAACCCATTCCAGCTCGTTTAGAGGTCGATATATAGTGAGTTGTAGTGGAAATATGAGATTTTGCTCAAATTGACACATACACTTCAAAATACCAAAATTTTTAATGCGGGTTGTAGTGAAAATGAGAGATTTAGCTCCTAATGACACTCAAATTTTAAACCGCAACATGTTTTGACGCGGTTGTCTTATTTTACCCCCACAACTCCTTTTCAGAATAATCTTGGAGCACTTCATTCATTGGACACAAGTTTTACCCATTCCAGTTCATTTAGTTGTCGATATATAGCGGGTTGTAGCGGTAATGCGAAATTTAGCTCCAAATGACACCTAAACTTCTAACAGCCATAACTTTTGATTTTTATGTTTGATTTTTGCCCACTACACCGTTTCGAATATGCTCGGAGGCATACATCCAATCGAGCACAATTTTAAACCATTCCAGCTCATTTTAGTGGTCAATATACAGCGGGTTGCAATGACAATGAGGGATTTAGCTCCTCTTTACACATTAACTGTAACAGCCATAACTTTTGATCTGTTTGTTTGATTTTTGCGCACAACACCATTTTGGAATGAGCTCGGAGCCCTACATCCAATGGAGAACAAGTTTTCCCATTCCAGTTTGTTATTGGTCAAAATACAGCGGGTTGGTAATAAGGTATTTTGCTCGAAAGGAGACCTAAACTTCAAACGTCCATAACTTTTGATCCGGTTGTCCGATTTTCACCCACAATACCTTTTCGGAATGAGATCGGAGCCCTAAATCCAATGGAGAATAATTTAAACCCATTCCAGCTCGTTTAGAGGTTAATGTACAGTGAGTTGTAGTGGAAATATGAGATTTTGCTCCAAATGACACATACATTTCAAAATACCAGAATTTTTAATGCGGGTTGTGAAAATGAGAGATTTAGCTCCAAATGACACTCAAACTTTAAACCGCAACAACTTTTGATGCGGCTGTCTTATTTTACCCCCATCACCTTTTCAGAATATAATCTTGGAGAACTATATTCATTGGAGCACAAGTTTTACCCATTCCAGTTCATTTAGTTGTCGATATATAGCGGGTTGCAGCGGTAATGCGAAATTTAGCTCCAAATGACACCTAAACTTCTAACAGCCATAACTTTTGATTTTTATGTTTGATTTTAGCCCACAACACCTTTTCGGAATATGGTCGGAGGCATACATCCAATGGAGCACAATTTTAAACCATTCCAGCTCCATTTAGTGGTCAATATACAGCGGGTTGCAATGACAATGAGGGATTTAGCTCCTCTTTACATAATAACTATAACAGCCATAACTTTTTATCTGGTTGTTTGATTTTTGCGCAATACTCCTTTTTTGGAATGTGCTCGGAGCCCTACATCCAATGGAGAACAAATTTTCCCATTCCAGTTTGTTATTGGTCAATATACAGCAGGTTGGTAATAAGGTATTTAGCTGGAAAGGAGACCTAAACTTCAAAAGTCCATAACTTTTGATCCGGTTGTCCGATTTTCACCCACAATACCTTTTCGGAATGAGATCAGAGCCCTAAATCCAATGGAGAAAAATTTAAACCCATTCCAACTTGTTTATAGGTCGATATACAGTGTGTTGTAGTGGAAATACAAGATTTTGCACCAAATGACACATACACTACAAAATACCAGAATTTTTATTGCGGGTTGTCGTGAAAATAAGAGATTTAGCTCCAAATGACACTTAAACTTTAAACCACAATAACTTTTGATGTGGTTGTCTTATTTTTCCCCCACAACACCTTTTCGAAATAATCTTGGAGCGCTACATTCATTGGAGCACAAGTTTTACCCATTCCAGTTTATTTAGTTATCGTAATATAGCGGGTTGCAGCGGTAATGCAAAATTTAGCTCCAAATGACACCTAAACTTCTAACAGCCATAACTTTTGATTTTTATATTTGATTTTTGCCCGCAACACCGTTTCGAATATGCTCGGAGGCATACATCCAATGGAGCACAATTTTAAACCATTCCAGCTCATTTTAGTGGTCAATATACAGCGGGTTGCAATGGCAATGAGAGATTTATCTCCACTTTACACATTAACTGTATCAGCCATAACTTTTGATCTGGTTGTTTGATTTTTACGCACAACACCTTTTTGGAATGAGCTCGGAGACCTACATCCAATGGAGAACAAGTTTTTCCCGTTCCAGTTTGTTATTGGTCAATATACAACAGGTTGGTAATAAGGTATTTAGCTCGAAAGGAGACCTAAACTTCAAACGTCCATAACTTTTGATCCTGTTGTCCGAGTTTCACCCACAATAACTTTTCGGAATGAGATCGGAGCCCTAAATCCAATGGAGAACAATTTAAACCTATTCCAGCTCGTTTAGAGGTCGATATACAGTGAGTTGTAGTGGAAATATGAGATTTTGCTCCAAATGACACATACACTTCAAAATACCAGAATTTTTAATGCGGGTTGTAGTGAAAATGAGAGATTTAGCTCCAAATGACACTCAAACTTTAAACCGCAACAACTTTTGATGCAGTTGTCTTATTTTACCCCCACATCACCTTTTCGGAATAATCTTGGAGCACTATATGCATTAGAGCACAAGTTTTACCCATTCCAGTTCATTTACTTGTCGATATATAGCGGGTTGTAGCGGTAATGCAAAATTTAGCTCCAAATATCACCTAAACTTCTAACAGCCATAACTTTTGATTTTTATGATTGATTTTTGCCCACAACACATTTTCGGAATATGCTCGGAGGCATACATCCAATGGAGAACAATTTTAAACCATTCCAGCTCATTTTAGTGGTCAATATACAGCGGGTTGCCATGGCAATGAGGGATTTAGCTCCTTTGTACACATTAACTGTAACAGCCACAACTTTTTATCTCGTTGTTTGATTTTTGCGCACAACACCTTTTTGGAATGAGCTCGGAGTCCTACATCCAATGGAGGACAAGTTTTTCCCATTCCAGTTTGTTAGTGGTCAAAATACAGCGGGTTGGTAATAAGGTATTTAGCTCGAAAGGAGACCTAAACTTCAAACATCCATAACTTTTGATCCGGTTGTCCGATTTTCACCCACAATACCTTTTCGAAATGAGATTGGAGCCCTAAATCCAATGGAGAACAATTTAAACCCATTCCAGCTCGTTTAGAGGTCGATGTACAGTGAGTTGTAGTGGAAATATGAGATTTTGCTCCAAATGACATACAATTCAAAATACCAGAATTTTTAATGCGGGTCTAGTGAAAATGAGAGATTTAGCACCAAATGACACTCAAACTTTAAACCGCAACAACTTTTGATGCGGTTGTCTTATTTTACCCCCACAACACCTTTTTAGAATAATCTTGGAGCACTACATTCATTGGAGCACAAGTTTTACCCATTCCAGTTCATTTAGTTGTCGATATATAGCGGGTTGCAGCGGTAATGTAGAATTTAGCTTCAAATGACACCTAAACTTCTAATATCCATAACTTTTGAATTTTATTTTTAATTTTTTCCCACAACACCTTTTCGAAATATGCTCGGAGGCATACATCCAATGGAGCACAATTTTAAACCATTCCAGCTCATTTTAGTGGTCAATATACAGCGGGTTGCAATGGCAATGAGGGATTTAGCACCTCTTTACACATTAACTGTAACAACCATAACTTTTGATCTGGTTGTTTGATTTTTGCGCACAACACCTTTTTGTAATGAGCTCGGAGCCCTACATCCAATGGAGAACAAGATTTTCCCATTCCAGTTTGTTATTAGTCAATATACTGCGGGTTGGTAATAAGGTATTTAGCTCGAAAGGAGACCTAAACTTCAAACGTCCATAACTTTTGATTTGGTTGTCCGATTTTCACCCACAATACCTTTTCGGAATGAGATCGGAGCCCTAAATCCAATGGAGAAAAATTTAATCCCATTCCAGCTCATTTAGAGGTCGATATACAGTGAGTTGTAGTGGAAATATGAGATTTTGCTCCAAATGACACATACACTTCAAAATATCAGAATTTTGAATGCGGGTTGTAGTGAAAATTAGAGATTTAGCTCCAAATGACACTCAAACTTTAAACCGCAACAACTTTTGATGCGGTTGTTTTATTTTACACCCACAACACCTTTTTGGAATAATCTTGGAGCATTACATTCATTGGAACACAAGTTTTACCCATTCTAGTTCATTTTGTTGTCGATATATTTTGGGTTGCAGCGGTAATGCGAAATTTAGCTCCAAATGACACCTAAACTTCTAACAGCCATAACTTTTGATTTTTTTTGTTTGATTTTTTCCCACAACACCTTTTCGGAATATGTTCGGAGGCATACATCCAATGGAGCACAATTTTAAACAATTCCAGCTCATTTTAGTGGTCAATATACATCGGGTTACAATGACAATGAGGGATTTAGCTCCTCTTTACACATTAACTATAACACCCACAACTTTTGATCTTGTTGTTTGGTTTTTGCGCACAACACCTTTTTGGAATGAGCTCGGAGCCCTACATCCAATGGAGAACAAGTTTCTCCCATTCCAGTTTGTTATTGGTCAAAATACAGCGGGTTGGTAATAAGTTATTTAGCTCGAAAGGAGACCTAAACTTCAAACGTCCATAACTTTTGATCCGATTTTCCGATTTTCACCCACAATACCTTTTCGGAATGAGATCGGAGCCCTAAATCCAATGGAGAACAATTTAAACCCATTCCAGCTCGTATAGAGGTCGATATACATTGAGTTGTAGTGGAAATACGAGATTTTGCTCCAAAGGACACATACACTTCAAAATACCAGAATTTTTAATGCGGGTTATAGTGAAAATGAGAGATTTAGCTCTGAATGACACTCAAACTTTAAACCGCAACAACTTTTGATGCGATTGTCTTATTTTACCCCCACAACTCCTTTTCAAAATAATCTTGGAGCACTACATTCATTGGAGCACAAGTTTTACCCATTCCAGTTCATTTAGTTGTCGATATATAGCGGGTTGTAGCGGTAATGCGAATTTTAGCTCCAAATGACACCTAAACTTCTAACAGCCATAACTTTTGATTTTTATGTTTGATTTTTGCCCACTACACCGTTTCGAATATGCTCGGAGGCATACATCTAATCGAGCACAATTTTAAACCATTCTAGCTCATTTTACTGGTCAATATACAGCGGGTTGCAATGGTAATGAGGGATTTAGCTCCTCTTTACAAATTAACTGTAACAGCCATAACTTTTGATCTGGTTGTTTGATTTTTGCGCACAACACCTTTTTGGAATAAGCCGGAGCCCTACATCCAATGGAGAACAAGTTTTTCCCATTCTAGTTTGTTATTGGTCAATATACAACGGGTTGGTAATGAGGTATTTAGCTCGAAAGGAGACCTAAACTTCAAACGTCCATAACTTTTGATCCGGTTGTCCGATTTTCACCCACAATACCTTTCGAAATGAGATCGGAGCCTTAAATCCAATGGAGAATAATTTAAACCCATTCCAGCTCGTTTAGAGGTCGATATACAGTGAGTTGAAGTGGAAATATGAGATTTTTCTCCAAATGACACATACACTTCAAAATACCATAATTTTTAATGCGGGTTGTAGTGAAAATGAGTGATTTAGCTCCAAATGACACTCAAACTTTAAACCGCAACAACTTTTGATGCGGCTGTCTTATTTTACCCCCACATCACCTTTTCAGAATAATCTTGGAGCACTATATTCACTAGAGCACAAGTTTTACCCATTCCAGTTCATTTTGTTGTCGATATATAGCGGGTTGTAGCGGTAATGCGAAATTTATCTCCAAATGACACCTAAACTTCTAACAGCCATAACTTTTTATTTTTATGTATGATTTTTTTCCCACAATACCTTTTCGGAATATGCTCGGTGGCATACATCCAATGGAGCACAATTTTAAACCATTCCAGCTCATTTTAGTGGTCAATATACAGCGGGTTGCAATGGCAATGAGGGATTTAGCTCCTTTTTACACAATAACTATGACAGCCATAACATTTGATCTGGTTATTTGATTTTTGCGCACAACACTTTTTTGAAATGAGCTTGGAGCCCTACATCCAATGGAGAACAAGTTTTTCCCATTCCAGTTTGTTATGGTCAATATACAGAGGGTTGGTAATAAGGTATTTAGCTCGAAAGGAGAACTAAACTTCAAACGTTCATAACTTTTGATCTGATTGTCCGATTTTCACCCACAATACCTTTTCGGAATGAGATCGGAACCCTAAATCCAATGAAGAACAATTTAAACCCGTTCCAGCTCGTTTAGAGGTCGATATACAGTGAGTTGTTTTGGAAATATGAGATTTTGCTCCAAATGACACATACACTTCAAAATACCAGAATTTTTAATGCGGGTTGTATTGAAAATTAGAGATTTAGCTCCAAATGATACTCAAACTTTAAACCGCAAAAACTTTTGATGCGGTTGTCTTATTTTACCCCCACAACACCTTTTCGGAATAATCTTGGAGCACTACATTCATTGGAGCACAAGTTTTACCCATTCCAGTTCATTTAGTTATCGATATATAGCGGGTTGCAGCGGTAATGCGAAATTTAGCTCCAAATGACACCTAAACTTCTAACATCCATAACTTTTGATTTTTATGTTTGATTTTTGCCCACAACACAGTTTCGAATATGCTCGGAGGCATACATCCAATGGAGCACAATTTAAAACCATTCCAGCTCATTTAAGTGGTCAATATTCAGCGGGTTGCAATGACAATGAGGGATTTTGCTCCACTTTACACATTAACTGTAACAGCCATAACTTTTGATTTGGTTGTTTGATTTTTGCGCACAACACCTTTTTGGAATGAGCTCGGAGCCCTACATCCAATGGAGAACAAGTTGTTCCCATTCCAGTTTGTTATTGGTCAATATACCGCGGGTTGGTAATAAGGTATTTAGCTCGAAAGGAGACCTAAACTTCAAACGTCCATAACTTTTGATCCGGTTGTCCGATTTTCACCCACAATACCTTTTCGGAATGAGATCGGAGCCCTAGATCCAATGGAGAACAATTTAAACCCATTCCAGCTTGTTTAGAGGTCGATATATAGTGAGTTGTAGTGGAAATATGAGATTTTGCTCCAAATGACACATACACTTCAAAATACCAGAATTTTTATTGCGGGTTGTAGTGAAAATGAGAGATTTAGCTCCAAATGACACTCAAACTTTAAACCGCAACAACTTTTGATGTGGCTATCTTATTTTACCCCCACATCACCTTTTCGGAATAATCTTGGAGCACTATATTCACTGGAGCACAAGTTTTACCCATTCCAGTTCATTTAGTTGTCGATATATAGCGGGTTGCAGCGGTAATGCGAAATTTAGCTCCAAATGACACCTAAACTTCTAACAGCCATAACTTTTTATTTTTATGTTTGATTTTTTTCCCACAACACCTTTTCGGAATATGCTCGGTGGCATATATCCAATGGAGCACAATTTTAAACTATTCCAGCTCATTTTAGTGGTCAATATACAGCGGGTTGCAATGGAAATGAGGGATTTAGCTCCTCTTTACACAATAACTATAACAGCCATAACTTTTGATCTGGTTGTTTTATTTTTGCGCACAACACTTTTTTGAAATGAGCTTGGAGCCATACATCCAATGGAGAACAAGTTTTTCTCATTCCAGTTTGTTATGGTCAATATACAGCGGGTTGGTAATAAGTTATTTAGCTCGTAAGGAGAACTAAACTTCAAACGTTCATAACTTTTGATCTGATTGTCCGATTTTCACCCACAATACCTTTTCGGAATGAGACCGAAGCCCTAAATCCAATGGAGAACAATTTAAACCCATTCCAGCTCGTTTAGAGGACGATATACAGTGAGTTGTATTGGAAATATGAGATTTTGCTCCAAATGACACATACACTTCAAAATACCAGAATTTTTAATGCGGGTTGAAGTGAAAATTAGAGATTTAGCTCCAAATGATACTCAAACTTTAAACCGCAAAAAATTTTGATGCGGTTGTCTTATTTTACCCCACAACACCTTTTCGGAATAATCTTGGAGCACTACATTCATTGGAGCACAAGTTTTACCCATTCCAGTTCATTTAGTTGTCGATATATAGCTGGTTGCAGCGGTAATGCAAAATTTAGCTCCAAATGACACCTAAACTTCTAACAGCCATAACTTTTGATTTTTATGTTTGATTTTTGCCCACAACACCTTTTCAGAATATGCTCGGAGGCATACATCAAATGGAGCACAATTTTAAAACATTACAGCTCATTTTAGTGGTCAATATACAGCGGGTTGCAATGGCAATGAGGGATTTAGCTCCTCTTTACACATTAACTATAACAACCATAACTTTTGATCTGGTTGTTTGATTGTTGCGCACAACACCTTTTTGGAATAAGCTTGGAGCACTACATTCATTGGAGCACAAGTTTAACCCATTCCAGTAATTTAGTTGTCGATATATAGCGGGTTGCAGCGGTAATGCGAAATTTAGCTCCAAATGACACCTAAACTTCCAACAGCCAGAACTTTTGATTTTTATGTTTGATTTTTGCCAACAACACCTTTTCGGAAAATGCTCAGAGGCATACATCAAATGGAGCACAATTTTAAACCATTCCAGCTCATTTTAGTGGTCAATATACAGCGGGTTGCAATGGCAATTAGGGATTTAGCTCCTCTTTAAACATTCACTATATAAGCCATAACTTTTGATCTGGTTGTTTGATTTTTGCGCACAACATCTTTTTGGAATGAGCTCGGAGCCCTACATCCAATGGAGAACAAGTTTTTCCCATTCCAGTTTGTTATTGGTCAATATACAGCGGGTTGGTAATAAGGTATTTAGCTCAAAAAGAGTCTTAAACTTCAAACGTCCATAACTTTTGATCCGGTTGTCCGATTTTCACCCACAATACCTTTTCAGAATGAGATCGGAGTCCTAAAACCAATGGAGAAAATATTAAACCCATTCCGGCTCATTTAGAGGTCGATATACAGTGAGTT
This sequence comes from Dactylorhiza incarnata, assembly GCA_033032865.1. Lineage (NCBI taxonomy): Eukaryota > Viridiplantae > Streptophyta > Magnoliopsida > Asparagales > Orchidaceae > Dactylorhiza > Dactylorhiza incarnata. Next base: position 342,509 of record JAWHQI010000629.1, on the reverse strand, counting down.
GCAGTGGAAATACGAGAATTTGCTCCAAATGACACATACACTTCGAAATACCAGAATTTTTAATGCGAGTTGTAGTGAAAATGAGAGATTTAGCTCCAAATGACACTCAAACTTTAAACCGCCACAACTTTTGATGCGGTTGTCTTATTTTACCCCCATAACACCTTTTCGGAATAATCTTGGAGCACTATAAACATTGGAGCACAAGTTTTACCCATTCTAGTTCATTTAGTTGTCGATATATAGCGGGTTGCAGCGGTAATGCGAAATTTAGCTCCAAATGACACCTAAACTTCTAACAACCATAACTTTTGATTTTTATGTTTGATTTTTGCCCACAACCCCTTCTCAGAATATGCTCGGAGGCATACATCCAATGGAGCACAATTTTAAACCATTCCAACTCATTTTAGTGGTCAATATACAGCGGGTTGCAATGACAATGAGGGATTTAGCTCCTCTTTACACATTCACTGTAACAACCATAACTTTTGATCTGGTTGTTTGATTTTTGCGCACACACCTTTTTGGAATGAGCTCGGAGCCCTACATCCAATGTAGAACAATTTTTTCCCATTCCAGTTTGTTATTGGTCAATATACAGCGGGTTGGTAATAAGGTATTTAGCTCGAAAAGAGACCAAAACTTCAAACGTCCATAACTTTTGATCCGGTTGTCCGATTTTCACCCACAATACCTTTTCGGAATGTGATCGGAGCCCTAAATCCAATGGAGAATAATTTAAACCCATTCCAACTCGTTTAGAGGTCGATATATAGTGAGTTGTAGTGGAAATATGAGATTTTGCTCCAAATGACACATACACTTCAAAATACTAGAATTTTTATTGCGGGTTGTAGGGAAAATGAGAGATTTAGCTCCAAATGACAAGTTTTACCCCCACAACACCTTTTCAGAATAATCTTGGAGCACTACATTCATTGGATCACAAGTTTTACCCATTCCAGTTCATTTTTGTTGTCGATACATAGCGGGTTGCAGCGGTAATGCGAAATTTAGCTCCAAATTACACCTAAACTTCTAACAACCATAACTTTTGATTTTTATGTTTGATTTTTAACTACAACACCTTTTCGGAATATGCTTGGAGGCATACATCCAATGGAGCACAATTTTAAACCATTCTAGCTCATTTTAGTGGTCAATATACAATGCGTTACAATGGCAATGAGGGATTTAGCTCCTCTTTACACATTAACTGTAATAGCCATAACTTTTGATCTGGTTGTTTGATTTTTGCGCACAACACCTTTTTGGAATGAGCTCGGAACCCTACATCCAATGGAGAACAAGTTTTTCCCCTTCCAGTTTGTTATTGGTCAATATACAGCGGGTTGGTAATAAGGTATTTAGCTCAAAAGGAGACCTAAACTTCAAACGTCCATAACTTTTGATCCGGTTGTCCGATTTTCACCCACAATACCTTTTCGGAATGAGATCAGAGCCCTAAATCCGATGGAGAACAATTTAAACTCATTCCAGATCGTTTAGAGGTCGATATACAGTGAGTTGCAGTGGAAATATGAGAATTTGCTCTAAATGACACCTACACTTCAAAATACTAGAATTTTTAATGCGGGTTGTATTGAAAATGAGAGATTTAGCTCCAAATGACACTCAAACTTTAAACCGCAAAAACTTTTGATGCAGTTGTCTTATTTTACCCCCACAACACCTTTTCGGATTAATCTTGGAGCACTACATTCATCGGAGCACAAGTTTTACCTATTCCAGTTCATTTAGTTGTCGATATATAGCGGGTTGCAGCGGTAATGCGAAATTTAGCTTCAAATGACACTGAAACTTCTAACAGCCATAACTTTTGATTTTTATGTTCGATTTTTGCCCACAACACCTTTTCAGAATATGCTCGGAGGCATACATCCAATGGAGCTAAATTTTAAACTATTCCAGCTCATTTTAATGGTCAATATACAGCGGGTTGCAAAGGCAATGAGGGATTTAACTCCTCTTTACACATTAATTGTAACATCCATAACTTTTGATCTGGTTGTTTGATTTTTGCGCACAACACCTTTTTGGAATGAGCTCGGAGCCCTACATCTAATGGAGAACAAGTTTTTCCCATTCCAGTTTGTTATTGGTCAATATACTGTGGGTTGGTAATAAGGTATTTAGCTCGAAAGGAGACCTAAACTTCAAACGTCCATAACTTTTAATCCGGTTGTCCGATTTTCACCCACAATACCTTTTCGGAATGAGATCGGAGCCCTAAATCCAATGGAGAACAATTTGAACCCATTCCAGCTCGTTTAGAGGTTGATATACAGTGAGTTGTTGTGGAAATATGAGATTTTGCTCCAAATGACACATACACTTCAATATACCAGAATTTTTAATGCGGGTTGTAGTGAAAATGAGAGATTTAGCTCCAAGTGACACTCAAACTTTAAACTGCAACAACTTTTGATGCGGTTGTCTTTTTTTACCCCCACAACACCTATTCGGAATAATCTTGGAACACTACATTCATTGGAGCACAAGTTTTACCCATTCCAGTTCATTTAGTTGTCGATATATAGCGGGTTGTAGCTCTAATGCGAAATTTAGCTCCAAATGACACCTAAACTTCTAACAGCCATAACTTTTGATTTTTTATGTTTGATTTTTGCTCACAACATCTTTTCGGAATATGCTCGGAGGCATACATCAAATGGGGCACAATTTTAAACCATTCCAGCTCATTTTAGTGGTCAATATACAGCGGGTTGCAATGGCAATGAGGGATTTAGCTCCTCTTTACACATTAACTGTAACAGCCATAACTTTTGATCTGGTTGTTTGATTTTTGCGCACAACACCTTTTTGGAATGAGCTCGTAGCCCTACATCCAATAGAGAACAAGTTTTTCCCATTTCAGTTTGTTATTGGTCAATATACAGCGGGTTGGTAATGAGGTATTTAGCTCGAAAGGAGACCCAAACTTCAAACGTCCATAACTTTTGATCCGGTTGTCCGATTTTCACCCACAATACCTTTTCGAAATGAGATCGAAGCCCTAAATCCAATGGAGGACAATTTAACCCATTCCAGCTCGTTTAGAGGTCGATGTACAGTGAGTTGTACTGGAAATATGAGATTTTGCTCAAAATGACACATACACTTCAAAATACCAGAATTTTTAATGCGGGTTGTAGTGAAAATGAGAGATTTAGCTCCAAATGACACTTAAACTTTAAACCGGAACAACTTTTGATGTGGTTGTCTTATTTTACCCCCACAACACCTTTTCAGAATAATCTTGGAGCACCACATTCATTGGAGCACAAGTTTTACCCATTCCAGTTCATTTAGTTGTCGACATATAGCGGGTTGCAGCGGTAATGCGAAATTTAGCTCCAAATGACACCTAAACTTCTAACAGTCATAACATTTGATTTTTATGTTTAATTTTTGCCCACAACACCTTTTCAGAATATGCTCGGAGGCATACAGCCAATGAAGCACAATTTTAAACCATTCCAGCTCATTTTAGTGGTCAATATACAGCGGGTTGCAATGGCAATGAGGGATTTAGCTCCTCTTTACACATTAACTGTAACAACCATAACTTTTGATCTGTTTATTTGATTTTTGCGCACAACACCTTTTTGGAATGAGCTCGAAGCCATACATCCAATGGAGAACAAGTTTTTCCCATTCCAGTTTGTTATTGGTCAATATACAGGGGCTGGTAATAAGGTATTTAGCTCAAAAGGAGACCCAAACTTCAAATGTCCATAACTTTTGATCCGGTTGTCCGATTTTCACCCACAATACCTTTTCGGAATGAGATCGGAGCCCTAAATCCAATGGAGAGCAATTTAATTCCATTCTAGCTCGTTTAGAGGTAGATATACAGTTAGTTGTAGAGGAAATATGAGATTTTGCTCCAAATAACACAAACAATTTAAAATACCACAATTTTTAATGCGGGTTGTAGTGAAAATAACAGCTTTAGCTCCAAATGACACTCAAACTTTAAACTGCAACAACTTTTGATTTGGTTGTCTCATTTTAACCCCACAACACCTTTTCAGAATAATCTTGGAGCACTACATTCATTGGAGCACAAGTTTTACCCATTCTAGTTAATTTAGTTGTCGATATATAGCGGGTTGCAGCAGTAATGCGAAATTTAGCTCTAAATGACGCCTAAACTTCTAAGAGCCATAACTTTATATTTTTTTTTGATTTTTGCCCACAACACCTTTTCGGAATATGCTCGGAGGCATACATCAAATAGAGCACAATTTAAAACCATTCCAGCTCATTTTAGTGGTCAATATACAGCGGGTTGCAATGGCAATGAGGGATTTAGCTCCTCTTTACACATTAGCTGTAACAACCATAACTTTTGATCTGTTTGTTTGATTTTTGCGCACAACACCTTTTTGGAATGAGCTCGGAGCCCTACATCAAATAGATAACAAGTTTTTCCCATTCCAGTTTGTTATTGGTCAATATACAGCGGGTTGGTAATAAGGTATTTAGCTCGAAAGGAGACCTAAACTTCAAACGTCCATAACTTTTGATCCGGTTGTCCGATTTTCACCCAAAATACCTTTTCGGAATGAGATCGGAGCCCTAAATCCAATGGAGAACAATTTAACTCATTCCAGCTCGTTTAGAGGTCGATATACAGTGAGTTGTAGTGGAAATATGAGATTTTGCTCAAAATGACACACACACTTCAAAATACCAAAAATTTTAATGCAGGTTGTAGTGAAAATGAGAGATTTAGCTCCAAATGACACTCAAACTTTAAACCGCAACAACTTTTGATGTGGTTGTCTTATTTTAACCCCACAACACCTTTTCAGAATAATCTTGGAGCACTACATTCATTGGAGCACAAGTTTTACCCATTCCAGTTCATTTAGTTGTCGATATATAGCGCGTTGCAGCGGTAATGCAGAATTTAGCTCCAAATGACACCTAAACTACTAACAGCCAAAACTTTTGATTTTTATGTTTGATTTTTGCCCACAACACCTTTTCGGAATATGCTTGGAGGCATACATCAAATGGAGCACAATTTTAAACCATTCCAGCTCATTTTAGTGGTCAATATACTGCGGGTTGGAATGGCAATGAGGGATTTAGCTCCTCTTTACACATTAACTGTAACAGCCATAACTTTTGTTCTGGTTGTTTGTTTTTTGTGCACAATACATTTTTGGAATGAGCTCGGAGCCCTACATCCAATGGAGAACAAGTTTATCCCATTCCAGTTTGTTATTGGTCAATATACAACGGGTTGGTAACATGGTATTTAGCTTGAAAGGAGACCTAAACTTCAAACGTCCATAACTTTTGATCCGGCTGTCCGATTTTCACCCACAATACCTTTTCGGAATGAGATCGGAGCCCTGAATCCAATGGAGAACAATTTAACCCATTCTAGCTTGTTTAGTGGTCGATATACAGTGAGTTGTTGTGGAAATACGAGATTTTGCTCCAAATGACACATACACTTCAAAATACCAGAATTTTTAATGCGGGTTGTAGTGAAAAGGAGAGATTTAGCTCCAAATGACACTTAAACTTTAAACCGCAACAACTTTTGATGCGGTTGTCTTATTTTATCCCCACAACACCTTTTCAGAATAATCTTGGAGCACTACATTCATTGGAGCACAAGTTTTACCCATTCCAGTTCATTTGGTTGTCGATATATAGCGATTGCAGAGGTAATGAGAAATTTAGCTCCAAATGACACCTAAACTTCTAACAGCCATAACTTTTGATTTTTATGTTTGATTTTTGCCCACAACACCTTTTCGGAATATGCTCGGAGGCATACATCCAATGGAGCACAATTTTAAACCATTTCAGCTCATTTTAGTGGTCAATATACAGCGGGTTGCAATGGCAATGAGGGATTTATCTCCTCTTTACACATTAACTATAACAGCCATAACTTTTGATCTAATTGTTTGATTTTTGCGCACAACACCTTTTTGGAATGAGCTCGGAGCCCTACATCCAATGGAGAACAAGTTTTTCACATTCCAGTTTGTTATTACTCAATATACAGCAGGTTGGTAATAAGGTATTTAGCTCGAAAGGAGACCTAAACTTTAAACGTCCATAACTTTTGATCCGGTTATCCGATTTTCACCCACAATACCTTTTCAGAATGAGATCGGAGCCCTAAATCCAATAGAGAACAATTTAAACCCATTCCAGCTCGTTTAGAGGTCGATATATAGTGAGTTGTAGTGGAAATATGAGATTTTGCTCCAAATGACACATACACTTCAAAAGACTAGAATTTTTAATGCGGGTTGTAGTGAAAATGAGAGATTTAGCTCCAAATGACACTCAAACTTTAAATCGCAACAACTTTTGATGCGGTTGTCTTATTTTACCCCCACAACACCTTTTCGGAATAATCTTAGAGCACTACATTAATTGGAGCACAAGTTTTACCCATTCCAGTTCATTTAGTTGTCGATATATAGCGTGTTGCAGCGGTAATGCAAAATTTAGCTCCAAATGACACCTAAACTTCTAACAGCCATAACTTTTGATTTTTATGATTGATTTTTGCCCACAACACCTTTTCGAAATATGCTCGGAGGCATACATCCAATGGAGCACAATTTTAAACCATTCCAGCTCATTTTAGTGGTCAATATACAGCGGGTTGCAATGATAATGAGGGATTTAGCTCCTCTTTACACAATAACAGTAACAGCCATAACTTTTGGTCTGTTTGTTTGATTTTTGCGCACAACACATTTTTTGCAATGAGCTCGGAGCTCTACATCCAATGGAGAACAAGTTTTTCCCATTCTTGTTTGTTATTGGTCAATATACTGCGGGTTGGTAATAAGGAATTTAGCTAAGAAGGAGACCTAAACTTCAAACGTGCATAACTTTTGATCCAGTTGTCCGATTTTCACCCACAATACCTTTTCGAAATGAGATCGAAGCCCTAAATCTAATGTAGAACAATTTAAATCCATTTCAGCTCGTTTAGAGGTCGATATACAGTGAGTTGTAGTGGAAATATGAGATTTTGCTCCAAATGAAACATACACTTCAAAATACCAGAATTTATAATGCGGGTTGTGGTGAAAATGAGAGATTTAGCTCCAAATGACACTCAAACTTTAAACCGCAACAACTTTTGATGTGGTTGTCTTATTTTACCCCCCAAAACACCTTTTCGGAATAATCTTCGAGCACTACATTCATTGGAGCACAAGTTTAACCCATTCCAGTTCATTTAGTTGTCGATATAGCGGGTTGCAGCGGTAATGCGAAATTTAGCTCCAAATGACACCTAAACTTCTAACAGCCATAACTTTTGATTTTTATGTTTGAGTTTTTCCCACAACACCTTTTCGGAAAATGCTCGGAGGCATACATCCAATGAAGCACAATTTTAAACCATTCCATCTCATTTTCGTGGTCAATATACATCGGGTTGCAATGGCAATTAGGGATTTAGCTCCTCTTTAAACATTCACTGTATAAACCATAACTTTTGATCTGGTTGTTTGATTTTTGCGCACAACACCTTTTTGGAATGAGCTCGGAGCCCTACATCCAATGGAGAACAAGTTTTTCCCATTCCAGTTTGTTATTGGTCAATATACAGCGGGTTGGTAATAAGGTATTTAGCTCGAAAAGAGTCTTAAACTTCAAACGTCCATAACTTTTGATCCGGTTGTCCGATTTTCACCCACAATACCTTTTCAGAATGAGATCGGAGTCCTAAAACCAATGGAGAACAATTTAGACCCATTCCATCTCATTTAGAGGTCGATATACAGTGAGTTGCAGTGGAAATATGAGAATTTGCTCCAAATGACACATACACTTCGAAATACCAGAATTTTTAATGCGGGTTGTAGTGAAAATGAGAGATTTAGCTCCAAATGAAACTCAAACTTTAAACCGCAACAACTTTTGATGCGGTTGTCTTATTTTACCCCCATAACACCTTTTCGGAATAATCTTGGAGCACTACAAACATTGGAGCACAAGTTTTACCCATTCTAGTTCATTTAGTTGTCGATATATAGCGAGTTGCAGCGGTAATGCGAAATTTAGCTCTAAATGACACCTAAACTTCTAACAACCATAACTTTTGATTTTTATGTTTGATTTTTGCCCACAACCCCTTTTCGGAATATGCTCGGAGGCATACATCCAATGGAGCACAATTTTAAACCATTCCAACTCATTTTAGTGGTCAATATACAGCGGGTTGCAATGACAATGAGGGATTTAGCTCCTCTTTACACATTAACTATAACAACCATAACTTTTGATCTGGTTGTTTGATTTTTGCGCACACACCTTTTTGGAATGAGCTCGGAGCCCTACATCCAATGGAGAACAAGTTTTTCCCATTCCAGTTTGTTATTGGTCAATATACAGCGGGTTGGTAATAAGATATTTAGCTCGAAAAGAGACCTAAACTTCAAACGTCCATAACTTTTGATCCGGTTGTCCGATTTTCACCCACAATACCTTTTCGGAATGTGATCGGAGCCCTAAATCCAATGGAGAATAATTTAAACCCATTCCAGCTCGTTTAGAGGTCGATATATAGTGAGTTGTAGTGGAAATATGAGCTTTTGCTCCAAATGACACATACACTTCAAAATACCAGAATTTTTAATGCGGGTTGTAGGGAAAATGAGATATTTAGCTCCAAATGACAAGTTTTACCCCCACAACACCTTTTCGGAAAAATCTTGGAGCACTGCATTCATTGGAGCACAAGTTTTACCCATTCCAGTTCATTTAGTTGTCGATATATAGCGGGTTGCAGCGGTAATGCGAAATTTAGCTCCAAATTACACCTAAACTTCTAACAACCATAACTTTTGATTTTTATGTTTGATTTTTAACCACAACACCTTTTCGGAATATGCTCGGAGGCATACATACAATGGAGCACAATTTTAAACCATTCTAGCTCATTTTAGTGGTCAATATACAATGGGTTACAATGGCAATGAGGGACTTACCTCCTCTTTACACATTAACTGTAATAGCCATAACTTTTGATCTGGTTGTTTGATTTTTGCGCACAACACCTTTTTGGAATGAGCTCGGAACCCTACATCCAATGGAGAACAAGTTTTTCCCATTCCAGTTTGTTATTGGTCAATATACAATTATTGGTCAATATACAACGGGTTGGTAATAAGGTATTTAGCTCAAAAGGAGACTTAAACTTCAAACGTCCATAACTTTTGATCAGGTTGTCCGATTTTCACCCACAATAGCTTTTCGGAATGAGATCGGAGCCCTAAATCCAATGGAGAACAATTTAAACCCATTCCGGCTCGTTTAGAGGTACAGTGAGTTGTAGCAGAAATATGAGATTTTGCTCCAAATGACACATACACTTCAAAATACCAGAATATTTAATGCGGGTTGTAGTGAAAATGAGAGATTTAGCCTCAAATGGCACTCAAACTTTAAACCACAACAACTTTTGGTGCGGTTGTATTATTTTACACCCACAACACCTTTTCGGAATAATCTTGGATCACTATAATCATTGGAGCACAAGTTTTACCCATTCCAGTACATTTAGTTCTCGATATATAGTGGGTTGCAGCGGTAATGCGAAATTTAGCTCCAAATTGTTGGAACATTGTCTTCCGCATCTCCTAGGTTTGAGAATAACAAATCTTATGTGTATTTGATCTTGTGTGTTTAAGTGTGCAGGAAAACAAAGTCCATATGACTCAAGGATTACATAAGAAGGTTGCCCCCAAATTTGAGCCTTCAAATCCGACACTCCTTCTAGCGTCGGCGGTATCACCTAACGCTTGGTGCTAGCGCTAAGGAACCGCTGAGAATGGAAGCTGGGTTCGACGAAATAGATCTTGCGTTCGACGAACTTGCGTTCGACAAACTTGCGTTCGACGAATTTCCGCTCGACAAATGATGAAGCCCGTTCGACGAACATGCTGCTACGATCGACGTAATCAAGCCGCTGAGAACGGAAGCTGGGTTCGACGAAATTGAATCTGCATATGACGATCTTGCGTTCGACGATTCTCCGTTCGATGAATTTTCGATCGACAAATGATGAAGCCCGCTCGACGAACTCCGGTCGACGAAAATTCGATCGACGAAAAGAATGCTTAAACGCAATTCCGGGAGCACATATAGAAGGAGATAGCGCCTAGCGGTATCCTATAGCGCAGTCGGTAGCGCGGAGCACATAAGGCAAGAGAGAATTGTTTCCTCAGATTGAAGATTCTGCCGCGCAGAATATGTCCTAAAATGGGATAGCGTCGGCGGTAGCACTAGCGTAGGCGCTAGCGCTGAGGCTATAAAAAGGACCCATTGGCTCTGTCTTCATAATCCTCTTGAGGTACAAAATTTCAGAGTTTCATTCCACAATATAGAGAGAAATATTCAAAGAGATACTCCCAAAAATCCATAAAGGCTTAAGGAGATCCGTGGAGAAGATTTCAACACGCGTCATCATCATGACGAAAGACCGCATCGACTACGATCATACTCTGCAGGCCTTCGTCCACTTCTCCAAGAGATCCATATAGGGAGTTTTTATATTATTGTGTTTTTATATTATTGTTGTAAATTTGCCTCGTGTTGGCGACTAGGTCTGGGTAGGACTTAGGGCAAAAATTTGCCTCGTGTTGGCGACTAGGTCTCGGGTGTCTAGGGGGTGCTCGAGGCCATATCCGGGGAAGGGTTGGCTAGAGCGGCTTGAGGCCGTATCCGGGGAAGGATCGGATAAAGCCAACCGGTTCGTGGGGATACGAGTCGGTATAGAAAACAAAAAGAGTCTTTCATATTTCGCTTTGATTTCTAGCGTCATTGAAATCAAAATTTTGTAATCAATTTTATTAATAATAATCATGTCTCTCTTTGTGTAATAAAATTGATTTGTTCTTCATTTCTCTAAATTGTTTATTATCCTCTCCTTTATTATAAAACAATTTAGATCTTTAAACAAAATAACTATTTTTATTTCTTATCACAAGCAAGTATTTAAAAATATAATAAGTTTTTAAAACCCTTATTCACCCCCCCCCCCTCTAAGGGCGCCTACCGATCCAACAAGTGGTAACGGAGCTAGGTTTTTTTCCAATCGGCTTAACAACCAGGAATAATGGCGTCTCATGATCTCGCTTCTATTAGTGGGGTAAATTTTTATGAAGAAGAAAAATCTCTTAAACCACCTTTATTTGAAGGAAGAAATTATAAAGTGTGGAAATTTTTAATGGAAAAGTTTATTAAAAATTTAGATTTCGAAGCATGGAATATAGCAATAGTAAGACCAGCAGATGAAACAAATAAAAAGGAACGTCACCTAAATGGAAAAGCTTTAAATAGTATTTTCTGTGCTTTATCTCACGAAATTTCAAAATTAATATATTGTTTCTCTAGTGCATACAAAGTATGGAAATTTCTTGAAGAAATGTATGATTCTACTTCTACAGGTATGGAACAATCACAAAAACCGGAGAATATGCAAGCTTGCTCAAGTCTTCAAGAATGCTCCTCTCATGAAGGATCAATGGAGCACACATCAAATGGAAGAGAAGAAGTATTGTCTTCGGAAGAGGAGTGCCAAAAAGATGTCAAAGAAACTATGCGTTCAAATCGTGCCTCTTCCAAAAAAATGCGAATTGCAAATTACGCTTAGAAAATAAAAATTTAAAAGCAAAAGTTAAAGTAGAATCAAAATCTGATTTATCTAGCTTTACTCATGTCACTTCAATTGAAAATACAAAACCTTGTTTTGATTGTAATAATATTAAAGAAAAATATAAGGAACTTGAAAAAGAAATTATTTTTGTAAAAGAAATTAATAAAAAATTATCTTTAGAAAATTCATCTTTGAAAAGTGATTGTGCTACGTGCCAAGATTATAAAATTGAAATCAAGGAGATGGATGAAACATTTGAGGTATTTAGAAATGATTATCAAAATCAAATTGACAATATTATTTCTACTCTTAAAAATAGCACAATAGCTTATAATAAAGCTAGGCATAATCTAAAGATCAAGAATATTGATGAATTAAAATCAAAAATCAAATTGCTTATAAAAATTATAAATAAAAATTCACAATATCAACAAATATCTAAAAGCAAGTTGAATATGAATATCGTAACTAAGTCTAATAATGGGAGTAAGAAACAGAAAGGATTTGTAAATCAAAATCAAAATCACCATTACATACAAAATTGTGTATCTCCTAAATTAAATTCAAATATGCAAAAAATTCCTATGAAAAATGATTTCAAATGTCATCATTATTTTAAGCCTAAATTTAATGAATATGGAAATTTAATGCAAAATTATAATATTAAACCTAAGTATGAGTGGAGACTCAAAATTAAAGATGGAACATTAACTCCACTTGATATGGTTCATTTGTACTTGTATCCCCAAAAGCCATCTCCCTATTTTTGGGAACCCAAAGGAACCATCCCACATGGTCCCCTTTGGATACCTAAAACACTTATTCATTAGGTATCATCAAATGCATGAAGTAGAAACTTTTCAAAATAAAATATACAAATTTCTACTTCATGATGTGCTTTAATGTCCTTTTTATTTTTCTCTTGTTATTTTCCTTTTGAACTATCATGTCATGGTCATCCTATACAGTATTAAAAATATGATCTTATCTCTTAAAAGCTTAATATGTTTATAAAATCAAATTGATCAAAATTCAAAATCATATTTTATTTTGATGACCTATCTTTTATTCTTATATTCATTACTTCTAAATATCTTATATTATCCATATGAATCAAACTCTAAATTTGCTATAAGATATTTCAAATTTAATCCAGTTATTAGGCTATTAAGTTTTTTAGCCTTCACCAACAAGTGGTTTAGTGAAATAACATGATCTAAAAGAAAGTTCAAGATCTAAATAAAAGCTCAACTTTCAATATGGTAGTCTTTGTTCACAACAAAAAATTATATTTTGTTCACTCCTTGATGTCAAACATGATCTAAATCATCACTATTGTTCACCTATCAAAAATCACATATATATATTCAAAACTCTTAATTAAAAGAAAATCACTAAAATGTATTAAAAGAATTTACCGTCATAATGAATATTGAATTCACAAGCACCACCATGATCTATTGATGTCCTTTGCTAAAATTCTCTAACATCATATATCATAAGTCATATCAAAAGTCTTCTAAAAATAATTATTTCTATCACAATTATGTGAATTATAATTGATATATTAATTGATGACTATTGATATGATAATTACATACCATGGTTGGTGTATTATGTGTGTATTGTGATTTATTTCAAGTTTAGACCTTTGAATCATCTTGATATCAAATAAAATAAATCATCACTTCATACTAGGTCTCTAAGTTGAAACACAATCAAACCTTGGTATAACATTAATCTCAAACTTATCATTCTAACATTGCCACGTAAAGAATATTTGTGTCCATGTTAGGCTTTATGTGTTTACCAAGATATACAGGCTGGGTATTCTCATCTAGGGCTTATCCAAGATATTCTTATGCACGAACATTATTTTTAATCACTAAAATTATGCATATTTGATTTGTTCATTCGTGTCTTCTCGTGCTTACATTTCCTATCATTTTCAAACTACATTAGATTGATAAATATAAGCTTTATAAAAATTAAAATTGAGATATAATAAATGATATCTCATGCAAATTTATTTGGTAAAGTAATATACAAAATCGCTAATGTTTCATGCAATTTGCACTATCTAAACATCTCCTAAAATTCTAAAATTTCAGCATGAAACTACTATTGGGACACTTAATCAAAATCAACATTACTTACAAAATCATGTTTCTCCCGACCTAAAATTAAATGTTCACAAATTTCCTATAAACAATATTTTACAAAATCATCATGGAAATTTGACAAAGAAAAACAATATTAAATCATGGTTTGAATGGAGACCCAAAGTTAAAGATGAAACACTAACTCAAATCAAAAGGGCCCATTCAATCATATCTCCCCAAAAGCAAACACGATGTATTTGGGTACCCAAATGAACCGTCACACCCGGTCCCATTTGGATACCTAAATCTCTCATTCATTAGTATCCAATCATTTGCATGAAGTAGAAATCAACTAAAAATAAAATATCAATTCTCTACTTCATGATATGCTTAATTTCCTTTTTGCCTTTTTGCTTTTATTTCATTGAGTCATCATGATACGATCACTTTATATAACTTGTGATATGACTTTCACATACTAAACCAAAATTCATAAATAAATCAAATTGAATAAATTTGAATAAAAAGTCATGTCATTTCTCAAGTGATCTACTTATCCTTTTTATTTCTTTCCTTCTAAATCCATTTCCTAAAAGTCTTATAAAATTTGAAAAACTAAATTTGTTATATGATATTATTAAGACTAAATGAAATAAGTGTCAAAATGGATCTATAAGGTGTATTTTAGGGGTATTAAGCTAAATTTATAAAATGCGCAAGTTTTGCTTAGGTAGTTAATATATTTGCGTCATTTTCAATTACCCCAAGTATGTTTAATCATAATCATGTCAAATCAAAATTGAAAAATTGCATGAATATTATTTCACTTATTTATGATCATTTCACTCATTCATATGTTGTGCAAAACTCAAGAATTAAGGTCTAATGAATATGGAGCTTTAATGAATGTGAAACCCATGTACTAAAATTTTAACTTCCACAACTTTTTGCGATTTCTTCTCGTCTCTTCACTTCATTTGACTGGCCTTACATTGCACAAACATAATTAAGAAAAATCGGAAGCAAAATCGAAGAAAATCTAGGCTATATGATCAAAATAAGCACTCTATGTGAGCTAACGCAGGCGCTAGGACATAACGCCGGCGTTAGCTCAAGTATCCGATTTTCTGTAATTTTAAAATTCTGAAAAATCACTAAAAATATATTATCTTATATGTACTACTCATTTTTGTGTTTCTGCCCATAAATGATTTTTGAAACATTAAATTACAAAATTACAAAGGCCAAATTACAAAAAATATTTTTTTTAGTTATTTGTTTAATTTCTATTCCTATGTGCAAAAATATAAAACAAAAACAAGTATAAATAAATTATTATTTTGAACTTAACTTTTCTATTTACATGAATCTTGCGAAAGGGTGATTTGGGCTATCATCCCATCACATCACCTAGTACCGGGTGAACCTCTCACGGGGTAGACCTCGGGAAGTCCAAGATCAATCTTTTGAGTTCAAAATATAAATTAAAATTATTTCTCAAAAATATCAAAAATACTGTATGGACTTTATTGTAAAATTCAAGCATGATTTCTTCTATCATTTAAGACTTTCTACAATGTTGTGATTCATATTTTCTAACTACTTTGAACATTGTTTTCATTATGCTTTGATATATCTATTAATACGTGCATCAATTATATTGTAAAAGTTGTGTAGAACCAAGCTTAGCATGCCTCTAAGTATGAGTAAATGTTTTATGTTTGATAATGATATTTATTCGCTCACTTATTTTGGCATTGTCTCCATATGTGTTTAATCTAAGAATGCTTGTGTATGTTTTGTATTAGTACAAATAATTAAAATTGCATAAGTATCTTACCTACACTACCTTTATTTGCACTTTTAAAAGTTAAGAAAAGTGGTTATGTTTTCATAAATTATATTGGTTTGCAAAACAAGTGTATTCGGAGAACTTTGTACAAAACAAAATTCATAAAATAAAGTGACAAAGATAATTCCAC
Organism: Dactylorhiza incarnata; assembly: GCA_033032865.1. Lineage (NCBI taxonomy): Eukaryota > Viridiplantae > Streptophyta > Magnoliopsida > Asparagales > Orchidaceae > Dactylorhiza > Dactylorhiza incarnata. The sequence continues at coordinate 326,742 of JAWHQI010000629.1, read as the reverse complement.
CAAGCACTACTTGAACCTCCTGATAAGTCTTAATAAGCGTTGTGAGGTTGAGCACCTTGGAAAGAATAGAAACCACTTACTCTTAAGTACACCGGATCACTAGTCTCAACATTAAAATAAAATAAAATATGTGATCCCCCAAACACTACTTTGCACCCTGATAAGTCTTAATGATCATTATGTGTGCAAAGCACCTTGGTAGTTGTACATTTTTGGTGCATTAAAGTGTGTGGAAGTAAAATTATTTGTGTTTTATTATGCTCTTTACTTTACATATTTCTTGTATTTTTGATTAAAACATTTGTTTACTTTTTTCAAAATACACCTATGTGCACATCATTATCTTTCATAACACTTCTTCTCATGAGTATTGGATCATAATGCTAAAATTCTATAATACTCTTTCTATATAAATGCACTAGATAACCTAGCATGCTTTCTACAATGTTTGGTATGTTTTGAATTTGTGAATTAAAATAACATTGTAGTAATCTCTTTTTGATAAACATTATTTCATGCTTGGTTACTTTATTGTTTAACTTAAAGATTTTAATTGAACAATGATTTACAAAAACATCTTTATGAAATTTAACTCATATATCTTTTTATGGATCATCATTGATTACAATAAGATGTTTCTTGTATTTCGATAAGTCTTCCGCATCATAACCATATAATTGTTTTACCTTGAGCTTTCATCTTTTATTTTGTGTGCATCATCACTTGAATCTTAAAATTCCTTTCTTTCAACAAGTGGTAGACTTGCTTGGTAAACTTTATATTGGTTACTCTAAACATGAATATTTTTTTGCTAAAAACTCTGATTTATTTCTATGAAAATATTGTTACATTAAAAACTCTGATTCATTAATGGATTTCAAAATAGCTATGTGAGTGTTTTCATAAATTCAAATAAAAATATAAACCAATAAACTATGAACCTATCACTAAATTTAAATGCTTAATGGTTCCAATAATTATTATCCATGATTACATATCTCACCATAGCGAGGGCGTAGGGTTGTAGACATTAGATAACCTTATCTCTAGTCATGTCCTGTCCTTAACCGGGGAGGGTTCCAGTGGGGCCTTGCGAGGCACTGGGGGGAAAGAGTGATAGGTTGAGTTTTGTCTAGTGTTTGCATATGGGACTAACACCCCAACCTACGGCATGTTTGCAGCTCCTCATGCCCATCTATCACTTAGTACGGGGCTAGGGTGTAGATATATTGTCTCGGTAGATTGGTTATTTGGAAATCATTACCTTTTTTATGCCTAAAACTTATATAAAGGAGAAAACTAACACTATAATATGGATTACTTAGCAAATGTTATATTGTTCATCTTTAAGCTAAAAACACTAATCTATCTCTATAAAAATTATTCAAAAACTTCTTATCATTTCATTCTCTCTAAAAAGCTCGATCATGCCTTTATCTTCTAATCAAAACTTTTCTGTGTTTTGCTTCCTAACCCACTTTTGCTAATAACAAAAGGGGGAGAACTAACATGATAATTATAATCCGCTATCAAAAAAAAACCAACATGATTAATTAAGATGATAGCTTACATATTATGGGAGCATTCACTCAGGGGGAACATGTATTTAGGGGGAGCAATTCTAAATGCTAAAATCGATAATTATCCTAAGTCATCACTCTCACACAAACATACATAAGTTTCATCAAGCTTATATATTAATGCTCTAATTTATCATTAATGGATTTGTTATTATCAAAATGGGAGTTTGTTGGAACATGGTCTTCCGCATCTCCTAGGTTTGAGAATAACAAATCCTATGTGTATTTGATCTTGTGTGTTTAAGTGTGCAGGAAAACAAAGTCCATATGACTCAAAGATTACATAAGAAGGTTGCCCCCAAATTTGAGCCTTAAAATCCAACACTCCTTCTAACGCCGACGGTATCCCCTAATGCCTGGCGCTAGCGCTAAGGAACCGCTGAGAACGGAAGCTGGGTTCGATGAAATAGATCTTGCGTTCGACGAACTTGCGTTCGACGAATTTCCGCTCGACGAATGATGAAGCCCGTTCGACGAACTTGCTGATATGATTGACAAAATCAAGCCACTGAGAACGGAAGCTGGGTTCGATGAAATTGAATTTGCATATGACGATCTTGCGTTCAACGATTCTCCGTTCGATGAATTTCCGATCGACAAATGATGAAGCCCGCTCGACGAGCTCCGGTCGACGAAAATTCGATCGACGAAAAGAATGCTTAAGCGCAATTCCAGGAGCACATATAGAAGGAGATAGCACCAGGCGGTATCCTATAACGCAGGCGGTAGCGCGGAGCACAAAAGGAAAGAGAGAATTGTTTCCTCAGATTGAAGATTCTGCCGCGCAGAATATGTCCTAAAATGGGATAGCGCCGGCAGTAGCACTTGCGCAGACGCTAGCGCTGAGGCTATAAAAAGGACCCCTTGGCTCCGTCTTCATAATCCTCTTGAGGTCCAAAATTCCAGAGCTTTGTGCCACAACATAGAGAGGAAGATTCAGAGAGATACTCCTACAAATCCATAAAGGCTTAAGGAGATCCGTGGAGAAGATTTCAACACACGTCATCATCTTGACGAAAGACCGCATCGACTATAATCATACCCTGCGGGCCTTCGTCCACTTCTCCAAGAGATCCATATAGGGAGTTTTTATATTATTGTCTTTTTATTTCACATCTTTTCTTTTAAATCATGTAGTAAATTCGCCTCGTGTTGGCGACTATGTCTGGGTAGGTCTTAGGGCAGAAATTCGCCTTGTGTTGGCGACTAGGTCTCGGGTGTAGGTCTAGGGAGTGCTCGAGGCTATAACCGGGGAAGGGTTGGCTAGAGCGGCTTGAGTCCGTATCCGGGGAAGGATCGGCTAAAGTCAACTGGTTCGTGGGGATACGTGTCGGTATAGAAAACAAAAAGAGTCTTTCATATTTCGCTTTGATTTCTAGCGTCATTGAAATCAAAATTTTGTAATCAATTTTATTAATAATAATCATGTCTCTCTTTGTGTAATAAAATTGATTTTTCTTCATTTCTCTAAATTGTTTATTATCCTCTCCTTTATTATAAAACAATTTAGATCTTTAAACAAAATCACTATTTTGATTTCTTATCACAAGCAAGTATTTCAAAATATAAAAAGATTTTAAGACCCTTATTCACCCCCCCTATAAGGGTGCCTACCAATCCAACACAAATGACACCTAAAATTCTAACAGCCATATCTTTTGAGTTTTATGTTTGATTTTTGCCCACAACACCTTTTCGGAATATGCTCGGAGGCATACATCAAAGGGAGCACAATTTTGAACCATTCCAGCTCATTTTAGTGGTCAATATACAGCGGGTTGCAATGGCAATGAGAGATTTAGCTCATCTTTACACATTAACTGTAACAGCCATAACTTTTGATCTAGTTGTTTGATATTTGCGCACAACACCTTTTTGGAATGAGCTCGGAGCCCTACAACCAATAGAGAACAAGTTTTTCCCATTCCAGTTTGTTATTGGTCAATATACAGCGGGTTGGTAAAAAGGTATTTAGCTCGAAAGGAGACCTAAACTTCAAACGTCCATTACTTTTGATCTGGTTGTCCGATTTTCACCCACAATACTTTTTCGGAATGAGATCGGAGCCCTAAATCAAATGGAGAACAATTTAACCCATTCCAGCTCATTTAGAGGTCGATATACAGTGAGTTGTAGTGAAAATATGAGATTTTGCTCCAAATGACACATACACTTCAAAATACCAGAATTTTTAATGCGTGTTGTAGTGAAAATGAGAGATTTAGCTCCAAATGATACTCAAACTTTAAACCGCAACAACTTTTGATGCGGTTGTCTTATTTTACCCCCACAACACCTTTTCGGAATAATCTTGGAGCACTACATTCATTGGAGCACAAGTTTTACCCATTCCAGTTCATTTAGTTGTCGATATATAGCGGGTTGCAGCGGTAATGCGAAATTTTGCTCCAAATGACACCTAAACTTCTAACAGTCATAACTTTTGATTTTTTTGTTTGATTTTTGCCCACAACACTTTTTCGGAATATGCTCGGAGGCATACATCCAATGGAGCACAATTTTAAACCATTCCAGCTCATTTTAGTGGTCAATATACAGCGGGTTGCAATGGCAATGTGGGATTTAGCTCCTCTTTACACATTAACTGTAACAGCCATAACTTTTGATCTGGTTGTTTGATTTTTGCGCACCACATCTTTTTGGAATGAGCTCGGAGCCCCACATCCAATGGAGAACAAGTTTTTCCCATTCCAGTTTGTTATTGGTCAATATACAGCGGGTTGGTAATAAGGTATTTAGCTCGAAAGGAGACCTAAACTTCAAACGTCCATAACTTTTGATCCGGTTGTCCGATTTTCACGCACAATACCTTTTCGAAATGAGATCGGAGCCCTAAATCCAATGGAGAACAATTTAAACCCATTCCAGCTCATTTAGAGGTCAATATACAGTGAGTTGTAGTGGAAATATGAGAATTTTCTCCAAATGACACATACACTTCAAAATACCAGAATTTTTAATGCGGGTTATAGTGAAAATGAGATATTTTGCTCCAAATTACACTCAAACTTTAAACCGCAACAACTTTTGATGCGGTTGTCTTATTTTACCCCCACAACACCTTTTCGGAATAATCTTGGAGCACTACATGTTGGATTTTCTATACCCCTCAAAAGGGATGACATATCGAATATGCGCAACGGAAATAATGACAAGAACAACCCAAAAGAGACTAACAGATCTTTTGGTTTTCATGATTCAAGAGAATAATCAAATCGAAATACAAAGTACCTTTGCGGGATTGAGTCAATACTCAACCAAGGTGCTCCAAGATGAAATCGGGTAGACAAAATCTGAGTTCCAAGAACCGAAATGTGTCTGCTCCTCTACAGCGATCCACACGAACGATGGAGAACCCTAGCTACTTGTCGTACAAGAACTAGGTCGGAGAAGGAAGCTCTCAATGTCCTCACAGACTGCTAGATCCGATCCAGGGGAGGCGGCGACCGACGACGGCGACTAGCGGCGGCGGACGGATCGAGAGCGATCGGAACACTTTCGTCGTCGGCTCTCCAGAAATCGCGAAAGGCTCGATCTAAGACCGTCGCTTCCGAAGCCCTAATCACGTTCCTTTTATATGCAAGGCATAAAATATGCTATCCGCAGACCAGAGCAAAAACAGAACATTTCTTTCCAGATTTACATTCGCCGAATTCGACTAATCGATATAACCGAATTCGACTCAGATTCGGCGAAACCATTTCGACGAATTCGTCTATATAAATTCGGCTATACAAATTCGGCGAAACCCTTTCATCGAACTGACATGATTCGGCTAAACCCTTTGGTCGAATCTATCACAATTCGGTTAATCACATTAGTCGAATCTCATTAGTCGAAAACAACATTATTCGGTTAATCACATTAGCCGAATTTGACACTATTCGGTTAAAACTTTTTAGCTGAATTTGTCTAGTATAAACCCTATTCGTTTAAACCCTTTAAACGATTTCCCGTTGAGACATTCTCAACTTAATTCCAAGCAGTCACAGGATTGGTCCTCCACTCATCTCCAATATGAGTAAGGCCAACACAATCCTTTCTCCAACTTCTCCAAATGATTTTATGTGCGACCCTATAGGCTTATATTGCGTTGGCAGTAAGACTAACTGTTGATTGCTTTGAGATCACCTCAGCAACTCTAACACTACATTCATTGGAGCACAAGTTTTACTCATTCCAGTTCATTTAGTTGTCGATATATAGCGGGTTGCAGCGACAATGCGAAATTTAGCTCCAAATGACACCTAAACTTCTAACAACCATAACTTTTGATTTTTATGTTTGATTTTTGCCCACAACACCTTTTCGGAATATGCTCGGAGGCATACATCAAATGGAGCATAATTTTAAACCATTCCAGCTCATTTTAGTGGTCAATATACAACATGTTGCAATGGAAATGAGGGATTTAGCTCCTCTTTACACAATACCATTGGAGAACAAGTTTTTCCCATTCCAGTTTGTTATTGGTCAATATACAACGGGTTGTTAATAATGTATTTAGCTCGAAAGGAGACCTAAACTTCAAACGTCCATAACTTTTGATCTGGTTGTCCGATTTTCACCCATAATACCTTTTCAGAATGAGATCGGAGCCCTAAATCCAATGGAGAACAATTTAAACCCATTCCAGCTCATTTAGAGGTCGATATACAGTGAGTTGTAGTGGAAATACGAGATTTTGCTCCAAATGACACATACACTTCAAAATATCAGAATTTTTAATGCGGGTTGTAGTGAAAATGAGAGATTTAGCTCCAAATGACACTCAAACTTTAAACCGCAACAATTTTTGATGCGGTTGTCTTATTTTACCCCCACAACACCTTTTCAGAATAATCTTGGAGCACTACATTCATTGGAGCACAAGTTTTACCCATTCCAGTCCATTTAGTTGTCGATATATAGCGGGTTATAGCGGTAATGAGAACTTTAGCTCCAAATGACACCCAAACTTCTAACAGCCATAACTTTTGATTTTTGCGCACAACACCTTTTTGGAATGAGCTCGGAGCCCTACATCCAATGGAGAACAAGTTTTTCCCATTCCAGTTTGTTATTGGTCAATATACAGTGGGTTGGTAATAAGGTATTTAGCTCGAAAAAAGACCTAAACATCAAACGTCCATAACTTTTGATCCGGTTGTCCGATTTTCACCCACAATACTTTTTCGGAATGAGATCGGAGCCCTAAATCTAATGAAGAACAATTTAAACCCATTCCTGCTCGTTTAGAGGTCGATATACAGTGAGTTGTAGTGGAAATATGAGATTTTGCTCCAAATGACACATACACTTCAAAATACCAGAATTTTTAATGCGGGTTGTTGTGAAAATGAGAGATTTAGCTCCAAATTGCACTCAAACTTTAAACCGCAACAACTTTTGATGCGGTTGTCTTATTTTACCCCCACAACACCTTTTCAGAATAATGTTGGAGCACTACATTTGTTGGAGCACAAGTTTTACCCATTCCAGTTCATTTAGTTGTCTATATAGCGGGTTGCAACAGTAATGCGAAATTTAGCTCTAAATGACACCTAAACTTCTAACAGCCATAACTTTTGATTTTTATGATTGATTTTTGACCACAACACCTTTTCGGAATATGCTCGAAGGCATACATCCAATGGAGCACAATTTTAAACCATTCCAGCTCATTTTGGTGGTCAATATACATCGGGTTGCAATGGCAATGAGGGATTTAGCTCCTCATTACACATTAACTGTAACGGCCATAACTTTTGATCTGGTTGTTTGATTTTTCCGCACAATACCTTTCTAGAATGAGCTCGGATCCCTACATCCAATGAAGAACAAGTTTTTCCCATTCCAGATTATTATTGGTCAATATAGAGCGGGTTGGTAATAAGGTATTTAGCTCGAAAGGAGACCTAAACTCTAAACGTCCATAACTTTTGATCCGGTTGTCAGATTTTCACCCACAATGCCGTTTCAGAATGAGATTGGAGCCTAAATCAAATGGAGAACAATTTAAACCCATTCCTGCTTGTTTAGAGGTCGATATACAGTGAGTTGTAGCGGAAATACGAGATTTTGCTCCAAATGACCCATACACTTCAAAATACCAGAATTTTTAATGCGGGTTGTAGTGAAAATGAGAGATTTAGCTCCAAATGACACTCAAACTTTAAACCACAACAACTTTTGATGGGGTTGTCTTATTTTACCCCCACAACACCTTTTCGGAATAATCTTGGAGCACTACATTCATTGGAGAACAAGTTTTACCCATTCCAGTTCATTTAGTTGTCGATTTATATCGGGTTGCAGCGTAATGCGAAATTTAGCTCCAAATGACACTTAAACTTCTAACAGCCATAACTTTTGATTTTTATGTTTGATTTTTGCCCACAACACCTTTTCAGAATATGCTCGGAGGCATACATCCAATGAAGCACAATTTTAAACCATTCCAGCTCATTTTAGTGGTCAATATACAGCGGGTTGCAATGGCAATGAGGGATTTAGCTCCTTTTTACACATTAACTATAACAACCATAACTTTTGATCTGGTTGTTTGATTTTTCCACACAATATCTTTCTGGAATGAGCTCGGAGCCCTACATCCAATGGAGAACAAGTTTTTCTCATTCCAGTTTGTTATTGGTCAATATACAGTGGGTTGGTAATAAGGTATTTAGCTCGAAAGGAGACCTAAACTTCAAACGTCCATAACTTTTGATCTGGTTGTCCGATTTTCACCCACAATGCCTTTTCGGAATGAGATCGGAGCCCTAAATCCAATGGAGAAAAATTTAAACCCATTCCAGCTCGTTTAGAGGTCGATATATAGTGAGTTGTAGTGGAAATATGAGATTTTACTCCACATGACACATACCCTTCAAAATACCAGAATTTTTAATGCGGGTTGTAGTGAAAATGAGAGATTTAGCTCCAAATGACACTCAAACTTTAAACCGCAACAACTTTTGATGTGGTTATGTTATTTTACCCCCACAACACCTTTTCAGAATAATCTTGGAGCACTACATTCATTGGAGCACAAGTTTTACCCATTCCAGTTCATTTAGTTGTCGATTTATAGCGGGTTGCAGCCGTATTGCGAAATTTAGCTCCAATTGACACCTAAATTTCTAACAGCCATAACTTTTGATTTTTATGTTTGATTTTTGCCCACAACACCTTTTCGGAATATGCTCGAGGCATACATCCAATGGAGCACAATTTTAAACCATTCCAGCTCATTTTAGTGGTCAATATACAGCGGGTTGCAATGGCAATGAGTGATTTAGCTCCTCTTTGCACATTAACTTAACAGCCATAACTTTTGATCTAGTTGTTTGATTTTTGCGCACAACACCTTTTTGGAATGAGCTCGGAGCCCTACATCCAATGGAGAACAAGTTTTTCCAATTCCAGTTTGTTATTGGTCAATATACAGCGGGTTGGTAATAAGGTATTTAGCTCGAAAGGAAACCTAAACTTCAAACGTCCATAACTTTTGATCCGGTTGTCCGATTTTCACCCACAATACCTTTTCGGAATGAGATCGGTGCCCAAAATCCAATGGAGAATAATTTAAACCCATTCCAGCTCGTTTAGAGGTCGATATACAGTGAGTTGTAGTGGAAATATGAGATTTTGCTCCAAATGACACATACACTTCAAAATACCATAATTTTTAATGCGAGTTGTAGTGAAAATGAGAGATTTAGCTCCAAATGACACTCAAACTTTAAACCGCAACAACTTTTGATGCTGTTATCTTATTTTACCCCCACAACACCTTTTCGGAATAATCTTGGAGCACAACATTCATTGGAGCACAATTTTTCCCCATTCTAGTTCATTTAGTTGTCGATATATAGCGGGTTGTAGCGGTAATGCGAAATTTAGCTCCAATGACACAAACTTCTAACAGCCATAACTTTTGATTTTTATGTTTGATTTTTGCCCACAACACCTTTTCGGAATATGCTCGGAGGCATATATCTAATGGAGCACAATTTTAAACCATTCTAGCTCATTTCAGTGGTCAATAAACAGCCGGTTGCAATGGCAATGACGGATTTAGCTCATTTTTACACATTAACTGTAACCACCATAACTTTTGATCTGGTTGTTTGATTTTTGGGGACAACACCTTTTGGAATGAGCTCAGAGCCCTACATCCAATGAAGAACAAGTTTTTCCCATTCCAATTTGTTAATGGTCAATATACAGCGGGTTGGTAATAAGGTATTTAGCTCGAAAGGAGACCTAAACTTCAAACGTCCATAACTTTTGATCCGGTTGTCCGATTTTCACCCACAATACCTTTTTGGAATGAGATCGGAGCCCTAAATCCAATGGAGAACAATTTAAACCCATTCCAGCTCATTTAGAGGTCGATATACAGTGAGTTGTATCGCAAATACGAGATTTTGCTCCAAATGACACATACACTTCAAAATACCAGAATATTTAATGCTGGTTGTAGTGAAAATGAGAGATTTAGCTCCAAATGACACTCAAACTTTAAACCACAACAACTTTTGATGCGGTTGTCTTATTTTACCACCACAACACCTTTTCGGAATAATCTTGGAGTAATATATACATTGGAGCACAAGTTTTACCCATTCCAGTACATTTAGTTCTCGATATATAGCGGGTTGCAGCGGTAATGCGAAATTTAGCTCCAAATGACACCAAAACTTCTAACAGCCATAACTTTTGATTTTTATGTTTGATTTTTGCCCACAACACCTTTTCGGAATATGCTCTGAGGCATACATCCAATGGAGCACAATTTTAAACCATTCCAGCTCATTTTAGTGGTCAGTATACAGCGGGTTGCAATGGCAATGAGGGATTTAGCTCCTCTTTACACATTAACTGTAACAGCCATAAGTTTTGATCTAGTTGTTTGATTTTTGCGCACAACACCTTTTTGGAATGAGCTCGAAGCCCTACATCAAATGGAGAACAAGTTTTTCCCAGTCCAGTTTGTTATTGGTCAATATACAGTGGGTTGGTAATAAGGTTTTTAGCTCGAAAGGAGACCTAAACTTCAAACGTCCATAACTTTTGATCCGTTTGTCCGATTTTCACCCACAATACCTTTTCAGAATGAGATCAGAGTCCTAAATCCAATGTAGAACAATTTAAACCCATTCTAGCTTGTTTAGAGGTCGATTTACAGTGAGTTGTAGTGGAAATATGAGATTTTGCTCCAAATGACACATACACTTCAAAACAACAGAATTTTTAATGCGGGTTATAGTGAAAATGAGAGATTTAGCTCCAAATGACACTCAAACTTTAAACCACAACAACATTTGATGCGGTTGTCTTATTTTACACCCACAATACCTTTTCGGAATAATCTTGGAGCACTACATTCATTGGAGCACAAGTTTTACCCATTCCAGTTCATTTAGTTGTCGATATATAGCGGGTTGCAGCGATAATGCGAAACTTAGCTCCAAATGACACATAAACTTCTAACAGCCATAACTTTTGATTTTTATGTTTGATTTTTGCCCACAACACCTTTTTGGAATATGCTCGGAGGCATACATCTAATGGAGCACAATTTTAAACCATTCCAGCTCATTTTAGTGGTCAATATACAGCGGGTTGCAATAGCAATGACGGATTTAGCTCATTTTTACACATTAACTGTAACCGCCATAACTTTTGATCTGGTTGTTTGATTTTTGCGCACAACACCTTTTTGGAATGAGCTCGGAGCCCTACATCCAAGGCAGAACAAGTTTTTCCCATTCCAGTTTGTTATTGGTCAATATACAGCGGGTTGGTAATAAGGTATTTAGCTCGAAAGGAGACCCAAACTTCAAACGTCCATAACTTTTGATCCGGTTGTCCGATTTTCACCCACAATACCTTTTTGGAATGAGATCGGAGCCCTAAATCCAATGGAGAACAATTTAAACCCATTCCAGCTCGTTTAGAGGTCGATATACAGTGAGTTGTATCGCAAATACGAGATTTTGCTCCAAATGACACATACACTTCAAAATACCAGAATATTTAACGCGGGTTGTAGTGAAAATGAGAGATTTAGCTCCAAATGACACTCAAACTTTAAACCGCAACAACTTTTGATGTGGTTGTCTTAGTTTACCCCCACAACACCTTTTCGGAATAATCTTGGAGTACTATATACATTGGAGCACAAGTTTTACCCATTCCCGTACATTTAGTTCTCGATATATAGCGGGTTGCAGCGGTAATGCGAAATTTAGCTCCAAATGACACCAAAACTTCTAACAGCCATAACTTTTGATGTTTATGTTTGATTTTTACCCACAACACCTTTTTAGAATATGCTCGGAGGCATACATCCAATGGAGCACAATTTTACACAATTCCAGCTCATTTTAGTGGTCAATATACAACGGTTTGCAATGGCAATGAGGGATTTAGCTCCTCTTTACACATTAAATGTAACAACCATAACTTTTGACCTTGTTGTTTGATTTTTGCGCAGAACACCTTTTTGGAATGAGCTCGGAGCCCTACATCCAATGGAGAATAAGTTTTTCCTAGTCCAGTTTGTTATTGGTCAATATACAGCGGGTTGGTAATAAGGTATTTAGCTTGAAAGGAGACCTAAACTTCAAACGTCCATAACTTTTGATCCGGTTGTCCGATTTTCACCCACAATACCTTTTCAAAATGAGATCGGAGCCCTGAATCCAATGGAGAACAATTTAAACCCATTACAGCTCTTTTAGAGGTCAATATACAGTGAGTTGTAGTGGAAATATGAGATTTTTCTCCAAATGACACATACATTTCAAAATACCAAAATTTTCAATGCAAGTTATAGTGAAAATGAGAGATTTCGCTCCAAATGACATTCAAACTTTAAACCGCAAGAACTTTTTATGCAGTTGTCTTATTTTACCTCCACAACACCTTTTCGGAATAATCTTGGAGCACTACATTCATTGGAGCACAAGTTTTACCCATTCCAGTTCATTTAGTTGTCGATATATAGCGGGTTGCAGTGGGAATGCTAAATTTAGCTCCAAATGACACCTAATCTTCTAACAGCCATAACTTTTGATTTTTATGTTTGCTTTTTGCCCACAACACCTTTTCGGAATATGCTCGGAGGCATACATCCAATGGAGCACAATTTTAAACAATTCCAGCTCATTTTAGTGGTTAATATATAGCGGGTTGCAATGACAATGAGAGATTTAGCTCCTCTTTACACATTAACTGTAACAGCCATAAATTTTGATCTGGTTGTTTGATTTTTGCGCACAACACCTTTTTGGAATGAGCTCGGAGCCCTACATCCAATGGAGAACAAGTTTTTCCTATTCCAGTTTGTGGTCAATATACAGCGGGTTTGTAATAAGGTATTTAGCTCGAAAGGAGAACTAAATTTCAAACGTCCATAACTTTTGATCCGGTTGTCCGATTTTCACCCACAATACCTTTTCGGAATGAGATCGGAGCCCAAAATCCAATGGAGAAAAATTTAAACCCATTCCAGCTGGTTTAGAGGTCGATATACAGTGAGTTGTAGTGGAAATACGAGATTTTGCTCCAAATGACACATACACTTCAAAATACAAGAATTTTTAATGCGGGTTGTAGTGAAAATGAGAGATTTAGCTCCAAATGACACCTAAACATCTAACAGTCAAAATTTTTGATTTTTATGTTTGATTTTTGCCCACAACACCTTTTCGGAATATGCTCAGAGGCATACATCCAATGAAGCACAATTTTAAACAATTCCAGCTCATTTTAGTGGTCAATATACAGCGGGTTGGAATGGCAATGAGAGATTTAGCTCCTCTTTACACATTAACTATAACAGCCATAACTTTTGATCTGGTTGTTAGATTTTTGCGCACAACACCTTTTTGGAATGAGCTCGGAGCCCTACATCCAATGGACAACATGTTTTTCTCATTCCAGTTTGTTATTGGTCAATATACAGCGCGTTGGTAATAAGGTATTTAGCTCGAAAGGAGACCTAAACTTCAAACGTCCATAACTTTTGATCCGGTTGTCCAATTTTCACCCACAATACATTTTCGGAATGAGAACGGAGCCCTAAATCCAATAGAGAACAATTTAAACCCATTCCAGCTCGTTTAGAGGTCGATATATAGTGCGTTGTAGTGGACATACGATATTTTGCTCTAAATGACACATACACTTCACAATACCAGAATTTTTAATGATGTTTGTAGTGAAAATGAGAGATTTAGCTCCAAATGACACTCAAACTTTAAACCGCAACAACTTTTGATGCGGTTGTCTTATTTTACCCCCACAACACCTTTTCGGAATAATCTTGGAGCACTACATTCATTGGAGCACAATTTTTACCCATTCCAGTTCATTTAGTTGTCGATATATAGCGGGTTGTAGCGGTAATGCGAAATTTATCTCCAAATGACACATAAACTTCTAACAGCCATTACTTTTGATTTTTATGTTTGATTTTGGCCCACAACACCTTTACGGAATATGCTCGGAGGAATACATCTAATGGAGCAAAATTTTAATCCATTCCAGCTCATTTTAGTGGTCAATATATAGCGGGTTGCAATGGCAATGACGGATTTAGCTCATTTTTACACATTAACTGTAACCGCCATAACTTTTGATCTGGTTGTTTGATTTTTGCGCACAACACCTTTTTGGAATGAGCTCGGAGCCCTACATCCAATGGAGAACAAGTTTTTCCCATTCTAGTTTGTTATTGGTCAATATACAGCGGGTTGGTAATAAGGTATTTAGCTCGAAAGGAGACCTAAACTTCAAACGTCCTTAATTTTTGATCCGGTTGTCCGATTTTCACCAACAATACCTTTTTGGAATGAGATCGGAGACCTAAATCCAATGGAGAACAATTTAAACCCATTCCAGCTCGTTTAGAGGTCGATATACAGTGAATTGTATCGCAAATACTAGATTTTGCTCCAAATGACACATACACTTCAAAATACCAGAATATTTTATGCGGTTTGTAGTGAAAATGAGAGATTTAGCTCCAAATGACACTCAAACTTTAAACCGCAACAACTTTTGATGCGATTGTCTTATTTTACCCCCACAACACCTTTTCGGAATAATCTTGGAGTACTATATTCATTGGAGCACAAGTTTTACCCATTCCAGTACATTTAGTTCTCGATATATAGTGGGTTGGAGCGGTAATGCGAAATTTTGCTCCAAATGACACCTAAACTTCTAAGAGCCATAACTTTTGATTTTTATGTTTGATTTTTGCCCACAACACCTTTTCGGAATATGCTCGGAGGCATACATCCAATGGAGCACAATTTTAAACCATTCCAGCTCATTTTAGTGGTCAATATACAGCGGGTTGCAATGGCAATGAGGGATTTAGCTCCTCTTTACACATTAACTGTAACATCCATAACTTTTGATCTGGTTGTTTGATTTTGCGCACAACACCTTTTTGGAATGAGCTCGAAGCCCTACATCAAATGGAGAACAAGTTTTTCCCAGTCCAAGTTGTTATTGGTCAATATACAGCGGGTTGGTAATAATGTATTTAGCTCGAAAGGAGACCTAAACTTCAAATGTCCATAACTTTTTATCCGCTTGTCCGATTTTCACCCACATTACCTTTTCATAATGAGATCGGAGCCCTAAATCCAATGTAGAACAATTTATACCCATTCCAGCTTGTTTAGAGGTCGATATACAGCGTGTTGTAGTGGAAATACGAGATTTTGCTCCAAATGACACATACACTTCAAGATACCAGATTGTTTAATGCGGGTTATAGTGAAAATGAGAGATTTAGCTCCAAATGACACTCAAACTTTAAACCGCAACAACTTTTGATGCAGTTGTCTTATTTTACCCCCACAACACCTTTTCGGAATAATCATGGAGCACTACATTCATTGGAGCACAAGTTTTACCCATTCCAGTTCATTTAGTTGTCGATATATAGTGGGTTGCAGCGGTAATGCGAAATTTAGCTCCAAATGACACCAAAATTTCTAACAGCCATAACTTTTGATTTTTTATGTTTGATTTTTGCCCACAACACCTTTTTGGAATATGCTCGGAGGCATACATCCAATGGAGCACAATTTTAAACAATTCCAGCTCATTTTAGTGGTCAACATACAACGGGTTGCAATGACAATGATGGATTTAGCTCCTCTTTACACATTAACTGTAACAACCATAACTTTTGATCTGGTTGTTTGATTTTTGCGCAGAACACCTTTTTGGAATGAGCTCGGAGCCCTACATCCAATGGAGAATAAGTTTTTCCTTGTCCAGTTTGTTATTGGTCAATATACAACGGGTTGGTAATAAGGTATTTAGCTCGAAAGGAGACCTAAACTTCAAACGTCCATAACTTTTGATCCGGTTGTCCGATTTTCACCCACAATGCCTTTTCAGGAATGAGATCAGAGCCCTAAATCCAATGGAGAACAATTTAAACCCATTCCAGCTCGTTTAGAGGTCGATATACAGTGAGTTGTAGTGGAAATATGAGATTTTGCTCCAAATGACACATACACTTCAAAATACCAGAATTTTTAATGCGGGTTATATTGAAAATGAGAGATTTAGCTCCAAATGACACTCAAACTTTAAACCGCAATAACTTTTGATGCGTTTGTCTTATTTTACCCCCACAATACCTTTTCGGAATAATCTTGGAGCACTACTTTCATTAGAGCACAAGTTTTACCCATTCCAGTTCATTTAGTTGTCGATTTGTAGCGGGCTGCAGCCGCATTGCGAAATTTAGCTCCAAATGACACCTTCTAATAGCCATAACTTTTGATTTTTATGTTTGATTTTTGCCCACAACACCTTTTCGGAATATGCTCGGAGGCATACATCCAATGGAGCACAATTTTAAACCATTCCAGCTCATTTTAGTGGTCAATATACAGGGGGTTGCAATGGCAATGGGGGATTTAGCTCCTCTTTGCACATTAACTTAACAGCCATAACTTTTGATCTAGTTGTTTGATTTTTGCGCACAACACCTTTTTGGAATGAGCTCGGAGCCCTACATCCAATGGAGAACAAGTTTTTCCCATTCCAGTTTGTTATTGGTCAATATACAGCGGGTTGGTAATAAGGTATTTAGCTCGAAAGCAGACCTAAACTTCCAACGTCCATAACTTTTGACCCGGTTGTCTGATTTTCACCCACAATTCCTTTTCGGAATGAGATCGGAGCCCAAAATCCAATGGAGAACAATTTAAAACCATTCCAGCTCGTTTAGAGGTCGATATACAGTGAGTTGTAGTGGAAATATGAGATTTTGCTCCAAATAACACATACACTTCAAAATACCAGAATTTTTAATGCGGGTTGTAGTGAAAAAGAGAGATTTAGCTCCCAATGACACTCAAACTTTAAACCGCAACAACTTTTGATGGGGTTGTCTTATTTTACACCCACAACACCTTTTTGGAATAATCTTGGAGCACTACATTCATTGGAGCACAATTTTTACCCATTCCAGTTCATTTAGTTGTCGATATATAGCAGGTTGTAGCGGTAATGCGAAATTTAACTCCAAATGACACCTAAACTTCTAACAACCATAACTTTTGATTTTTATGTTTAATTTTTGCCCACAATACCTTTTCGGAATATGCTCTGAGGCATACATCTAATGGAGCACAATTTTAAACCATTCCAGCTCATTTTAGTGGTCAATATACAGCGGGTTGCAATGACAATGAGGGATTTAGCTCATTTTTACACATTAACTGTAACAACCAAAACTTTTGATCTGGTTGTTTGATTTTTGCGCACAACACCTTTTTGGATTGAGCTCGGAGCCCTACATCCAATGGAGAACAAGTTTTCCCGTCCAGTTTATTATTGGTCAATATACAGCGGGTTGGTAATAAGGTATTTAGCTCGAAAGGAGACCTAAACTTCAAATGTCCATAACTTTTGATCCGGTTGTCTGATTTTCATCCGCAATACCTTTTAGGAATGAGATCGTAGCCCTAAATCCAATGGAGAACAATTTAAACCCATTCCAGCTCGTTTAGAGGTCGATATACATTGAGTTGTACTGGAAATACGAGATTTTGCTCCAAATGACACATACTGTTTACCCAGAAGACCGCTTCGGAATAGCATTACTCGCAGACCGGGCGGTCTCCGGATACAAGTCGCCCGGTTCAGGTTTTACAAGGTCCATCAGCACCAACCCGCACAGACCGGGTGGTCTGAGCATTCAGGTTGCCTCCAAAGATTGAAGACCACCGGGGCCCAAGTCCAAACAGCATAAAAGGCAACCCGCAGTCTCAAGTCGGAGACCGCCCGGGTTGTGCCATGAAAGCTATCAGGGACCAAGTCCAAGAAGGAAGGCAGGCAAGTTGCGGTCTCAATACGGAGACCGCGCGGGTTGCGCCGTGAAGACCAGTAAGGACCAAGTCCAAGAAGACAGGCCGCTGTCTCAAGTCGGAGACCGCCCGGGTGGCATCATCGCCTTGGTCGCAGCATCTCCAGCCCCTTCACGAGACAGACCGCAAACGTAAGCCACCAAGCCGCGCGGCTTCTTTCTATTCTCCTTTCTGTATCCCGTCACCTCCTGCCCGATTCTCCTGTACCCGGGCAGGTGGTTATTTTATCCCTGCCCATTCGGACATTCCCAAGGCACGCACACTCGAATCCAGGAGCTCGCTTGTTTGAGCTGCGGTCTCGAGTTTCCCGTCTTGCGGATTGTCTGACCGGCCGGCTTCTGCTTTCCTGCACTTGTAACCCGCTGTAACCGTTTCTTCTTAATCAAAGGAAAGCCCGTCACAGGAGTGGCATTCGCCGTGACGGGCGAAGTCTGGCCTTGACCACTGCTAGCGATCTCATTTTCTCCACCTAAATGTAACCGGCAGCCCGCAGCCTCCGATTTCCTTCGGAGGTGCGATTTTGGACTCAACAATTTTAGTGGTCAACATACAACGGGTTGCAATGACAATGAGGGATTTAGCTCCTCTTTACACATTAACTGTAACACCCATAACTTTTGATCTGGTTGTTTGATTTTTGCGCACAACACCTTTTTGGAATGAGCTCGGAGCCCTACATCCAAGGGAAAACAAGTTTTTCCCATTCCAGTTTGTTATTGGTCAATATACAGCGGGTTGGTAATAAGGTATTTAGCTCAAAAGGAGACCTAAATTTCAAACGTCCATTACTTTTGATCCGGTTGTCCGATTTTCACCCACAATACCTTTTCGGAATGAGATCATAGCCCAAAATCCAATGGAGAACAATTTAAACTCATTCCAGCTCGTTTAGAGGTCGATATACAGTGAGTTGTAGTGGAAATACGAGATTTTGCTCCAAATGACACATACACTTCAAAATACCAGAAATTTTAATGCGGGTTGTAGTGAAAATGAGAGATTTAGCTCCAAATGACACTCAAACTTTAAACCGCAACAACTTTTGATGCGGTTTTCTTATTTTACCCCCACAACACTTTTTCGGAATAATCTTGGAGCACTACATTCATTGGAGCACAAGTTTTACCCATTCCAGTTCATTTAGTTGTCGATATATGGCGGGTTACAGCGGTAATGCAAAATTTAGCTCCAAATGACACCTAAACTTCTAACAGGCATAACTTTTGATTTTTATGTTTGATTTTTGCCCACAACACCTTTTCGGAATATGCTCGGAGGCATACATCCAATGAAGCACAATTTTAAACCATTCTAGCTCATTTTAGTGGTCAATATAAAACGGGTTGCAATGACAATGAGGGTTTTTGCCCCTCTTTACACGTTAACTGTAACAACCATAACTTTTGATCTGGTTGTTAGATTTTTGCGCACAACACCTTTTTGGAATGAGCTCGGAGCCCTACATCCAATGGAGAACAAGTTTTTCTCATTCCAGTTTGTTATTGGTCAATATACAGCAGGTTGGTAATAAGGTATTTAGCTCGAAAGGAGACCTAAACTTCAAACGTCCATAACTTTTGATCCGGTTGTCCGATTTTCACCCACAATACCTTTTCAGAATGAGATCGGAGCCCTAAATCCAATGGAGAACAATTTAAACTCATTCTAGCTCGTTTAGAGGTCGATATACAGTGAATTGTAGTGGAAATATGAGATTTTTCTTCAAATGACAGATACACGTACTTCAAAATACCAGAATTTTTAATGCGGGTTGTAGTGAAAATGAGAGATTTAGCTCCAAATGACACTCAAACTTTAATCCGCAATAACTTTTGATGCGGTTGTATTATTTTACCCCAACAACACCTTTTCGAAATAATGTTGGAGCACTACATTCATTGAAGCACAAGTTTTACCCATTCCAGTTCATTTAGTTGTCGATATATAGCGGGTTGCAGCGGTAATGCGAAATTTAGCTCCAAATGACTCCTAAACTTCTAAGAGGCATAACTTTTTATTTTTATGTTTGATTTTTGCCCACAACACCTTTTTGGAATATGCTCGGAGGCAGACATCAAATGGAGCATAGTTTTAAACCATTCTAGCTCATTTTAGTGGTCAATATACAGCAGGTTGTAATGGCAATGAGGGATTTAGCTCCTCTTTACACAACACCAATGGAGAACAAGTTTTTCCCATTCTAGTTTGTTATTGGTCAATATACAGCGGGTTGGTAATAAGGTATTTAGCTCAAAAGGAGACCTAAACTTCAAACGTCCATAACTTTTGATTCGGTTCTCAGATTTTCACCCACAATACTTTTTCGGAATGAGATCGGAGCCCTAAATCCAATGGAGAAAAATTTAAACCCATTCCATCATGTTTAGAGGTCGATATACAGTGACTTGTAGTGGAAATACGAGATTTTGTTTCAAATGACACATACACTTCAAAATACCGGAATTTTTAATGCGGGTTGTAGTGAAAATAAGAGATTTAGCTCCAAATGACACTCAAACTTTAAACCGCAACAACTTTTAATGCGGTTGTCTTATTTTACCCCCACAACACCTTTTCGGAATAATCTTGGAGCACTACATTCATTGGAGCACAAGTTTTACCCATTCCAGTTCATTTAGTTGTCGATTTATAGCGGGTTGCAGCCGTATTGCGAAATTTAGCTCCAATTGACACCTAAATTTCTAACAGCCATAACTTTTGATTTTTATGTTTGATTTTTCCCCACAACACCTTTTCGGAATATGCTCGAGGCATACATCCAATGGAGCACAATTTTAAACCATTCCAGCTCATTTTAGTGGTCAATATACAGCGGGTTGCAATGGCAATGAGTGATTTAGCTCCTCTTTGCACATTAACTGTAACAGCCATAACTTTTGATCTGGTTGTTTGATTTTTTCGCACAACACCTTTTTCAAATGAGCTCGGAGCCCTACATCCAATGGAGAACAAGTTTTTCCCATTCCAGTTTGTTATTGGTCAATATACAGCGGGTTGGTAATAAGGTATTTAGCTCGAAAGGAGACCTAAACTTCAAACGTCCATAACATTTGATCCGGTTGCCCGATTTTCACCCACAATACCTTTTCGGAATGAGATCGGAGCCCTAAATCCAATAGAGAACAATTTAAACTCATTCCAGCTCGTTTAGAGGTTGATATACAATAAGTTGTAGTGGAAATATGAGATTTTGCTCCAAATGACACATACACTTAAAAATACCAGAATTTTTAATGCGGGTTGTAGTGAAAATGAGAGATTTATCTCCAAATGATACTCAAACTTTAAACCGCAACAACTTTTGATGCGGTTGTCTTATTTTACCCCCACAACACCTTTTTGGAATAATCTTGGAGCACTATATTCATTGGAGCACAAGTTTTACCCATTCCAGTTCATTTAGTTGTCGATATATAGCGGGTTGCAACGGTAATGCGAAATTTAGCTCCAAATGACACCTAAACTTCTAACATCCATAACTTTTGATTTTTATGTTTGTTTTTGCCTACAACACCTTTTCGGAATATGCTTGAAGGCATACATCCAATGAAGCACAATTTTAAACCATTCCAGCTCATTTTAGTGGTCAATATACAGCGGGTTGTAATGGCAATGAGGGATTTATCTCCTCTTTAAAAGGAGAGTTTAGTTCTTATTATCTGTTAAAAGATCTTGATTAAGTTTTACTTTCAAAGTAAGTGATATATATATAATATATAAGTGTGAGTTTGCTGATTGAAAAATAAACACAAACACTTAGTGAACATAAATAATCACAGCACAAATAAAGACATTAAACAAACAAGCAAACCAACAATCCAGATGACACAAGGAAATATAGTAGTTCCCCTCAACTGGTACATCTACTCTTCTCCCACCCTTGGTAGGAATCCACTGGAGGTTGTTGATCAGGTGCCCTCACACCTTTAAGCTTTTGATCAGGTGCTTATAAACCAACTAGATTTTTTGATCAGGTGTCTTGCCACCAACAGGTAAACTTTTGAAGGGAGTTTTAACCCTGTACAAGATGGGGAAGGAGAAAGGGAAAGATTTATTGTTCTTCTCTTTTTGCTGAGAAAACTTTTGATGATCCTGATTGGATGTTGTGTTTGGATCTTGATGATGATGTTGAAGGAAGCTCCCCCTGTCTGATATGAATAGATGACAGCTTGTGGATGGAGCTTCTTCTCTAAATTGTGATACTCTTCTTCTTCTTCTTCCTGAGCAAATGATATTGATTTGGTGTCTCAGGTTGTAGAAGATCTGCAAGAAATATGTTAGCAAAAAGAAGATAATAATATATGATCTGCTTCTTCTTTTTGCTCCTCTGTATTTCTTCTTTCTTTTCCTGTACAGCAATGTTAATATGTTATGTTCTATATTCTGTCGAGAGATAACAGCTATATATATATTCTGATATATATTATCTGTTGTATATTTATCTGTTTGAATCCTGCCTACCAAAGAGGAAAGGAGTAAAGTCTCTTTCATTTCCCAGATCCTTGAGAACATAACTTGCCGTCTTTGACTTGCTACAACGGCTACAATATTTATTGCTTTTGCCAAATGGCTACAACATTAAATGCTTTCACGCTGTAATGTCAGAACAACAATATATATAGCAATATATAAAATAGAATAAATAAATATTGCTTTAATAAAGTCTGACAACATATTTGAATAAGAAATATAATACTGCATAAATTTCGTCGAGCTGAGCTTCACTTTCTTTGAGCTTATCATTTGCTTCGTCGACCTCATTATTTGATATACTAATGCTGAACATCTGCTGAAATTCATCGAGCGCCTCACTGAAGGTTCGTCGATCTCCCCTTTTCGTCGACCGCTGCTCTGAGAATTCGTCGACCGCTGCTTCCTTGCTAATTTGTCGAGCGCTGCTATAATATAATCTTTTCGTCGAGCGCCGTCCGACGAATGCTGAGCGACGTTCGACGTTCGTCGAACGCATCGAATATATGAAATATATTTCTTCTCTTATTTTCTCTTATATTAATTTCTCTTATAATATTTTCTCTTATATTATTTAGCCTATTATTATATATATTTTTCTTAGTATATTATTTACATATATATTATTTATATTAGCTGTATATTTCTTTTCAGCCTATTAACTTAATCTGATTTAATCTAAGTTATAAGATATATTATGATATAAACTTAGATACTAAAGGTGGATCCTAACTCAAATCAAACCTAAGGTTCCAACACTCTTTACACAACACCAATGGAGAATAAGTTTTTCCCATTACAGTTTGTTATTGGTCAATATACAGCGGGTTGGTAATAAGGTATTTAGCTCAAAAGGAGACCTAAACTTCAAACGTCCATAACTTTTGATCCGGTTGTCCGATTTTCACCCACAATACCTTTTCGGAATGAGATCGGAGCCCTAAATCCAATGGAGAACAATTTAAACCCATTCCAGCTCATTTAGAGGTCGATATACAGTGAGTTGTGGAAATATGAGATTTTGCTCCAAATGACACATACACTTCAAAATATCAAAAATTTTAATGCAGGTTGTAGTGAAAATGAGAGATTTAGCTCAAAATGACACTCAAACTTTAAACCGCAAAAACTTTTGATGCGGTTGTCTTATTTTACCCCCACAACACCTTTTCGAAATAATCTTGGAGCACTAAAATCATTGGAGCACAAGGTTTACCCATTCCAGTTCATTTAGTTGTCGATATATAGCGGGTTGTAGCGGTAATGCGAAATTTAGCTCTAAATGACACCTAAACTTCTAACAGTCATAACTTTTGATTTTTTATGTTTGATTTTTGCCCACAACACCTTTTCGGAATATGCTCGGAGGCATACATCCAATGGAGAACAATTTTAAACCATTACAGCTAATTTTAGTGGTCAATATACAGCGGGTTGCAATGGCAATGAGGGATTTAACTCCTCTTTACACATTAACTGTAATATCCATAACTTTTGTTTTGGTTGTTTGATTTTTGCGCACAACACATTTTTGGAATGAGCTCGGAGCCCTACATCCAATGGAGAACAAGTTTTTCCCATTCTAGTTTGTTATTGGTCAATATACAGTGGGTTGGTAATAAGGTATTTAGCTCGAAAGGAGACCTAAACTTCAAACGTCCATAACTTTTGATCCGGTTGTCCGATTTAACCCATAATACCTTTTCAGAATGAGATCAGAGCCCTAAATCCAATGGAGAACAATTTAAACCCATTCCAGCTCGTTTAGAGGCGATATACAATGAGTTGTAGTGGAAATACGAGATTTTGCTCCAAATGACACATACACTTCAAAATACAAGAAGTTTTAATGCGGGTTGTAGTGAAAATGAGAGATTTAGCTCAAATGACACTCAAACTTTAAACCGCAACAACTTTTGATGCAGTTGTCTTATTTTACCCCCGCAACACCCTTTCAGAATAATCTTGGAGCACTACATTCATTGGAGCACAAGTTTTACCCATTCCAGTTCATTTTGTTGTCGATATATAGCGGGTTGCAGCAGTAATGCGAAATTTAGCTCCAAATGACACCTAAACTTCTAACTGCCAAAACTTTTATTTTTATGTTTGATTTTTGCCCACAACACCTTTTCGAAATTTGCTCGGAGGCATACATCCAATGGAGCACAATTTTAAACCATTCCAGCTCATTTTAGTGGTCAATATACAGCGGGTTGCAATGACAATGAGGGATTTAGCTCCTCTTTACACATTAACTGTAACAGCCATAACTTTTGATCTAATTGTTTGATTTTTGCGCACAACACCTTTTTGGAATGAGCTCGGAGCCCTACATCCACTGGAGAACTAGTTTTCCCATTCTAGATTGTTATTGGTCAATATACACCGGGTTGGTAATAAGGTATTTAGCTCGAAATGAGACCTAAACTTCAAACGTCCATAACTTTTGATTTGGTTGTCCGATTTTCACCCACAATACCTTTTCAAAATTAGATCGGAGCCCTAAATCTAATGGAGAACAATTTAAACCACTCCAACTCGTTTAGAGGTCAATATACTGTGAGTT
Source organism: Dactylorhiza incarnata (assembly GCA_033032865.1). Taxonomy (NCBI): domain Eukaryota; kingdom Viridiplantae; phylum Streptophyta; class Magnoliopsida; order Asparagales; family Orchidaceae; genus Dactylorhiza; species Dactylorhiza incarnata. The sequence continues at coordinate 301,684 of JAWHQI010000629.1, read as the reverse complement.
GTAGTGGAAATATGAGATTTTGCTCCAAATGACACATACACTTCAAAATACCGTAATTTTTAATGCGTGTTGTAGTGAAAATGAGAGATTTAGCACCAAATAACACTCAAACTTTAAACCGCAATAACTTTTGATGTGGTTGTCTTATTTTACCCCCATGACAACTTTTCAGAATAATCTTGGAGCACTACATTCATTGGAGCACAAGTTTTACCCATTCCAGTTCATTTAGTTGTTGATATATAGCGGGTTGTAGCGGTAATGCGAAATTTAGCTCCAAATGACACCTAAACTTCTAAAAGCCATAACTTTTGATTTTTATGTTTGATTTTTGCCCACAACACCTTTTCGGAATATGCTTAGAGGCATACATCCAATGAAGCACAATTTTAAACCATTCCAGCTCATTTTAGTGGTCAATATACAGCGGGTTGCAATGGCAATGAGGGATTTAGCTCCTCTTTACACATTAACTGTAACAGCCATAACTTTTGATTTAGTTGTTTGATTTTTGCGCACAACACCTTTTTGGAATGAGCTCGGAGCCCTACATTCAATGGAGAACAGGTTTTTCCCATTCCAGTTTGTTATTGGTCAATATACAGCGGGTTGCTAATAAGTTATTTAGCTCGAAAGGATACCTAAACTTTAATCGTCCATAACTTTTGATTCGGTTGTCCGATTTTCACCCACGATACCTTTTCGGAATGAGATCGTAGCCCTAAATCCAATGGAAAACAATTTAAACCCATTCCAGCTCGTTTAGAGGTCGATATATAGTGAGTTGTAGTGGAAATATGAGATTTTGCTCCAAATGACACATACACTTCAAAATACCAGAATATTTAATGCGGGTTGTAGTGAAAATGAGATATTTAGCTCCAAATGACACTCAAACTTTAAACCGCAGCAACTTTTGATTCGGTTGTCTTATTTTACCCCCACAACACCTGTTCAGAATAATCTTGGAGCACTACATTCATTGGAGCACAATGTTTACCCATTCCAGTTCATTTACTTGTCGATATATAGCGGGTTGCAGCGGTAATGCGAAATTTAGCTCCAAATGACACCTAAACTTCTAACAGCCATAACTTTTGATTTTTATGTTTGATTATTGCCCACAACACCTTTTCGGAATATGCTCTGAGACATACATCCAATGGAGCACAATTTTAAACCATTCCAGCTCATTTTAGTGGTCAATATACAGCTGGTTGCAATGACAATGAGGGATTTAGCTCCACTTTACACATTAACTGTAACAGCCATAACATTTGATTTGGTTGTTTGATTTTTGCGCACAACACCTTTTTGGAATGAGCTCGGAGCCCTACATTCAATGGAGAACAAGTTTTTCCCCATTCCAGTTTGTTATTGGTCAATATACAGCGGGTTAGTAATAAGGTATTTAGCTCAAAAGGAGACCTAAACTTCAAACGTCCATAACTTTTGATCCGGTTGTCCGATTTTCACCCACAATACCTTTTAAGAATGAGATCGTAGCCCTAAATCCAATGGAGAACAATTTAATCCCATTCCAGCTCGTTTAGAGGCCGATATACAGTGAGTTGTGGAAATATGAGATTTTGCTACAAATGACACATACACTTCAAAATACCATAATTTTTAATGCGGATTGTAGTGAAAATGAGAGATTTTGCTCAAAATTACACTCAAACTTTAAACCGCAACAAATTTTGATGCAGTTGTCTTATTTTACCCCCACAACACCTTTTTGGAATAATCTTGGAGCACTACATTCATTGGAGCACAAGTTTTACCCATTCCAGTTCATTTAGTTGTCGATATATAGCGGGTTGCAGCGGTAATGCGAAATTTAGCTCCAAATGACACCTAAACTTCTAACAACCATAACTTTTGATTTTTATGTTTGATTTTTGCCCACAACACCATTTCGGAATATGCTCGGAGGCAAACATCTAATGGAGCACAATTTTAAACCATTCCAGCTCATTTTAGTGGTCAATATACAGCGGGTTGCAATGGCAATGAGGGATTTAGCTCCTCTTTACACATTAACTGTAACATCCATAACTTTTGATCTGGCTGTTTGATTTTTGTGCACAACACTTTTTTAGAATGAGCTCGGAGCCCTACATCCAATGGAGAACAAGTTTTTCCCATTCCAGTTTGTTATTGGTCAATATGCAGCGGGTTGGTAATAAGGTATTAAGCTCGAAAGGAGACCTAAACTTCAAACGTCCATAACTTTTGATCCGGTTGTCCGATTTTCACCCACAATACCTTTTTGGAATGGGATCGGAGCCCTAAATCCAATGGAGAACAATTTAAACCCATTCCAGCTTGTTTAGAGGTCGATATACAGTGAGTTGTAGTGGAGATATGAGATTTTGCTCCAAATGACACATGAACTTCAAAATACCAGAATTTTTAGGCTCTGTTTGGCGCGGCTTATCGCGGGCTTATTTGCTCCGGTGAGGTTGGACAAAAATGTCATTGTCATACTAAATCTTATGCCCCAAACTAGTTTATTTTTTGGTAGCGGTAGTAACATTTGTCATACCAAACATACATTCAATGACAATGACGTTTATGTCCAACCTCACCGCAATAAATAGCCGCGCCAAATGCAGTATTAATGTGGGTTGTAGTGAAAATGAGAGATTTAGCTCCAAATGACACTCAAACTTTAAACCGCAACAACTTTTGATGCGGTTATCTTATTTTATCCCCACAACAACTTTTCGGAATAATCTTGGAGCACTACATTCATTGGAGCACAAGTTTTACCCATTCCAATTAATTTAGTTGTCGATATATAGCGGGTTGCAGCGGTAATGCGAAATTTAGCTCCAAATGACACCTAAACTTCTAACAGCCATAACTTTTGATTTTTATGTTTGATTTTTGCCCACAACACTTTTTCGGAAAATGCACTTAGACATACATCCAATGGAGCATAATTTTAAATCATTACAGCTCATTTAATGCTCAATATACAGCGGGTTGGAATGGCAAAGAGGGATTTAGCTCCTCTTTACACATTAACTGTCACAACCATAACTTTTGATCTGGTTGTTTGATTTTTGCGCACAACACCTTTTTGGAATGAGGTCGGAGCCCTATATCTAATGGAGAACAAGTTTTTCCCATTCCAGTTTGTTATCGGTCAATATACAGTGGGTTGGTAATAAGGTATTTAGCTCGAAAGGAGACCTAAACTTCAAACGTCCATAACTTTTGATCCGGTTGTCCGATTTTCACCCACAATACCTTTTCGAAATGAGATCGGAGCCCTAAATCAAATGGAGAACAATTTAAACCCATTCCAAATCGTTTAGAGGTCGATATACAGTGAGTTGTAGTGGAAATACGAGATTTTGCTCCAAATGACACATACACTTCAAAATACCAGAATTTTTAACGCGGGTTGTAGTGAAAATGAGAGATTTAGCTCCAAATGACACTCAAACTTTAAAATGCAACAACTTTTGATGCGGTTGTCTTATTTTACCCCCACAACACCTTTTCAGAATAATCTTGGAGCACTACATTCATTGGAGCACAAGTTTTACCCATTCCAGTTCATTTAGTTGTCGATATATAGCAGGTTGCAGCGGTAATGCGAAATTTAGCTCCAAATGACACCTAAACTTCTAACAGCCATAACTTTTGATTTTTATGTTTTATTTTTGCCCACAGCACCTTTTTCGAATATGCTGGGAGGCATACATCCAATGGAGCACAATTTTAAACCATTCCATCTCATTTTAGTGATCAATATACAGCGGGTTGCAATGGCAATGCGGGATTTAGCTCCTCTTTACACAACACCATTGGAGAACAAGTTTTTCCCTTTCCAGTTTGTTATTGGTCAATATACAGCGGGTTGGTAATAAGGTATTTAGCTCGAAAGGAGACCTAAACTTCAAACGTCCATAACTTTTGATCCGGTTGTCCGATTTTCACCCACAATGCCTTTTCAGGAATGAGATCAGAGCCCTAAATCCAATGGAGAACAATTTAAACCAATTCCAGCTCGTTTAGAGGTCGATATACAGTGAGTTGTAGTGGAAATATGAGATTTTGCTCCAAATGACACATACACTTCAAAATACCAGAATTTTTAATGCGGGTTATATTGAAAATGAGAGATTTAGCTCCAAATGACACTCAAACTTTAAACCGCAATAACTTTTGATGCGTTTGTCTTATTTTACCCCCACAATACCTTTTCGGAATAATCTTGGAGCACTACTTTCATTAGAGCACAAGTTTTACCCATTCCAGTTCATTTAGTTGTCGATTTGTAGCGGGCTGCAGCCGCAATGCGAAATTTAGCTCCAAATGACACCTTCTAACAGCCATAACTTTTGATTTTTATGTTTGATTTTTGCCCACAACACCTTTTCGGAATATGCTCGGAGGCATACATCCAATGGAGCACAATTTTAAACCATTCCAGCTCATTTTAGTGGTCAATATACAGGGGGTTGCAATGGCAATGGGGGATTTAGCTCCTCTTTGCACATTAACTTAACAGCCATAACTTTTGATCTAGTTGTTTGATTTTTGCGCACAACACCTTTTTGGAATGAGCTCGGAGCCCTACATCCAATGGAGAACAAGTTTTTCCCATTCCAGTTTGTTATTGGTCAATATATAGCGGGTTGGTAATAAGGTATTTAGCTCGAAAGCAAACCTAAACTTCCAACGTCCATAACTTTTGATCCGGTTGTCTTATTTTCACCCACAATACCTTTTCGGAATGAGATCGGAGCCCAAAATCCAATGGAGAAAAATTTAAAACCATTCCAGCTCATTTAGAGGTCGATATACAGTGAGTTGTAGTGGAAATATGAGATTTTGCTCCAAATGACACATACACTTCAAAATACCAGAATTTTTAATGCGGGTTGTAGTGAAAAAGAGAGATTTAGCTCCCAATGACACTCAAACTTTAAACCGCAACAACTTTTGATGCGGTTGTCTTATTTTACCCCCACAACACCTTTTTGGAATAATCTTGGAGCACTACATTCATTGGAGCACAATTTTTACCCATTCCAGTTCATTTAGTTGTCGATATATAGCAGGTTGTAGCGGTAATGCGAAATTTAGCTCCAAATGACACCTAAACTTCTAACAACCATAACTTTTGATTTTTATGTTTGATTTTTGCCCACAACACCTTTTCGGAATATGCTCGGAGGCATACATCTAATGGAACACAATTTTAAACCATTCCAGCTCATTTTAGTGGTCAATATACAGCGGGTTGCAATGGCAATGAGGGATTTAGCTCATTTTTACACATTAACTGTAACAGCCAAAACTTTTGATCTGGTTGTTTGATTTTTGCGCACAACACCTTTTTGGATTGAGCTCGGAGCCCTACATCCAATGGAGAACAAGTTTTCCCGTCCAGTTTATTATTGGTCAATATACAGCGGGTTGGTAATAAGGTATTTAGCTCGAAAGGAGACCTAAACTTCAAATGTCCATAACTTTTGATCCGGTTGTCTGATTTTCATCCGCAATACCTTTTAGGAATGAGATCGTAGCCCTAAATCCAATGGAGAACAATTTAAACCCATTCCAGCTCGTTTAGAGGTCGATATACATTGAGTTGTATTGGAAATACGAGATTTTGCTCCAAATGACACATACTGTTTACCCAGAAGACCGCTTCGGAATAGCATTACTCGCAGACCGGGCGGTCTGCGGATACAAGTCGCCCGGTTCAGGTTTTACAAGGTCCATCAGCACCAACCCGCACAGACCGGGTGGTCTGAGCATTCAGGTTGCCTCCAAAGATTGAAGACCACCAGGGCCCAAGTCCAAACAGCATAAAAGGCAACCCGCAGTCTCAAGTCGGAGACCGCCCGGGTTGTGCCATGAAAGCTATCAGGGACCAAGTCCAAGAAGGAAGGCAGGCAAGTTGCGGTCTCAATACGGAGACCGCGCGGGTTGCGCCGTGAAGACCAGTAAGGACCAAGTCCAAGAAGACAGGCCGCGGTCTCAAGTCGGAGACCGCCCGGGTGGCATCATCGCCTTGGTCGCAGCATCTCCAGCCCCTTCACGAGACAGACCGCAAACGTAAGCCACCAAGCCGCGCGGCTTCTTTCTATTCTCCTTTCTGTATCCCGTCACCTCCTGCCCGATTCTCCTGTACCCGGGCAGGTGGTTATTTTATCCCTGCCCGTTCGGACATTCCCAAGGCACGCACACTCGAATCCAGGAGCTCGCTTGTTTGAGCTGCGGTCTCGAGTTTCCCGTCTTGCGGATTGTCTGACCGGCCGGCTTCTGCTTTCCTGCACTTGTAACCCGCTGTAACCGTTTCTTCTTAATCAAAGGAAAGCCCGTCACAGGAGTGGCATTCGCCGTGACGGGCGAAGTCTGGCCTTGACCGCTGCTAGCGATCTCATTTTCTCCACCTAAAAGTAACCGGCAGCCCGCAGCCTCCGATTTCCTTCGGAGGTGCGATTTTGGACTCAACAATTTTAGTGGTCAACATACAACGGGTTGCAATGACAATGAGGGATTTAGCTCCTCTTTACACATTAACTGTAACACTCATAACTTTTGATCTGGTTGTTTGATTTTTGCGCACAACACCTTTTTGGAATGAGCTCGGAGCCCTACATCCAAGGGAAAACAAGTTTTTCCCATTCCAGTTTGTTATTGGTCAATATACAGCGGGTTGGTAATAAGGTATTTAGCTCAAAAGGAGACCTAAATTTCAAACGTCCATTACTTTTGATCCGGTTGTCCGATTTTCACCCACAATACCTTTTCGGAATGAGATCATAGCCCAAAATCCAATGGAGAACAATTTAAACTCATTCCAGCTCGTTTAGAGGTCGATATTCAGTGAGTTGTAGTGGAAATACGAGATTTTGCTCCAAATGACACATACACTTCAAAATACCAGAAATTTTAATGCGGGTTGTAGTGAAAATGAGAGATTTAGCTCCAAATGACACTCAAACTTTAAACCGCAACAACTTTTGATGCGGTTTTCTTATTTTACCCCCACAACACTTTTTCGGAATAATCTTGGAGCACTACATTCATTGGAGCACAAGTTTTACCCATTCCAGTTCATTTAGTTGTCGATATATGGCGGGTTACAGCGGTAATGCAAAATTTAGCTCCAAATGACACCTAAACTTCTAACAGGCATAACTTTTGATTTTTATGTTTGATTTTTGCCCACAACACCTTTTCGGAATATGCTCGGAGGCATACATCCAATGAAGCACAATTTTAAACCATTCCAGCTCATTTTAGTGGTCAATATAAAACGGGTTGCAATGACAATGAGGGTTTTTGCTCCTCTTTACACGTTAACTGTAACAACCATAACTTTTGATCTGGTTGTTAGATTTTTGCGCACAACACCTTTTTGGAATGAGCTCGGAGCCCTACATCCAATGGAGAACAAGTTTTTCTCATTCCAGTTTGTTATTGGTCAATATACAGCAGGTTGGTAATAAGGTATTTAGCTCGAAAGGAGACCTAAACTTCAAACGTCCATAACTTTTGATCCGGTTGTCCAATTTTCACCCACAATACCTTTTCAGAATGAGATCGGAGCCCTAAATCCAATGGAGAACAATTTAAACTCATTCTAGCTCGTTTAGAGGTCGATATACAGTGAATTGTAGTGGAAATATGAGATTTTTCTTCAAATGACAGATACACTTCAAAATACCAGAATTTTTAATGCGGGTTGTAGTGAAAATGAGAGATTTAGCTCCAAATGACACTCAAACTTTAATCCGCAATAACTTTTGATGCGGTTGTATTATTTTACCCCAACAACACCTTTTCGAAATAATGTTGGAGCACTACATTCATTGAAGCACAAGTTTTACCCATTCCAGTTCATTTAGTTGTCGATATATAGCGGGTTGCAGCGGTAATGCGAAATTTAGCTCCAAATGACTCCTAAACTTCTAAGAGGCATAACTTTTTATTTTTATGTTTGATTTTTGCCCACAACACCTTTTTGGAATATGCTCGGAGGCAGACATCAAATGGAGCATAGTTTTAAACCATTCTAGCTCATTTTAGTGGTCAATATACAGCAGGTTGCAATGGCAATGAGGGATTTAGATCCTCTTTACACAACACCAATGGAGAACAAGTTTTTCCCATTCTAGTTTGTTATTGGTCAATATACAGCGGGTTGGTAATAAGGTATTTAGCTCAAAAGGAGACCTAAACTTCAAACGTCCATAACTTTTGATTCGGTTCTCAGATTTTCACCCACAATACTTTTTCGGAATGAGATCGGAGCCCTAAATCCAATTGAGAAAAATTTAAACCCATTCCATCATGTTTAGAGGTCGATATACAGTGACTTGTAGTGGAAATACGAGATTTTGTTTCAAATGACACATACACTTCAAAATACCGTAATTTTTAATGCGGGTTGTAGTGAAAATGAGAGATTTAGCTCCAAATGACACTCAAACTTTAAACCGCAACAACTTTTAATGCGGTTGTCTTATTTTACCCCCACAACACCTTTTTGGAATAATCTTGGAGCACTACATTCATTGGAGCACAAGTTTTACCCATTCCAGTTCATTTAGTTGTCGATTTATAGCGGGTTGCAGCCGTATTGCGAAATTTAGCTCCAATTGACACCTAAATTTCTAACAGCCATAACTTTTGATTTTTATGTTTGATTTTTGCCCACAATACCTTTTCGGAATATGCTCGAGGCATACATCCAATGGAGCACAATTTTAATCCATTCCAGCTCATTTTAGTGGTCAATATACAGCAGGTTGCAATGGCAATGAGTGATTTAGCTCCTCTTTGCACATTAACTGTAACAGCCATAACTTTTGATCTGGTTGTTTGATTTTTTCGCACAACACCTTTTTCAAATGAGCTCGGAGCTCTACATCCAATGGAGAACAAGTTTTTCCCATTCCAGTTTGTTATTGGTCAATATACAGCGGGTTGGTAATAAGGTATTTAGCTCGAAAGGAGACCTAAACTTCAAACGTCCATAACATTTGATCCGGTTGCCCGATTTTCACCCACAATACCTTTTCGGAATGAGATCGGAGCCCTAAATCCAATGGAGAACAATTTAAACCCATTCCAGCTCGTTTAGAGGTTGATATACAATAAGTTGTAGTGGAAATATGATATTTTGCTCCAAATGACACATACACTTAAAAATACCAGAATTTTTAATGCGGGTTGTAGTGAAAATGAGAGATTTATCTCCAAATGACACTCAAACTTTAAACCGCAACAACTTTTGATGCGGTTGTCTTATTTTACCCCCACAACACCTTTTTGGAATAATCTTGGAGCACTATATTCATTGGAGCACAAGTTTTACCCATTCCAGTTCATTTAGTTGTCGATATATAGCGGGTTGCAACGGTAATGCGAAATTTAGCTCCAAATGACACCTAAACTTCTAACATCCATAACTTTTGATTTTTATGTTTGTTTTTGCCTACAACACCTTTTCGGAATATGCTTGAAGGCATACCTCCAATGGAGCACAATTTTAAACCATTCCAGCTCATTTTAGTGGTCAATATACAGCGGGTTGCAATGGTAATGAGGGATTTATCTCCTCTTTAAAAGGAGAGTTTAGTTCTTATTATCTGTTAAAAGATCTTGATTAAGTTTTACTTTCAAAGTAAGTGATATATATATATATAATATATAAGTGTGAGTTTGCTGATTGAAAAATAAACACAAACACTTAGTGAACATAAATAATCACAGCACAAATAAAGACATTAAACAAACAAGCAAACCAACAATCCAGATGACACAAGGAAATATAGTAGTTCCCCTCAACTGGGTACATCTACTCTTCTACCACCCTTGGTAGGAATCCACTGGAGGTTGTTGATCAGGTGCCCTCACACCTTTAAGCTTTTGATCAGGTGCTTATAAACCAACTAGATTTTTTGATCAGGTGTCTTGCCACCAACAGGTAAACTTTTGAAGGGATTTTTAACCCTGTACAAGATGGGGAAGGAGAAAGGGAAAGATTTATTGTTCTTCTCTTTTTGCTGAGAAAACTTTTGATGATCCTGATTGGATGTTGTGTTTGGATCTTGATGATGATGTTGAAGGAAGCTCCCCCTGTCTGATATGAATAGATGACAGCTTGTGGATGGAGCTTCTTCTCTAAATTGTGATACTCTTCTTCTTCTTCTTCCTGAGCAAATGATATTGATTTGGTGTCTCAGGTTGTAGAAGATCTGCAAGAAATGTGTTAGCAAAAAGAAGATAATAATATATGATCTGCTTCTTCTTTTTGCTCCTCTGTATTTCTTCTTTCTTTTCCTGTACAGCAATGTTAATATGTTATGTTCTATATTCTGTCGAGAGATAACAGCTATATATATTCTGATATATATTATCTGTTGTATATTTATCTGTTTGAATCCTGCCTACCAAAGAGGAAAGGAGTAAAGTCTCTTTCATTTCCCAGATCCTTGAGAACATAACTTGCCGTCTTTGACTTGCTACAACGGCTACAATATTTATTGCTTTTGCCAAATGGCTACAACATTAAATGCTTTCACGCTGTAATGTCAGAACAACAATATATATAGCAATATATAAAATAGAATAAATAAATATTGCTTTAATAAAGTCTGACAACATATTAGAATAAGAAATATAATACTGCATAAATTTTGTCAAGCTGAGCTTCACTTTCTTTGAGCTTATCATTTGCTTCGTCGACCTCATTATTTGATTTACTAATGCTGAACATCTGCTGAAATTCATCGAGCGCCTCACTGAAGGTTCGTCGATCTCCCCTTTTCGTCGACCGCTGCTCTGAGAATTCGTCGACCGCTGCTTCCTTGCTAATTTGTCGAGCGCTGCTATAATATAATCTTTTCGTCGAGCGCCGTCCGACGAATGCTGAGCGACGTTCGACGTTCGTCGAACGCATCGAATATATGAAATATATTTCTTCTCTTATTTTCTCTTATATTAATTTCTCTTATAATATTTTCCCTTATATTATTTAGCCTATTATTATATATATTTTTCTTAGTATATTATTTACATATATATTATTTATATTAGCTGTATATTTCTTTTCAGCCTATTAACTTAATCTGATTTAATCTAAGTTATAAGATATATTATGATATAAACTTAGATACTAAAGGTGGATCCTAACTCAAATCAAACCTAAGGTTCCAACACTCTTTACACAACACCAATGGAGAATAAGTTTTTCCCATTACAGTTTGTTATTGGTCAATATACAGCGAGTTGGTAATAAGGTATTTAGCTCAAAAGGAGACCTAAACTTCAAACGTCCATAACTTTTGATCCGGTTGTCCGATTTTCACCCACAATACCTTTTCGGAATGAGATCGGAGCCCTAAATCCAATGGAGAACAATTTAAACCCATTCCAGCTCATTTAGAGGTCGATATACAGTGAGTTGTGGAAATATGAGATTTTCCTCCAAATGACACATACACTTCAAAATATCAAAAATTTTAATGCAGGTTGTAGTGAAAATGAGAGATTTAGCTCAAAATGACACTCAAACTTTAAACCGCAAAAACTTTTGATGCGGTTGTCTTATTTTACCCCCACAACACCTTTTCGAAATAATCTTGGAGCACTAAAATCATTGGAGCACAAGGTTTACCCATTCCAGTTCATTTAGTTGTCGATATATAGCGGGTTGTAGCGGTAATGCGAAATTTAGCTCCAAATGACACCTAAACTTCTAACAGTCATAACTTTTGATTTTTTATGTTTAATTTTTGCCCACAACACCTTTTCGGAATATGCTCGGAGGCATACATCCAATGGAGAACAATTTTAAACCATTACAGCTCATTTTAGTGGTCAATATACAGCGGGTTGCAATGGCAATGAGGGATTTAGCTCCTCTTTACACATTAACTGTAATATCCATAACTTTTGTTCTGGTTGTTTGATTTTTGCGCACAACACCTTTTGGAATGAGCTCGGAGCCCTACATCCAATGGAGAACAAGTTTTTCCCATTCTAGTTTGTTATTGGTCAATATACAGTGGGTTGGTAATAAGGTATTTAGCTCGAAAGGAGACCTAAACTTCAAACATCCATAACTTTTGATCCGGTTGTCCGATTTAACCCATAATACCTTTTCAGAATGAGATTAGAGCCCTAAATCCAATGGAGAATAATTTAAACCCATTCCAGCTCGTTTAGAGGCGATATACAATGAGTTGTAGTGGAAATACGAGATTTTGCTCCAAATGACACATACACTTCAAAATACCAGAAGTTTAAATGCGGGTTGTAGTGAAAATGAGAGATTTAGCTCAAATGACACTCAAACTTTAAACCGCAACAACTTTTGATGCGGTTGTCTTATTTTACCCCCGCAACACCTTTTCAGAATAATCTTGGAGCACTACATTCATTGGAGCACAAGTTTTACCCATTCCAGTTCATTTTGTTGTCGATATATAGCTGGTTGCAGCAGTAATGCGAAATTTAGCTCCAAATGACACCTAAACTTCTAACTGCCAAAACTTTTGATTTTTATGTTTGATTTTTGCCCACAACACCTTTTCGAAATTTGCTCGGAGGCATACATCCAATGGAGCACAATTTTAAACCATTCCAGCTCATTTTAGTGGTCAATATACAGCGGGTTGCAATGACAATGAGGGATTTAGCTCCTCTTTACACATTTACTGTAACAGCCATAACTTTTGATCTAATTGTTTGATTTTTGCGCACAACACCTCTTTCGAATGAGCTCGGAGCCCTACATCCACTGGAGAACTAGTTTTCCCATTCTAGATTGTTATTGGTCAATATACACTGGGTTGGTAATAAGGTATTTAGCTCGAAATGAGACCTATACTTCAAACGTCCATAACTTTTGATTTGGTTGTCCGATTTTCACCCACAATACCTTTTCAAAATTAGATCGGAGCCCTAAATCTAATGGAGAACAATTTAAACCACTCCAACTCGTTTAGAGGTCGATATACTGTGAGTTGTAGTGGAAATATGAGATTTTGCTACAAATGACACATACACTTCAAAATACCATAATTTTTAATGCGGATTGTAGTGAAAATGAGAGATTTTGCTCAAAATTACACTCAAACTTTAAACCGCAACAAATTTTGATGCAGTTGTCTTATTTTACCCCCACAACACCTTTTCGGAATAATCTTGGAGCACTACATTCATTGGAGCACAAGTTTTACCCACTCCAGTTCATTTAGTTGTCGATATATAGCGGGTTGCAGCGGTAATGCGAAATTTAGCTCCAAATGACACCTAAACTTCTAACAACCAAAACTTTTGATTTTTATGTTTGATTTTTGCCCACAACACCATTTCGGAATATGCTCGGAGGCAAACATCTAATGGAGCACAATTTTAAACCATTCCAGCTCATTTTAGTGGTCAATATACAGCGGGTTGCAATGGCAATGAGGGATTTAGCTCCTCTTTACACATTAACTGTAACATCCATAACTTTTGATCTGGCTGTTTGATTTTTGTGCACAACACTTTTTTAGAATGAGCTCGGAGCCCTACATCCAATGGAGAACAAGTTTTTCCCATTCCAGTTTGTTATTGGTCAATATACAGCGGGTTGGTAATAAGGTATTAAGCTCGAAAGGAGACCTAAACTTCAAACATCCATAACTTTTGATCCGGTTGTCCGATTTTCACCCACAATACCATTTTGGAATGGGATCGGAGCCCTAAATCCAATGGAGAACAATTTAAACCCATTCCAGCTTGTTTAGAGGTCGATATATAGTGAGTTGTAGTGGAAATATGAGATTTTGCTCCAAATGACACATACACTTCAAAATACCAGAATTTTTAATGCGGGTTGTACTGAAAATGAGAGATTTAGCTCCAAATGACACTCAAACTTTAAATTGCAATAAACTTTTGATGCGGTTGTCTTATTTTACCCCCACAACACCTTTTCGGAATAATCTTGGAGCACTACATTCATTGGAGCACAAGTTTTACCCATTCCAGTTCATCTAGTTGTCGATATATAGCGGGTTGCAGTGGTAATGCGAAATTTAGCTCCAAATGAAACCTAAACTTCTAACATCCATAACTTCTGTTTTTTATGTGTGATTTTTGCCCACAACACCTTTTCGGAATATGCTCGGAGGCATACATCCAATGGAGCACAGTTTTAAACCATTCCAACTCATTTTAGTGGTCAATATACAGCGGGTTGAAATGACAATGAGGGATTTAGCTCCTCTTTACACATTAACTGTAACAACCATAATTTTTGATCTGGGTTTTTGATTTTTGCGCACAACACATTTTTGGAATGAGCTTGGAGCCCTACATCCAATGGAGAACAAGCTTTTCCCATTCCAGTTTGTTATTGGTCAATATACAACGGGTTAGTAATAAGGTATTTAGCTCAAAAGGAGACCTAAACTTCAAACGTCCATAACTTTTGATCCGGTTGTCCGATTTTCACCCACAATACCTTTTCAGAATGAGATCGGAGCCCTAAATCCAATGGAGAACAATTTAAACACATTCAAGCTCGTTTAGATGTCGATATACAGTGAGTTGTAGTGGAAATACGAGATTTTGCTCCAAATGACACATACACTTCAAAATACCAGAATTTTTAATGCGGGTTGTAGTGAAAATGAGAGATTTAGCTCCAAATGACACTCAAACTATAAACCGCAATAACTTTTGATGCGGTTTTCGTATTTTACCCCCACAACACCTTTTCGGAACAATCTTGGAGCACTACATTCATTGGAGCACAAGTTTTACACATTCCAGTTCATTTAGTTGTCGATATATAGCGAGTTGCAGCGGTAATGCGAAATTTAGCTCCAAATGACACCTAAACTTCTAACAACTATAACTTTTGATTTTTATGTTTGATTTTTGCCCACAACACCTTTTCGGAATATGCTCGGAGGCATACATCTAATGGAGCACATTTTTAAACCATTCCAGCTCATTTTAGTGGTCAATATACAGCGGGTTGTAATGGCAATGAGGGATTTAGCTCCTCTTTACACATTAACTATAACAGCCATAACTTTTGATCTAGTTGTTTGATTTCTGCGCACAACACCATTTTAGAATGAGCTCGGAGTCCTACATCCAATGGAGAACAAGTTTTTCCCATTACAATTTGTTATTGGTCAATATACAGTGGGATGGTAATAAGGTATTTAGCTCGAAAGGAGACCTAAACTTCAAACGTCCATAACTTTTGATCCGGTTGTCCGATTTTCACCCACAATACCTTTTCGGAATGAGATCGGAGCCCTAAATCCAATGGTCAACAATTTAAACCAATTCCAGCTCGTTTAGAGGTCGATATACAGTGAGTTGTAGTGGAGATATGAGATTTTGCTCCAAATGACACATGAACTTCAAAATACCAGAATTTTTAATGCGGGTTGTAGTGAAAATGAGAGATTTAGCTCCAAATGACACTCAAAGATTAAACTGCAACAACTTTTGATGCGGTTGTCTTATTTTACCCCCACAACACCTTTTTGGAATAATCTTGGAGCACTACATTCATTGGAGCACAAGTTTTACCCATTCCAGTTCATTTAGTTGTTGATATATATAGCGGGTTGCAGCGGTAATGCGATATTTAGCTCCAAATGACACCTAAACTTCTAACAGCCATAACTTTTGATTTTTATGTTTGATTTTTGCTCACAACACCTTTTTGGAATATGCTCGGAGGCATACATCCAATAGAGCACAATTTTAAATCATTCCAGCTCATTTTAGTGATCAATATACCGCGGGTTGCAATGGCAATGAGGGATTTAGCTCCTCTTTACACATTAACTGTAACAGGCATAACTTTTGATCAGGTTGTTTGATTTTTGCGCACAACACCTTTTTCGAATGAGCTCGGAGCCCTACATCCAATGGAGAACAAGTTTTTCCAATTCCAGTTTGTTATTGGTCAATATACAGCGGGTTGGTAATAAGGTATTTAGCTCGAAAGGAGACCTAAACTTCAAACGTCCATAACTTTTGATCCGGTTGTCTGATTTTCACCCACAATACCTTTTCGGAATGAGATCGGAGCCCTAAATCCAATGGAGAACAATTTAAACCCATTCCAGCTCGTTTAGAGGTCGATATACAGTGAGTTGTAGTGGAAATATGAGATTTTGCTCCAAATGACACATACACTTCAAAATACCAGAATTTTTAGGCTCTGTTTGGCGCGGCTTATCGCGGGCTTATTTGCTCTGGTGAGGTTGGACAAAAATGTCATTGTCATACTAAATCTTATGCCCCAAACTAGTTTATTTTTTGGTAGCGGTAGTAACATTTGTCATACCAAACATACATTCAATGACAATGACGTTTATGTCCAACCTCACCGCAATAAATAAGTCACCGATAAGCCGCGCCAAATGCAGTATTAATGTGGGTTGTAGTGAAAATGAGAGATTTTGCTCCAAATGACACTCAAACTTTAAACCGCAACAACTTTTGATGCGGTTATCTTATTTTACCCCCACAACAACTTTTCGGAATAATCTTGGAGCACTACATTCATTGGAGCACAAGTTTTACCCATTCCAATTAATTTAGTTGTCGATATATAGCGGGTTGCAGCGGTAATGCGAAATTTAGCTCCTAATGACACCTAAACTTCTAACAGCCATAACTTTTGATTTTTATGTTTGATTTTTGCCCACAACACTTTTTCGGAAAATGCACTTAGACATACATCCAATGAAGCACAATTTTAAACCATTACAGCTCATTTAATGCTCAATATACAGCGGGTTGGAATGGCAAAGAGGGATTTAGCTCCTCTTTACACATTAACTGTCACAGCCATAACTTTTGATCTGGTTGTTTGATTTTTGCGCACAACACCTTTTTGGAATGAGCTCGGAGCCCTATATCTAATGGAGAACAAGTTTTTCCCATTCCAGTTTGTTATCGGTCAATATACAGTGGGTTGGTAATAAGGTATTTAGCTCGAAAGGAGACCTAAACTTCAAACGTCCATAACTTTTGATCCGGTTGTCCGATTTTCACCCACAATACGTTTTCAAAATGAGATCGGAGCCCTAAATCAAATGGAGAACAATTTAAACCCATTCCAACTCGTTTAGAGGTGGATATACAGTGAGTTGTAGTGGAAATACGAGATTTTGCTCCAAATGACACATACACTTCAAAATACCAGAATTTTTAACGCGGGTTGTAGTGAAAATGAGAGATTTAGCTCCAAATGACACTCAAACTTTAAAATGCAACAACTTTTGATGTGGTTGTCTTATTTTACCCCCACAACACCTTTTCAGAATAATCTTGGAGCACTACATTCATTGGAGCACAAGTTTTACCCATTCCAGTTCATTTAGTTGTCGATATATAGCAGGTTGCAGCGGTAATGCGAAATTTAGCTCCAAATGACACCTAAACTTCTAACAGCCATAACTTTTGATTTTTATGTTTTATTTTTGCCCACAGCACCTTTTTCGAATATGCTGGGAGGCATACATCCAATGGAGCACAATTTTAAACCATTCCATCTCATTTTAGTGATCAATATACAGCGGGTTGCAATGGCAATGCGGGATTTAGCTCCTCTTTACACAACACCATTGGAGAACAAGTTTTTCCCTTTCCAGTTTGTTATTGGTCAATATACAGCGGGTTGGTAATAAGGTATTTAGCTCGAAAGGAGACTTATACTTCAAACGTCCATAACTTTTTATCTGGTTGTCCGATTTTCACCCACAATACCTTTTCAAAATGAGATCGGAGCCCTAAATCCAATGGAGAACAATTTAAACCCATTCCAGCTCATTTAGAGGTTGATATACAGTGAGTTGTAGTGGAAATACGAGATTTTGCTCCAAATGACACATACACTTCAAAATACCAGAATTTTTAATGTGTGTTGTAGTGAAAATGAGAGATTTAGCTCCAAATGACACTCAAACTTTAAACCGCAACAACTTTTGATGCGATTGTCTTATTTTACCCCCACAACACCTTTTCGGAATAATCTTGGAGCACTACATTCATTGGAGCACAAGTTTTACCCATTCCAGTTCATTTAGTTGTCGATATATAGCGGGTTGGAGCGGTAATGCGAAATTTAGGTCCAAATGACACCTAAACTTCTAACAGCCACAACTTTTGATTTTTTATGTTTGATTTTTGCCCACAACACCTTTTCGGAATATACTCGGAGGCATACATCTAATGGAGCATAATTTTAACCCATTCCAGCTCATTTTAGTGGTCAATATACAGCAGGTTGCAATGGCAATGAGGGATTTAGCTCCTCTTTACACAACACCAATGGAGAACAAGTTTTTCCCATTCCAGTTTGTTATTGGTCAATATACAGCGGGTTGGTAATAAGGTATTTAGCTCGAAAGGAGACTTAAACTTCAAACATCCATAACTTTTTATCAGGTTGTCCGATTTTCACCCACAAAATCTTTTCGGAATGAGATCAGAGCCCTAAATCCAATGGAGAGCAATTTAAACCCATTCCAGCTCGTTTAGATGTCAATATACAGTGAGTTGTAGTGGAAATACGAGATTTTGCTCCAAATGACACATACACTTCAAAATACCAGAAATTTTATGCGGGTTGTAGTGAAAATGAAAGATTTAGCTCCAAATGACACTCAAACTTTAAACTGGAATAACTTTTGATGTGGTTATCTTATTTTACCCCCACAACACCTTTTCGGAATAATCTTGGAGCACTACATTCATTGGAGCACAAGTTTTACCCATTCCAGTTCATTTAGTTGTCGATATATAGCGGGTTGCTGCGGTAATGTGAAATTTAGCTCCAAATAACACCTAAACTTCTAACAGCCATAACTTTTGATTTTTATGTTTGATTTTTGCCCACAACACCTTTTCGGAATATGCTCAGAGGCATACATCCAATGGAGCACAATTTTAAACCATTCCAGCTCATTTTAGTGGTCAATATACAGCGGGTTGCAATGACAATGAGGGATTTAGCTCTTCTTTACACATTAACTGTAACGTCCATAACTTTTGATCTGGTTGTTTGATTTTTGCGCACAACACCTTTTTGGAATGATCTCGGAGCCCTACATCCAATGGAGAACAAGTTTTTCCCATTCCAGTTTGTTATTGGTCAATATACAGCGGGTGTTGGGTTTTCTCCACCCCTAACGAGATGACATATCGAATATGCGCAGCGAAAATAAAGACAAGAACAACCCAAAAGAGACTAACGGATCTTGCGGTTTTCATGATTCAAGAGAATAATCAAATTGAAATACAAAGTACCTTTGCGGGATTGAGTCAATACTCAACCAAGGTGCTCCAAGATGAAATCGGGTAGAAAAAATCTGAGTTCCAAGAACCGAAATATGTCGGCTCCTCAACAGCGATCCACAGGAACGATGGAGAACCCTAGCTTCTTGTCGTACAAGAACTAGGTCGGTGAAGGAAGCTCTCAACGTCCCCACGGATTGCTAGATCCGATCCAGGGGAGGCGGCGACTGACGGCGGCGACTTGCGGCGGCGTAAAATGAACGCCGGACGGGAAGAACGAGATGCCCTCGCGCGGAACTGTTCCGGTCGTCCGTTCTCGTCTAAATCGCAAAATAGATTAAGTCTCCGTAAACCTAGAATCGCAAGCCCTTTTATACTTAAACGCATAGATCAGGCAATCCGCAGACCAGAACATTTCTATCCATATTTACATTCGCCGAATTCGACTAATCACTATAACCGAATTCGACTCAGATTCGGTGAAACCATTTCGACGAATTCGTCTATATAAATTCGGCTATATAATTTCGGCGAAACCCTTTCGGCGAAACCCTTTCGTCGAACTGACACGATTCGGCTAAGCCCTTTAGTCGAATCTGTCAGAATTCGGTTAATCACATTAGCCGAATCTCATTAGTCGAAAACAACATTATTCGGTTAATCACATTAGCCGAATTTGACACTATTCGGTTAAACCCTGTAGCCGAATTTGTCAAGTATAAACCCGATTCGTTTAAACCCTTTAAACAATTTCCCGTTGAGACATTCTCAACTTAATTCCAAGCAGTCACAGGATTGGTCCTCCACTCATATCCAATATGAGTAAGGCCAACACAATCCTTTCTCCAACTTCTCCAAACGCTTTTATGTGTGACCCTATAGGCTCATATTGCGTTGGCAGCAAGACTAACTATTGATTGCTTTGAGATCACCTCAGAAACTCTAACAGTCTCCCACTTGATCACAAAGTATCAACAAAAGTCTCACAAATAATGAGCGGCATCTAGCAATATATCATTGCTACCCAAGCAATAAGAGTTCATAACTCAACAAACCTGTCATGACCAATGTATCAGTGTTGTCATGTCCCTTTGTCCTTTACATCCGGATAGAACTAGAGGCATGGACCGTGTCTCCCTCATAATTGTTCAATCCCAATTTCCTGATCTAGAATAGACTATCTGAAATTGGTGAGCTCAATATCATATATTGACTCAACCAAGCATGGCCATCATTTCTCAGTCTCATTCCATCAAGGAGCCCATGGATGTAACTCCTGTCATACAGGACGACAAATCCCATTTCTGCTCACACACAAACATCCAAATGATTTGTAACATACCCAAAAACCACCCTTATCGTCAACCTTTATCAAGAGAAGACTTTAGATGACATCAAAGTACCCTCTTCCTCACCTGATGAATGCTATGACTTCAGGTCAAAGGACCACAAACACCATTGTCACTTGAGACCTACTTGTGACACGTTCATATGACAATCCACAAAGTAGTCTCACGGGGGGTCTGTCCAGTACAACTTTTTCTTAACAAGTACCCATGGGATGACTTGATATCACAATATCATGACCTATGAGAACCGGTCATCAGTCAACGTACATGCTGGTCTTATGGTCTCATCCTCGCCCTAAATTTCTAGGATGATACCTCGACCAGGGACCATTTAAGAATGAAGCTTCATTTAAGCATAGATCCTCACATCTAAGTCACGTACTTGAATTCCTATAGAAGCAAACACTCTAAGGGCATTTATTATGCTAATTAATCTTATCAGGCAGATATAAATGACATAATAAAAGAACTTGGCATAAATATAAAATGAAATACATAGTACATTTTACAATTCATTCAATGAACAAACAACCAACAAATATGCAATCCACAAGGCTCCCACTAAAGCTTGCATTCGTGTAACCCTTTACAACGAGCTATTCCTCTCCACCAAACACCAAGAATGTATCCTTTGTCCTTCTCAAGTACTTTAGGATATTCTTGACTGCGATCCAGTGACCATCACCTGGATCAGACTGATACCTGCTAGTCATGCTTAAAGCATATGAGACATCGGGTCGAGTACATAACATTGCAGACATGATTGATCCAATTGCTGAAGCATATGTGAAAGTGCACAGTTAACCTCACTAGAATTCTCTAGAGGGGGGGGGGGGGGGGGGGGTGAATAGAGATTCAAAATATTTTGTGCAAAGTAAATATATATATATATGTGTATGATCACAGATTAGAGCTTCCCACACACACCAACAAGAATTAAACAAATAAAGAAAGTAAATGCAAGAAAAGAAATCACAGCACAACACAAGAAAATATAGTGGTTCCCCAAACTTTGGGTAGTCCACTCTTCTACCCCCTTGGTAGGAATTCACTATCTTGCACTGAGTCTTTTGATAAGGAGACTCTTAGAACCACCCTGAGTCTTTTGATAAGGAGACTCTTAGAACCAACTGAGTCTTTTGACAAGGAGACTCTTAGAACCAGTACAACTGAATTTTTTGAAGAGTGATTCTAAAAACTCTTTTACAATATGTGAGAATGAAAATAAGAAAAAGGAAAAGAAGTATTTAAAACAAGAATGAATCTTCTTCCTAGCAAGAAGATTGGAAGCACAAGAAGTAGTGAATTAAATCTTTCTTCTATAGAGAGAAGAAGATTTGTAGCTTTTCCCTCTTATGTGAGAGCTATCAGAATTTGCAGCAGAGTGATTTCAGAAGCAGGAGAAGAAGAATGCTTGAATATTGCTGCAGGGCTATTTCTCAATTCTCTCTTTATCACTTGGGAGCTTTTCCTCTTTTGCAATGAGTAAAATGGTGAATCACCCAATCCCCTTATCTGCAAACCTCCTTGGTTATTTATAGCTCTGTTCATTAAAATAAGACTATAGGAGAGTAATCAATTAGCAGGCAGAGTATTAGAAAGAAAGAGAAATTTACATAACAGTTATATGCATAGAAGGAAAGTATTCAATCTGATTTCAAATAATGTCCATAAAGGATTTAATCAATTTAGCCAAGAATCTAATAGAGGAAAAGAAAGATTCAGAACGGCTATAAGACATAAATTGATTCCATATAAATCAGATCTATAAGATAAGGAAAGAGATCTGGCGATTTTGAATTCTTTCATAAAGATCGACGTGCGTCGATTACTATTCGACGCAAGCGTCAAATACATCCTGTCTGGACGTCGAGAGGAGAATAAGGAAGGTGCGTCGACTAGGGTGCGTCGACTTCTCAAGATACGTCGACTAGAAGTCAGAGCTACGTCGACATAGGATACGTCGACTTCTGCTTGGAGCTACTTCGACTCATTCTGATAGAAACGTCGACTTTATCTCGACGTTGCGTCGAATACTATTCGACGCATATTTACTTAGCCTTATTTTTCATTCTTAGAATTCTTCTTTAACTCATTTCTAGGGGTTAAGAGAAATCATTTCCCCAACAATCTCCCCCTATTTATCTTAACCCTATTTAGAGAGAAATTGTATTTAGCATATAATTAACATAGCAAAGCATTTGTACAGATAATGAAGATTTCACACAGTCAGAAGCAAACTTCATGTTCAGACCAATCATAAAGTATATGAAGCATTGTTTTCAAGTATTATTCAGGAGGGGTAGGAGGAGTCTTTCTTTTTCTCTTGAATACTATTGTGGATTGCTCTTTCCCAGTAGCAGGTGACTCCCTCAGCTCCCCCTGGGTCTCAGCCATTTGCTCCCCCTAAGTCTCAGCTCCCCCTGCCCCTGACTCCTGAGCCCCTTCTTCAGCCATCACAGCATCTGGCTCTTTCTCTTTCCCAGCATCAGCTTCATTTCCTTTTTCAGTATTCAGCTCTTTCTCACCTTCTTCCTTTTCAGTCTCATTTTCTGCTCTGCTTCCCTCCCCTTGTAGTAGTGCCACTTGATTTGCAGCATCTCTTGCTATGTTGAGTACCTCTATTTTTTGTTCATCATTGTGTAGCTCAGGTACTATCTAATTCCCAATTATCTTGAGCAGTGCAAGACTGTCAGATTTTGAAGAAGGAGGGGATTTGTGTAAGGGAGATTTAAGATTGGAGGGCTGCTCTTCATCAAGCTTCTCCCCCTTCTTGACCTTCTTGGCCAAGGAGGTTAAGAAAGACTTGGTAACTCCTGAGGAAGAGAGAGAGTTCTTCAGACTATGCACAGAGGCACTGACCCCATCTATTTGGGTGTGCATGTGTAGGATTGAGGAATGAATGTGGTAGCAGTGCTCATCTAGCATTGCTTGGAATGTTTGAGTTGCTGATGCAATGCACTGAGTGAGGAGAGCTTTAGTGGATGCAGATGGTTCATGTTGTGGTTGGGGATGAGGAGAGAGTGGTGAAGGTGGTGATGAGGCTGGAGAGAAATTAGTTGATACATGAGGTATGGGTGATAAAGGAGGTGGAGAAACTGCTGTTTGAGGAGAAGGTGTTTGAGAAGAGGTAGGTAGAGTAGGAGTTGTGAGGGTGGTAGAGACTATTTGAGTGGATGATGGTGGTAGAGAAGAATTGTCTCTTTGAGGAGAAGGAGGAGGAGATGGATGAGCAGGAGATGGATGAGCATGAGAGTTAGGAGGAGAGGGAGTCCTTTCAGGAATGGAACCAGGCTTAGGAATTTGCCTGGTCCACTTGGAGAATAGGGCTATTCACATTATTTTCCCTGGAGGAATGGGGATTCCTTTTGACCTACAGAGGTCAGGGAAGGAGTGGAAGAGTACTTGACTCATAATCCTCATATATGCATTTTCTTTGTGTGAGTATTTGGAGCCTATTATTTTGAGTAACCATGTGGCCCAGTCCACCTTCTTCTTCAGCATAAGGGCCCCCATGATGTTCAGTTGCTGCTTGGGAACTGCATCATGGGCTGAAATTTTGCATAGTAGTATCTTTCCTACTATGTCTGCTAGCAGTCTGTACTCCTCAGAAAAGTCTATTTTCTTTAGATGGATTGGTTTATCCCTTGAAAACTTCATGGTGGTTAGCAGATGCTTGATTTCATCAGGTGTGAGGTCTATAGATTCATCACCTAATGGGGGAATGATAAAGACTTATAAGGTTACTCTTTAGAAATTTATTTCCTTTCCCTATTTTATTTAAACAAAGATAATATTAGGATATACCTGTAGGAAGATCAAAGGTGGTCCTAATATGTTCTGCAGAGATTGAGACTGGTGTCTCATAGATTGTTCCCTGGATTTCTCCTTGTTCAGATATCTGAACATGAGTTATTAGCTCTGTAAGCTCTGATTCCAGGAGCTTGCACCTAGTGGAGATGAGCTTGTCCAGTCCTGCTGCAGTAAAAAGGGCAATGATGCTCTTGTAGTTTTCTGCGGCTGCTTGGAAAGACTCAAGGTCAATGTCGAAGCCTGAGTTGATTTTGGGAGCCATTTTAGTTCAGTGAAAGGGAGAGGAAAAATCAGCTGGTCTGAGGAGCAAGAAGGATGAAAGATGCAGAGTCGTGAAGGCTTCTAACTGAAGATACTATTTAAGTCAGGTGAAGCGTCGAAACTGGACTCAAGTCGAGGCTTATTCGGTACTTCCGTGGATGTGACCGAAAATATTTTGGTATTGCCGCTCATTTTCATGAAGTCGACGTTACGTCGAGTAGAATTCGATGTGAGCGTCGATATAGTCTGATTTGGGATGATAGGGTTTCCTATCGACGTATGCGTCGAGTGGAGTCGACGCATGCGTCGATTTCACTTATTTAGTTGAGTTATCGACGGTGCGTTGATTAGAAGTCGACGTGACTTTTAATTTTCCTGAAGAATTCTAGGTGTTTATCTCTACCTAGTTCTAAGTCAGTCTTGGACTAATTTTTACAGATAGTTTGATTGGTTGTACCAGCATTGTTTGGCAAGGTGGCCAGTTTTGTTACATTTATGGCACTTGATTATCTTATTATTATGATAATTTGAGTTTATAGAAGAATAGAAGGGTTGATTAGAATAGAAAGTTTGATTATGATGGGAATTTTGGTTAGGATAGAAATTTTGGTTAAAATGGGAATTTTGGTTACCATGTTTAGGGTAGAAATCATGATAGAGGTGTTGATTAGGATAGAAATCATGATTGGGATGAATGGGTCCTGAATATGGGTTAGGATGAAAGGCTTTTGGAGGAAAGGTATTTAAGTTGCTCTGAACTTTTGTGCGTCGATATCTATTCGACGCATGTTGGTAGTCGCGTCGATTTGTATTCGGCGCTTTCTCCAGATGGCGTCGATCTGATTTCAACGCATAGAGAAAGTTGCGTCGATTGGAAGTCGACGTGCTTTTGTTCAAGCGTCTAGAAGAGGTCGAGGCATCTGAGAGGTTGCGTTGAGTATAAGTCGACGCACTATCATTTATGCGTCGATATGAAGTCGACGCAATTGTATCTTCAATTTTCATTTTACCTTTTTCTGTTTTTACTCCTTTATGTGTTGTTTTTCTTGGATTAGTTGTTTCTTCAGATGAAGTTTGTGAGTCATCAGCTGAATAATATGATGTCTCATCAAATTCCTTTATTTCTTTGAAGGAGTTTTCTTCCTTATCTTGTGGGTCTTTTTCTTGGTTTGTCCATTTGACAGGTTTAGTGAATTTTACAGGGCTCATCCAAGCAGGTTTGCTGGATGGATTTAAGCTGGTTGATGGATCAGCTCCTAGCCCAAGATTTTTGTGTCTCATTGTTTGTTTTTCAGTGATTTCCTTAAGAGTTTGGCTTCTCATGTCTATTGATTCTTCAAAGGAATTTGCCTGGGAAACCTTATCCTTAAGGAACTGATTTTCTATTTTAGCCTTTTCTATCTCCTTTTCTATGATGTAAGCCCTTAATTCATAATCTTTAGAGCATTTAACTTCTCTATTTCTCTGGTTTTTAGCTACATTGATTTGTTCTTTTAGATCTTTAATTTCTTGTGTTGCTTTTAGTTGACCTAAACACATTTCCATAAAATCATTTCTGAAGTTATCACTTTGAAAATCTATTTCATCAAACATGCTTACCTCATCCTTATCCTCAGATTCCTCTATGAGAATAAGGCTATCTTCTTTTTCATCTTCAGAAGATATGCTTTCTTCTGATCCTGTCTCACTCCAAGATTTAGCACTATCATTATTTTTTGATCCTTCAAGGGCCATCAAGCATAGATCTTCTTGCTTAGGTTCTTCATTGTCACTCTTGGAAGAGGAGCTGTCCTCAGAGTCTGTATCACTCCATGCTTCTGCTATAAAGCCTCTTTCTCTCTTCTTCCCCTTTTTCTTGAGATCTTTCTTTGTCTCAGCATTTTCTGGACATTCTGGGGCAATATGTCCAGGTTTCCTGGAAGAATAACAAATAATTTCTTTAGTAGGAGTTTTGTCATACCTTTGTTTTGACTCTCTCCTTCTTGATCCATCTGTCCTGACCCATTTCTTGAATTTTCTGTCCAGGAAACTGAATAGTTCTTCTTCAGTGATAGAGCCTCCTTCCTCTGTTGTTTTTAATGCAATGTTCCTGTCTTTTGAGGAGATTGGAGTGTTTTCTCTTCTCTTCTTCTCTTCTCTAGTTTTCAGCAGTTGCTCATATGATTTGAGTTTTCCTAAGAGAGCATCTGTTGAGATTTCCTTTTGTCCTCTTGTGTCTCTTATGGCCCATGTTCTTGAGTCTCATGAACTAGGGAGACTCATTAGCAATTTGTCATTAATCTCAGTGAGAGAGATCTCTCTATCTAAGTTTTTCAATTGATTGATGATTAGACTGAATCTGTCATACATCTCAGAGATACTCTCTTCATTTTTCTTTTGGAAGTTCTCATATTGTGAGATCAATAGAGCCTTCTTATCTTTCTTTTCATCAACACTTCCTTCCACCATCTTTGTAAGAGCATCCCAAATTTCTTTGGCTGATTCACAGTCAACAACCCTTTGAAAGATGTCATCTGAGAGGGTTGAGACAAGTATGTTCATGGCCTTTAGATCACATGTTCTTGCCTTCTTCTCATCTTCTGTCCATTCAGATCTTGCATCCTTTCTATAAGGCTTTGGGGGACCTGTCACAGTAATATTAAACAAGTTATCATCAATAGAATTCATATAAATTCTAATTCTTGTTTTCCAAACTGCAAACTTTTCAAGATTGCACATTGGTGGTCTGGTGGAAGCATGATGCGAAAATTTCGGCAAGTGCACCGGTCGCGCAAGTAATAATAATGGGGAAAATCCCCGAGTGTCGGTCTCTTGAGGAACACAGTAAGGTGGAGTTAAGTTTCGAGGAAGGACTTGAGATCGAAGTCCTTAGTCGGTGCTACAATGAATGGGTGGTTTGGTTTGCAAGTAATTAAATAAAATACTATGCCTACTCCTATGCAATGCCGCTATGCAATGCTTCGATTGGCGGGATGGAGACTAGGCAGGCCTTGAGCGCGCTGCGTCGAAAGGGTGGATGGGCGAGAAGGCTAACGAATTGAGGGTCGCAAACACCTCTTCAACAAGCACGCCACTAGCAATTGCTAGTGCGGCACCGGACATGGTAATGGAGCGGAAAATCGATCGGGGCGCACCTCATTAACACAAATGAACAAAATGATTTCATAATCATGAAATAAGCAATCTTAAACATCATTCATAGCGTTCATCATCGATATAAAGAGAATACAACACTATAACCACATAAGTAGAGGGAAAAGGGCGAGAGATACGACCGAATCCGGAGTCTCGTTGTAGATTCACGGTAGGAAGCACCAGGTTGTCAATCCACGTCCTAACTCGGTCCCAACTGCGTCCGGGGTAGAGGAGGGCTGTCACACCTCCCAATGAACCCATCTTCTCCAGCGATTTACCATCCGGCCACGTCTCAAGCGAAGAACCTCTTCATTAGCGATCAAAGTGAGTGTAGGAACCCTTCTTTCAAGCCCTTGGATGATGGAGGAGGCCTAGGGGATGAAATCCCTCTGAAAACGGCGAAAACGGCGGACGGAACGGAGCCAAATTGCGTCCCCCCGACCTAATTCGCGATCAGGTCATTATATAGGCGCTGAATTAAACAGTGCGCACGGTCAGTGGCGCACGACCAGTGGTCGTGCGCACTAGAGTCCGGTGATCGTGCGCGCTGCCTGGACGGAACCTGCAAAGACAGAAATTATGAAATAAAATGTTCGCACGACCAGTGGCGCACGACCGGTGGTCGTGCGCACTAGCGTCGGTGGTCGTGCGCAATAGATGAAACAGAACTCATAAAATTACTGGTGAGTGCGCACGAGCAGTGACGCACGACCGGTGGTCGTGCGCACTGGAGACGATGATCGTGCGCACTACAGCAGACAGAACTCAAGAATTTAATGGTCAATGCGCACGAGCAGTGGCGCACGACCGATGGTCGTGCGCACTGGCATTGATGATCGTGCGCACTGCACCAGACAGAACTCGTGAAAAAGGGTTAAGTGCGCACGATCAGTGGCGCACGACCAGTGGTCGTGCGCAGTAGAACAAGTGATCGTGCGCAGTGTTCCTGTGCAGAATTGCAACGGGGACACTTGCACGACTCCTATTCCAGCGCAACCACAGATCTAGCCACTGAAAGTGGCACTTAACAAGCACATGAATACTACTAATGATAATAAAATAAAATAAAAACGAAATCACACCAAAGTGGGCCCAAAAGTGCACCTAGCATGGATTATCAAATATAAGCTATAACAAGGCTAAAGTGCAGTGAATTTACTGAATAATGGCCCGGATGAGTCCATAAATGTGTATATGATCAGGACTCATCACACCCCCAGACTTAACTGTTTGCGCGTCCCGAGCAAACGAATCCGGCGGAGCGCGAAAACGATAGTTAACATAGAGAATTACACAAGGGAGTACGGTGCGAAGTAACGTACGCATGCGAGTAGAAATTCTAGTAGAAGAAGATTCTAATTATGCTAACTAATTTACATAAGTATTAAAGCGTAAGTAAAGATTTAGTCCTACTCAGTTGGTGAATTATGAAGAATTTGACGATCATGCCCAGTATGAAAGTGACAAGACACTGAGGCGGGTGTTGCAAAAGATCGGGGCTTAGGAATAACTCCGCTGAAATCCATCAACGTCGTGAACCATACGCTCGCCCGGTCACACTCTCTCCACGGCGCTAGCAAACTCGCAAATCAAATCAGTAGGACTTATAGGATTAAAACGAGGCTTAGGTTACGGTATGATATTCAAAGTTAAACACGATGGCTGCGCAACCCAAGTGAGCTATCGGAACGCTGCACCCCACAAAACCACAAACTACGCTCGTGTGACACACCCCCAGACTTATCATGAAAACCAGGTGTGCACACGGCCTACTTCACAAACACCAACAGATTTTCTGTATTTAGCTCGGGAGGACTTTTTTTTTAAAATACTCTTTTTTTCTTTTACATATTTCACATCTTTTGTGTAACCCCCGGTTGGTTCAAAATCAGCGGATGGACATTATTTTCCCATCATAACACAACGATTCCACACTCCACACAAGTTTAGAATTATGAGCGCAGTTAAAAACGTTTTGGTTGCGGGAGTAGGATAGGCTCCAGGCTTTGGTGGATGAAGAGGAGCTGAACAAAGGATTGGTAGGCACAAAATTGGCTTGCAAAGGGAATGAAATGGACATGGAATAACAAAGCTCAAACTAGCCAAAGGGTGGCCTACATCATGCTTGACTCAACGAGTAGCTCTCACCCATGCTTCGAGAGTCGCTTGGGGCAAGTTCTTAGCCCACGAGAAAGATAAACCTTCCTCCCGACTCGAGCAACACACGACTAGCAATCGCACACACACAACACCGGGTTATCGTCAATTCCATACAAATTCACCACTTGAGTATATTAAATCTAAATTTACGCAGAAATACTAAACATAAATTAGATGCATAAAGAAAACCTAGTTCTACACAAATTCTACCATAGCATGCGAAGTGACTAGAACACTACATGAGTCAACATCGCACTCCAAATAATAATTCCTGCGTTAACAACCTATTTCACATTCCAACCAACTAGTTTAAACGGAACAACAACAAAAAGACAAGCACGCACTCAAGTGGGAGAAGTGGTGTGAGAAGAATGCAACGATGATAATGAAAATGATAAATAAAAAGCAACCTTCTAGTATGCAATGCAGCATGTGCACATTGGATAACAACAACCGCTCCCCCAGACTTAAACTAAGCGATATATCTAGAAATTGAAGCAAAAAGAGGGGAGGAAGTGTTACCCAATGCTCAGAAATGAGCATACCAGACGATTGGCGTTTAAGATCAAGAACAGTCCGCAACGTCCGCCATCATGAGAAACAAAGGCCACCTGAAAGTTATACACTAGAGCAACAAAAATAGTGAAAACTGAACTAAACACGTGAGAGCACAAAAAAAAAATCAAGAAATCTAAGTTATCACCCATGGGAGTGAACTTGTTCCTGCCATTAATATTGAGCACTCGCACACAAAATAAGGGAACAGAAAAAGCTGAATAAATAAACTATGCCCAGAAGAGCATTCCACAAGCAAAATGTTATTATTACAATTAATAAAAGATAAGGAGTTCAAATGACTCAACAAAAGAAACTAAACAGAAAACAAGGCTTAGAATATCTCGCATGCAGGGGGGGAAGATCACTCGTCGTCGCTGTCGCTATCTAACACCACAACGGACGGCGACCGTCTGGAAGATGATGCGGCCCGACTCGGAGGTGGGGGAATATTTAGCCCTCCCCGCAATGCCTGCTGATAGACGAAATCCGTAAGCCAGTACTGGTTTGCCTCCAAATCGGAGAGGCGCCGATCGAAACTTGGCACCTCCGGCGCTCTAGAAGAACTGCCCTCTTCCTTGGCTCTCCGCTCCTGCTGAAATGAATGCCTTCGCGGCTGCAGAAGGGCTACCTCGCGGTGAGTATTTGGCGGCTCAGCCGGCTCTCCGTGCTCCTCGTCGCCTTGCCTCTCCCTAGGCGCATCTCCCGGCATCACGACCACAAAGTGTCTACTACTCTTCTTCCCCACGACCCGTAATAGATGGAAACTCACCATGGTGGCCCGCGTGATGAATGAGGGTGCAGTCACCTGCACCATCGGAGGCAGATGACTCCAGATCCCCAAGCTTTTGGCAATGCGGGTGATATAGTAGGCACCACCAATGGCGCCTGTGAGACCGTAGGTAGCCTCGTGATGGAAGAAGAAGGCCAACATGTAGCCGAGATGCAAGGGCTGCCGAAATTCCATACTATAGAGGGAGATCAGATCCTGCCACCCCACTACATTCTGACTAAGGGCACGGGCGACAAGAGAGTGGCTAAGGACGTGTTGCAGGTATCGGAGAGCAGGCGCGACGATCCATGTGGATTTGCTTTTTCTGGCCACATATTCTTCATCACGACCCGTGAGGGCACACCACGCGGCACGCGGGGTAACACCATCAGGGAAGGAGACATCCAAATCCAGAAAAGGGATCGTCGTGGCCTCGGCTTCGGTGTAAAATCCAGCATGCACCGCCAACTCGGATAAGGAGAGAGTGAAAACCTTGCCCAAAATTCGGAAAGAGCACTTTCCCGGACGTTGACCGGAGGGCAACACTTCCCACTCAAACGTAGCAAGAAATTCCAAGGTGAGCTCCCGGTAGCCGAGGTCATTGCACTCGAACACCCCGCTCCAATGATCGAAATAATAGCGCTGGCGGACGGCCTCCCCCAACTCCCCATTGTCGCCGATAGAGTTCAACTCGTTCCAATCCACGAGACGCTGTGATAGGAATGGCTTCTCCTTAAGAGAATTGAATCGCCGCGTATGCGAATCCTTAGAAAAAGTCACCATCCTAGCGAGGATCTGAGCAGGAGAGGCGGAAGAGCGGCTGGAGCATTGGTAGACCTTTTGACGATCTCTGGAGCTCATGGTGGTAGGAGGGCAAAGGAAGGAGGAGAAATAGGGAAAGGGCTCACCGGAAGGGAAGGAGGCGCACGATCGGCGGCAAGCAGGCAGAAACGGCGCACGGACGTCGGCGAATGAGAACCCTAGATCGTGCGCGAAAGGCTCGGGCGGACGGGCTTTTTATAAAAATCTGGGCCGATCGCACGACCAGTGGTCGTGCGCGATAAGTAGTGCGCACGACCAGTGATCGTGCGCCTTAGGAATTTTCCAAGCGGCCAAAATTTTAGTAAAAACTCCATCCACCGTGCAATTTACGCACAACCAGGAGTCAGCACACGCAGCGAAGCATTCATAGCCTTAACAAAAACTTAACTAAACCAGACAAAATAAAATTTCAGGGTAAATAAAGATAACTACTGGGGTTACTGTCATCCCAGCACGACTTATTTGAAAACAAAAAGGTCCTAACTAATGGGTCTATGAAAAGAGAAGTGTACAGGTAACTGTTCTAATATGCGTGTCGGTAGCGGGTACCGATACGGCAACAGAACAGTCATGCCTCTACCCGAATAAAGATAAAACATGCCCATCGCAGGTAGCGGGAAAAGGAAGTAAGAAGAGGAGCAGGAGATTTCCTCGCTCAACTCACCAAAAATATCCTTGCCTAGCAAGGAGTCGTCAACAGGGAGGCAGCAGGATGCGAAGGCAATGAGTGGAGCTTCCTCTACGGAGGGGGAATAATCCACCTCACATGAGAGGATGCTCTCATCATTGACTTGAGCAAAAAGCTCCAAGTCCTCCTGAGGTACCTGTGAAGACTCAACCTGTACAGGCTCAGATAGAGAAAGGGGATCAAGAAATAAAAGAGAAGAAGGACAAAAATAATCAGAAATCGGGGGAGTGGTCCCGGTCTCACTCCCAGCAGGATGGGGAAGTAAAATAATGTTGGCATTGTCATCAATGCCGCAAAGTTCAGCGGGATCGACAGTGGCCATGCCTAAGGTTTGGACATCCTCCACCGGTGTTGAGGAAAACTCCTCTTCACCTAGTAGGTTGTCCTCCTCCATAGTGGCAGGCATAACACATAAATCGCCAGCCTCATCCCGCGACACATCCTCAACAATGTCGTCAGAGACGAAAGTAGTATGCACAACAGGGGGAAGAATAGTGCTCGGATAAAAGTCGAGCACCGATTCCTCACAAAGAATCGAATCCACTAGAGGTGGTGGATACACTGGGAGAATAGACTCAGCACTGTCGGTGCCCAGATCAGCCGCACATCCGGTGACCGTGTCCATGCCATACCCTTCAAGATGTGAAGGTGACAAAGACACATAACCGGATGTTGAAGGTGTACCGCCAGAGTTAGGAGTTGGGACGATCCGGATATCCGGCTCGTCATCCTCATCCAATTGGCGAAGATACTCGGCACAGTCCTTCAAGACATGATCAGTGCTCCGGCAAAACCGGCACTGCCTAGCGGGCTTCTTTGGCACAGCGGGTGCTGAAGCCGAAAAGAAGTACGATGGTAAAGGCTCAGCAGAGTAGCCATAAGACTTACGCGCACCATATGGAGTACCAGACGAAGTCGGTGCTCCATATGTTGGGCTATAAGAATTATGCCTACTATTCTCCGTAGGGCATTCATCACTAGAGTGGGAGGTAGCTCCACACCAACGGCAACGAAAATTGAGATGTGCCCACATAGTGTGAAGATAAAACGATTCAAAAAGAAGAACACTATTGTGCGAAATACTACACCTAACAAAAATTTACTAAAGCAACCTACTATAAAACAAGAAAATGGAATAAAGAGAACAGCAATAAAATAAAAGATGCGATAGACAAATGGGAAGGGCTTCTCTCTCAGATTCTCCCTCTCCAGAAAACTCACACGACTGTGATCCCCGGCAACGGCGCCAAAAACTTGATGCGAAAATTTCGGCAAGTGCACCGGTCGCGCAAGTAATAATAATGGGGAAAATCCCCGAGTGTCGGTCTCTTGAGGAACACAGTAAGGTGGAGTTAAGTTTCGAGGAAGGACTTGAGATCGAAGTCCTTAGTCGGTGCTACAATGAATGGGTGGTTTGGTTTGCAAGTAATTAAATAAAATACTATGCCTACTCCTATGCAATGCCGCTATGCAATGCTTCGATTGGCGGGATGGAGACTAGGCAGGCCTTGAGCGCGCTGCGTCGAAAGGGCGGATGGGCGAGAAGGCTAACGAATTGAGGGTCGCAAACACCTCTTCAACAAGCACGCCACTAGCAATTTCTAGTGCGGCACCGGACATGGTAATGGAGGGGAAAATCGATCGGGGCGCACCTCATTAACACAAATGAACAAAATGATTTCATAATCATGAAATAAGCAATCTTAAACATCATTCATAGCGTTCATCATCGATATAAAGAGAATACAACACTATAACCACATAAGTAGAGGGAAAAGGGCGAGAGATACGACCGAATCCGGAGTCTCGTTGTAGATTCACGGTAGGAAGCACCAGGTTGTCAATCCGCATCCTAACTCGGTCCCAACTGCGTCCGGGGTAGAGGAGGGCTGTCACACCTCCCAATGAACCCGTCTTCTCCAGCGATTTACCATCCGGCCACGTCTCAAGCGAAGAACCTCTTCATTAGCGATCAAAGTGAGTGTAGGAACCCTTCTTTCAAGCCCTTGGATGATGGAGGAGGCCTAGGGGATGAAATCCCTCTGAAAACGGCGAAAACGGCGGACGGAACGAAGCCAAATTGCGTCCCCCCGACCTAATTCGCGATCAGGTCATTATATAGGCGCTGAATTAAACAGTGCGCACGGTCAGTGGCGCACGACCAGTGGTCGTGCGCACTAGAGTCCGGTGATCGTGCGCGCTGCCTGGACGGAACCTGCAAAGACAGAAATTATGAAATAAAATGTTCGCACGACCAGTGGCGCACGACCGGTGGTCGTGCGCACTAGCGTCGGTGGTCGTGGGCAATAGATGAAACAGAACTCATAAAATTACTGGTGAGTGCGCACGAGCAGTGACGCACGACCGGTGGTCGTGCGCACTGGAGACGATGATCGTGCGCACTACAGCAGACAGAACTCAAGAATTTAATGGTCAATGCGCACGAGCAGTGGCGCACGACCGATGGTCGTGCGCACTGGCATTGATGATCGTGCGCACTGCACCAGACAGAACTCGTGAAAAAGGGTTAAGTGCGCACGATCAGTGGCGCACGACCAGTGGTCGTGCGCATTAGAACAAGTGATCGTGCGCAGTGTTCCTGTGCAGAATTGCAACGGGGACACTTGCACGACTCCTATTCCAGCGCAACCACAGATCTAGCCACTGAAAGTGGCACTTAACAAGCACATGAATACTACTAATGATAATAAAATAAAAAAAAAACGAAATCACACCAAAGTGGGCCCAAAAGTGCACCTAGCATGGATTATCAAATATAAGCTATAACAAGGCTAAAGTGCAGTGAATTTACTGAATAATGGCCCGGATGAGTCCATAAATGTGTATATGATCAGGACAAATCAAAGCATAATCTTTGATTTGTGCCATGTGAAAAATAATTGTTAGAGAAATATATATTTATAAATAAGAGGTAGGATCTTTTTGATCAAGGAGTTAACCTTTTTAGATCAACCTCCCTCTGATACCAATTGAAAGTGCACAGTTAACCTCACTAGAATTCTCTAGAGGGGGGGTGAATAGAGATTTAAAATATTTTGTGCAAAGTAAATATATATATATGTGTATGATCACAGATTAGAGCTTCCCACACACACCAACAAGAATTAAACAAATAAAGAAAGTAAATGCAAGAAAAGAAATCACAGCATAACACAAGAAAATATAGTGGTTCCCCAAACTTTGGGTAGTCCACTCTTCTACCCCCTTGGTAGGAATTCACTATCTTGCACTGAGTCTTTTGATAAGGAGACTCTTAGAACCACCCTGAGTCTTTTGATAAGGAGACTCTTAGAACCAACTGAGTCTTTTGACAAGGAGACTCTTAGAACTAGTACAACTGAATTTTTTGAAGAGTGATTCTAAAAACTCTTTTACAATATGTGAGAATGAAAATAAGAAAACGGAAAAGAAGTATTTAAAACAAGAATGAATCTTCTTCCTAGCAAGAAGATTGGAAGCACAAGAAGTAGTGAATTAAATCTTTCTTCTATAGAGAGAAGAAGATTTGTAGCTTTTCCCTCTTATGTGAGAGCTATCAGAATTTGCAGCAGAGTGATTTCAGAAGCAGGAGAAGAAGAATGCTTGAATATTGCTGCAGGGCTATTTCTCAATTCTCTCATTATCACTTGGGAGCTTTTCCTCTTTTACAATGAGTAAAATGGTGAATCACCCAGTCCCCTTTCTCTGCCGACCTCCTTGGTTATTTATAGCTCTGTTCATTAAAATAACACTATAGGAGAGTAATCAATTAGCAGGCAGAGTATTAGAAAGAAAGAGAAATTTACATAACAGTTATATGCATAGAAGGAAAGTATTCAATCTGATTTCAAATAATGTCCATAAAGGATTTAATCAATTTAGCCAAGAATCTAATAGAGGAAAAGAAAGATTCAGAACGGCTATAAGACATAAATTGATTCCATATAAATCAGATCTATAAGATAAGGAAAGAGATCTGGCGATTTTGAATTCTATCATAAAGATCAACGTGCGTCGATTACTATTTGATGCAAGCGTCGAATACATCCTGTCTGGACGTCGAGAGGAGAATAAGGAAGGTGCGTCGACTAGGGTGCGTCGACTTCTCAAGATACGTCGACTAGAAGTCAGAGCACGTCGACATAGGATACGTCGACTTCTGCTTGGAGCTACTTCGACTCATTCTGATAGAAACGTCGACTTTATCTCGACGTTGCGTCGAATACTATTCGACGCATATTTACTTAGCCTTATTTTTCATTCTTAGAATTCTTCTTTAACTCATTTCTAGGGGTTAAGAGAAATCATTTCCCCAACAATATGGAATCAACTTCATGCGGTCCTTATCTTCCAAAGATTTTGGACACTGGTCCTTAGAGAGACTCATAACATGAGACATGGGTAAGAATCCCTTCTTGGACTCAAGCATGTTGAACCGTTTCAACACCTTCTCAATGTATGTACTTTGGGTCAAACCCATCAACTTCTTCGATCTATCTCTATAGATCTTAATACCAAGTATATGAGTCGCTTCGCCCAAGTCTTTCATAGAAAAGCACTTCCCTAGGTTGTTCTTAACAACTTGCAGGGTCGGAATGTCATTCCCGATCAACAATATGTCATCTACATACAATATCGGGAAGACAACAATGCTCCCACTAATCTTCTTGTAAACACAAGGCTCATCTTCGTTCTTGATGAAACCAAACTCTTTGATTTTCTCATCAAAACGCAGATTCCAACTTCGAGAAGCTTATTTCAATCCATAAATGGATCGATTCAACTTGCATATTTTAGTGGCTTCATCTGGAGATACAAAACCCTCGGGTTATGTCATATACACTTCCTCAAGGAGGTTTCCATTAAGGAAAGCCGTTTTGACATCCATTTGCCAGATCTCGTAGTCATAATACGCAGCAATAGCAAGTAGAATTCTGATGGACTTGACCATAGCTACAGGGGAAAAAGTTTCATCATAGTCAACACCATGAATTTGCCTGAAACCTTTAGCCACCAGCCAGCCTTTGAATGTCTGTACATTCCCATCCATGTCAGTCTTCTTCTTGAAGACCCACTTGCACTCTATGGGTCGTA
The DNA here is from genome assembly GCA_033032865.1 of Dactylorhiza incarnata. Lineage (NCBI taxonomy): Eukaryota > Viridiplantae > Streptophyta > Magnoliopsida > Asparagales > Orchidaceae > Dactylorhiza > Dactylorhiza incarnata. Next base: position 263,727 of record JAWHQI010000629.1, on the reverse strand, counting down.
CCCCTTCAGGTGGTTCCACCAAGGTCCAAACTTGGTTTGTGTGCATGGAGTCCATTTCAGATTTCATGGCCTCAAGCCACTTCTCGGAGTCTGGTCCATTCATAGCCTCTTGGTAGGTTGCAGGCTCATCATCATGATCCATAAGCAACACACTACCTAATTGAGTCATGAGAAATCCATATCTCTCAGGCTCAAATCTTGGTCTACCAGATCTACGTAGGACTTGTGTTTCTTGAGCAGGCTCTCCAGCTACAACTTCTTGTAGTCCTTGTTCAGGTTCCAGTTCTGGTTCGTTCATTGTTTGTGGCTCTTGAACTTCTTCAAGTTCTACCTTTGCAGTCTTTCTGGATAAGAACTCTTTCTCCAAAAAGACGCCATTCCTTGCGACAAACACTTTGCCCTCAGACGGCAAGTAGAAGTAGTATCCTTTTGTTTCCCTAGGATACCCCACGAGATAACATTTATCCGATTTGGGTTCCAGCTTATCAGGCATTTGACGTCGCACGTATGCCTCACAACCCCAAATCTTGATGAACGACATACTAGGACGCTTCCCAGTCCATATCACATATGGTGTCTTTAAAACCGTTTTCATTGGAACTCAATTTAGTGTGACAGCAGCAGTCTCTAAAGCAAAACCCCAAAAGGAAACGGGCAAATCTGCATGACTCATCATCGATCGCACCATGTCTAACAAGGTGCGATTCCTCCTCTCAGAAACACCATTATGTTGAGGTGTTCCGGGTGGAGTGAGCTGTGATACAATACCACACTCTTTTAGATAATCACGAAACTCATGACTCAGATATTCGCCACCTCGATCAGATCGGAGTGCTTTTATCCTTTTTCCCAGTTGGTTCTTTACTTCATTTTTAAACACTTTGAACTTTTCAAAGGTGTCGTATTTGTTCTTCATAAGAAACACGTATCCGTATCTACTGAAATCATAAGTAAAGGTAACGAAGTAGTAGAACCCGCCTCTAGCCATAGAACTCATGGGTCCGCATACATCACTATGTATTATACCCAAGAGATCATTAGCCCTCTCATTACAACTAGTGAAAGGAGCTTTCGTCATCTTGCCCAACAAACATGACTCGCATCTCTCAAATGATTCATAATCAAATGAGTCCAGTAGTCCATCTTTATGGAGCTTGGATATGCATTTCTCGTTTATATGGCCTAAACGACAAGGCCAAAGGTACGTAGGATTCGAATCATTTGTTTTTAGTGTTTTAGTATTTTCTATGTTATAGATCGGATGGTCTAAGTTCAAAACATATAAACCATTAAATATTTGGGCAACGCCATAACAAACATCATTCTTATAAATAGAACAACAATTGTTCTTAATTACGAAAGGAAAACTAATCATGTCCAAACATGAAATAGAAATAATGTTTCTAGTTATGGCCGGAACATAATAACAATTATCTAGTTCTATTACAAGCCCTGTGGGCAAAGAAAGACGATACAATCCAACGGCAATGGCAGCAACTCTTGCTCCATTTCCAACGCGCAGGTCTACCTCTCCTTTACCCAGCATTCTTCTCCTTGTCAGTTCCTGCACATTTATACAAATGTGAGAACCACATCCGGTATCCAATACCCAGGATGAAGGAGCAGAAAGGTTTATTTCTATAACGAAAATACCTGAAGTGGAAGTCATACTTCCCTTCTTCTTCTGCAGATCTTCTAGATACTGAGGACAGTTCCTCCTCAGTGCCCTGCCTTACCACAATGGTGGCACTTCCCTTCCTTGGACAGGTTTTTCCTTTTCAGTGCAGAAGACTTGGGATCAAGAGGAGACTTAGATCCAATCTTCATCTTCTTAGATCCCTTGGCCTTGCCCTTGCTCTTATGCACCATCAATATGGGGTTGGCAGACTTGACCTTCTTCATGTTATTCTCGGCAGTTCTCAACATGTCAAGGAGCTCGGGCAGTGTCTTTTCTATTTCATTCATGTTATAGTTTAAGACGAACTGCTCATAACTGTCTGGCAATGATTGCAGGATCAGATCCGTGGCCAACTCTTGGCCCATGGGAAAACCCAGTTTTTCAAGGTTCTCTATATACCCAATCATCTTGAGTACGTGAGTCCCTACTGAGTCTCGAGCTCCCATTTTGCACGGGAATAATGCCTTGGATATGTCATGTAACAGTCCTGGTCCAAGCCCATCCGGGTCACTAACAACCCCAGGAACTGCTGGCACCGACGGCCCAGGCCCATTCTGGGACGGCCTGACCAAGCCCATCCGGGTCACTGGCCCCGCCCTAGGACACTGTACCGGCGGTACAGTGTCCTAGGGTGGGGCAAGTGACCCGGATGGGCTTGGTCAGGCCGTCCCAGAATGGGCCTAGGCCGTCGGTGCCGGCAGTTCCTGGGGTTGTCACTGACCCGGATGGGCTTGGGCCAGGACTGTTACAAAAAGTGCACTTTTTGTAACAGTCCTGGCCCAAGCCCATCCGGGTCACTGACAACCCCCGAAACTGCCGGCACCGACTATTGGATCGGTCGGCGCCCTTAGAGGGGGGGGGGTGAATAAGGGTTTTCAAAAACTTTAGATTTTATTTAGAAAAACTTTGGAATATTGCAATATTAAAACAAGAAGTCAAGTAAAACAAAAAGAGAGGCAAGCTTTATTGATATTAAATAAATTATACAAAACTTGATCTCAATGGCACTAGAGATCGGAGGCGAATAATAAAAGCTCTTTTCGTTTTCTATCCCGACTCGCTTCCCTACGAACCGATGGCCCTAGCCTTCTCCTTCCCGGATTCAGCCTCAAGCCGCTCTAGCCAATCCTTCCCCGGATGTGGCCTCGAGCACCCCCTAGACCTATCCTAGATCTAGTCCCCAACACGAGGCGAATTTCAGCCCTAAGTCCTACCCCAGACCTAGTCGCCAACACGAGGCGATTTCACTACCGTTTATAAAGAAAGATAAATAAAATAATAAAAACTTCCCTTAAGATGAACTTCTGAAGATGGAGGCGAAGATCTGCTGTAGAATCAACGTTTGTCGAAGCGGACTTCGTTTGGATTTGGCGTGATGGAATCCTCCTTCAGAAGTTGGCAGAGCTTCGCTGGGACCTCATATTTCGGCCAAGACAAGCCTCTAGAATTCTAGCACTCTCTCTCTCTGAGGTGTATGCAATAGGTGTGTCGAAAACAAGAGGAGAGGGGGTCCTTTTATAGCCAAAGCGCTACCGCCGGCGCTACCGCTACCGCCGGTGCTATCCCTGATTAAGTAATATTTTGTGCGGCAGGATCTTCAATCCGCGGCAACATTTTGCTCTATGCCTCTTGTGAGCCATGCTACCGCCAGCTCTAGTAGCTACCGTCGGGCGCTATCCCTGATTAAGTAATATTTTGCGCGGCAGGATCTTCAATCTGCGGCAACATTTTGCTCTATGCCTCTTGTGCGCCATGCTACCGCCAATGCTAGTAGCTACCGCCGGGCACTAGCTCCTTCTAAGAACACTGCCGGAATTGCGCTAATCATCGCTAGCCCAGGCGCTATCGCTACCGCCGGCGCTAGTGGCCATGTTGGAATTCTGGCCTTAATTTTGGGGACAACCATCCTTGAGTCATGTGGACTTTGATTTCCTGCACACTTAAACACACAAGATCAAATACACATAGGATTTGTTATTCTCAAACCTAGGAGATGCGGAAGACCATGTTCCAACAAACTCCCCCTTTTGATAATAACAAATCCATTAATGATAAATTAAAGCATTAATAAATAAGCATGATGAAACTATACTTGTGTGTGTGTGAGAGTGATGACTTAGGATAATTATTGATTTTAGCATTTAGAATTGCTCCCCCTAAATACATGCTCCCCCTAAGTGAATGCTCCCTAATACGTAAGCTATCATCTTAATTGGTCATGTTGGGTTTTTGATAGCAGGTTATATTTATCATGTTAGTTCTCCCCCTTTTGTTATTAGCAAAAGTGGGTAGGGAAACAAAGCACCAAAAAGTTTGTAAGTAGAAAGTAAGGCATGATCGAGCTTTTGAAGTAAATGATAAGGAGTTTTGGAATTGTTTTTCATTTAAATAGATCAGAGTTATAGCATTACAGAAATTTTTATAGAAAGAAATCATAGTTTTTAGCATAAAAATTTTCATGTTTGAAGAAACCAATAAAAAGTGTACCAAGCAAATTTATCACTTAATGAAGGATAGGAATTTGTAAGAATAAGTGATGATGCACAAAATACAAGATTTTAAGTAAATATGAAAGCGCAAGGTAAAACACTTATGTGGTTAAGATGCGGAAGACTTATAGCAATACAAAAAACATCAAATAGTAATGATAATCCAAAAAAATTATGTGTTAAAGTTCACAAAAGATGATGTTTTTGTAAATCATTTTGCAGTTAGATCTTTAAATTTGATAATAACCAAGCATGAAATAATGTTTATCAAAAAGAAATTACTACAATGTTACTTTAATTCATAATTCCAAAAACATACAAAACATTGTAGAACACATGCTAGGTTATCTAGTGCATTTCATAAAGAAAGAGTAATATAGAATTAGCATTAGGATCCAATAATCATGAGAAGAAGTGTTATGGAAGATAATGATGTGCACATAAGTGTATTTTTGAGTAATGTAAACAAATGTTTTAATCAAAAATACAAGAAATATGTAAAGTAATAGCACAATAAAACACAATTAAGATTACTTCCACACACTTTAATGCACAAATAAAAAGTACAACTACCAAGGTGCTCTGCACACACAATGCTCATCAAGACTTATCAGGGTGCAAAGTAGTGCTTGGGGGATCACATATTTGTTATTTTTAATATTGAAACTAGTGATCCGGTGTACTTAAGAGTAAGTGGTTTTTATTTTGAAAGAAGGCTATGGTTTGCACAAGACATTTTACTATTCTTTCCAAGGTGCTCAACCTCACAATGCTTATTAAGACTTATCAGGAGGTTCAAGTAGTGCTTGGTGGAGTTATCTTTGTTAATTTATGATATTTTTTTTGTACAAAGTTCTCCGAATACACTTGTTCTTGCAAACCATTATAATTTTTGAAAGAAATAAACCACTTTTCTTAACTTTTAAGAGTGCAAAATAAAGGAGTGTAGGTAAGATACTTGTGCAATTTTAATTTATTTGTACTACTACAAAACATACACAAGCATTCTTAGATTAAATAATGCCAAAAAAAAGGTGAGTGAATAAATATCATTATCAAACATAAAACATTTCTCATACTTAGAGGCATGCTAAGCTTGATCCTACACAACTTTTAAACTATAATTGATGCACATTTGAATAGATATATCAAAGCATGAAGAAAGACAATGTCCAAGTAGTTTGAAAAGATAATTTGCAACATTGTAGAATTTCTAAATAATAGATTAAATCATGCTTGATTTTTCACAAAAATCATACAGTGTTTTTTAGTTTTAAAGTTTTATATTTTTGTATTTGATTTTAGCAAATAAAAGCATATTTTTGTAATTTTTGCTTTTGTAATTTTTATATTTGATTTTTGCATAAAGATGAAATTTAAACAAAGGAAACATCACAAGCAAAAAAGAAAAACAAATTTTTTTGGTAATTTGGTTTTTGTAGTTTTGTATTTGATTTTTCAAAAAATAAAGAAACACGGAAGTGCAAAACTAAGTAGAAAATATAGATTAATATATTTTTAGAAGTTTTTCAAAATTTTAAAATCACAAAAAAATGAACATGGACGCTAGCGCCTACGGTAGCGCTAGCGCGGGAGACAGTGAACGATTTTTTAGGATTTTGGAAATTTTGATTGGTGGTCTTGATTAGGTGTCCCATTAGGAGTTTCTTGCTGAAATTACAGAATTTAAGGAGATGTTTTTGATGGTTAAACACCAAAAAAAATGCATTTTTGAATTTGTGTTAATTTGAAAGATCTAGGACACCTAACACAAGTTAAAATAAACGAAATCTTGCATCACCAACTAGTACATATAGTAGAGAATAAATTTAGGTATTTAATAGAATTTTGTTATATTAAAAACTCAAAAGGGTCTGATGCCGCCGGCGCTAGCGCTAGCGCTGGCGCTATCGAGGCTTTTGTTAAATGCGAGTTCTTCTTTCAGATCCGCCATTTCCTTGCTTTTCCTCCCGAGAAACCTAGAAGAAGACGTGTTCCTCCGCCCAGATCTGAGGTAAATCTTCATCTTTTCTCATGATTTTTGTTTTAAAGCTTGATTGTGACGTTAGAGATGAAGATATTTGCAGTTTTTAGGTAGATTTAGGAACTAGATCTACACCGTTTAGATTTTCTCCAAGGTTTGTGGTTCTGTTGAGGTTTTTGGTTTTGAATATGAGAACATTAATTTTTAGATCTAACTTGATTTTGATTTTGAGAGTATCATGTGAAATATTTTTTGGATCTAACTTGCTTAGTTTAAATGACAATATTATATTGATTTCTAACTTGATTTTTGATGTTAATTTCTTAGATCTACCAAGATGGAGAATATCTTAATTTTAAGGAGATAAAATTTTTGTTTTTAGATGAAAATTTTGTCATTCTTGTTTTAATAATTTTTTTTGTAGCAAATGGCTCCTAAGGTAAAGAAGAGCACAGAGTTGGCAGTGGAGGCAGCTGTGGTGGGAGTTCCTTATATGGTCGAGTTTGACTTAAGGCGACACCACCACATTATGCAGTTATTCGCTGATGTAGAGGTGTTGAGTTTGTTTACTCCTGATGGATTTTCTTCCGAGTTGGTACGTGAGTTTGACATGCATTTGGAAGACCCATCAAGGACAGAGCTGGATGGAGGAGTCCAGTCACAGGTGCAGGGGCAGGTGGTGACTATCACCCATTAGCAGCTGCGAATCGTGTTTGGATTGTCCCATCATCCAAATCGGTTAGAGATTGTTGAGAGATTTAGAGCTGACAGGGATTGGACACAGGTAAACACGGTGCTGCACAAGAGGGATTGTAGGAGTCTGATCTCTACCGTTTCGACTCTCACCGTAGATGCCTTGGTGTTTCAGGATGTCCTACGTCACACTATTATGCTGAAGTTGGGTGGCACATCAAAAATCACCGCCCAGATTAGTTTTGTTACTTATTTCATCTTGGAGGGGGAAAAGTTTGATGTGGCTGACTTATTGCTTTCTTTGATCCGGTATGCCTATAAGTTGAGGCAGCCAGCACGTCAGAGATTCAATAACTTGCCCCTGGGTGGCATCATTCAGCGAGTTATTCAAGTTTTGTATCCTACTATTGACTTATGTTTCTTTTTAGTAGATTGTTATCCTCCTATCTATAGTACCTCGCATTTGCGAGCAACATTCATCTCGGATGAGCCCTCGACATCTACTCGACCACCACTTCGGCGAGGGGAGTCATCTCGAGGGTCTCGAGATGCTCCATATGGGGCTTTTCGAGAAGAGATGGGTGAGCGGATGACATGGGTGGAGGAGGATGTTACTGTGATAAAGAAGGATGTCTCTGGGATAAAGAAAATGATGAAGTTTATGATGAAGGCTGTAAATTTGAAACCATCTACACCAGAGCGGAGGGAGTGGGAGAGCCCAGTTTCAGATCCGCCCCACCACTCGATCCGGAGGACTCGCAGGAGACGCTCACCAAGTCCTAGTGTGGAGGACATAGATGAGGAGGAGTAGTGTGAGAGGAACTCAGTTATGTAATAATTCAGGAATTTTAACCTATGTCTTGGATGTTGTTGTTCTTTGAATTTTGTTTAATTTTGTTATCTTTTGGATTTTTGACTAGAATGTTTCATTTAGAATTTGATGTTCTGAAGTGGTGATATTTAGGTAATTTTTTATGTGGTGTACTTTTGAAATCCTATGGTTAAATATTTTACCACCACATAGGAAATTTTGAATTTAATTGTTGATAAATATATATGTATAATGAATATATGAATAATAAGTAGGTCATCTAAATAAGATTTTGAATTTTGATTAATTTTTATAGGCTCACTTGGTTCATTAAATTTTTGATCATGTTTCCTATAGAAGATGACCATAACATTATAAGAAAACAAAGAAAAATTGAAAGGACATTAAAGCACATCATGAAGTAGAAAAAAATTGTATATTTCCCTTTTGAAAATATTCTACTTCATGCATTTGGTGATACTTAATGAATGAGATATTTAGGTATCCAAAGAGGACCGGGAGTGACGGTTCCTTTGGGTACCCAAATACAACGTGTTTACTTTTGGGGAGATAAAAATGAATGGCCCATTTTGAGTGGAGGTAATGTTTCATTTTTAGTTTTGGGCCTCCATTCAAACATTGGTTTGGTGTTATTCTTATATGTGAATTTTTCATTGTGATAATCTTTATTTTTAAAATTATGATTGTAGTGATTATTGAAAGTATTTTTTAAAGGAAATTTGTGAAATTTTATGTTTGGAGAAGTTTGATGTTTGTTGGGTATTGTGTTCACAATCACCTAGATTTGAAGATGTCCCCTAGTGAACTAAAATGAATTGAGTATGTATTTGATGATTTCTGTTTAGATGTGTTATGACAGGTCTTAATGCTAAGTGCACACCAAAGTCAGGTTGCAATGGATCACCAAACATAGTTCTGGACAATGTAATCCGTCATTGTGTAGAACAAAGTGTTGGTCCATGTGTAATCTCTCTTTTGGGGTGTACTTCATATGCTCATAACTGAAGGTTTTCAAGGTTGAGGAGTGGAGCAGGTTTTCAGAAGAAATGAAAGTTTTGCTAAGTCAATTCGTCGAGATGTCTCGGGACATTCCGATGAATCTCGACGAATCAAGACAGAAGCCATTTGTCCTGTTTAAAGAAGAAAAATCTGCAGCTAAGTCCATTCGTCGGATGTTCTCGTGAACTCCCGACGAATCCCGACGAATCAAGACAGAAGCCATTTGTCTTGTTTAAAGAAGAAAATCTGCAGCTAAGTCCATTCGTCGGATGTTCTCGTGAACTCCCGACGAATCCCGACGAGTGAAAATAGAAGGTGTTTTTCACGGGTTGTTCAGTGTTTTCTGTGGCCAAGTCTTTTCGTCGAATGTTCACGTGAAGTCTCGACGAATGACAGACAGACGGATTTCAAATCTTTGTTTCGTTTTCGAAAATTAGGGTTGGCCGCCATGTACAGTACACGTGTCATTCCTCCCTTCTTTGTCGCACGAGCCGTTGAAGTCCTCCCTATAAATAATCCTTTATTTTTAGGGTAAGGATTACATCTCTCTTCTTCACCCGATTGTTCAGAAAAGAAAAGCTGTTTTCTTCTTCCTTTGCTGAACAAGTATTCTGAGACCTAACATCTGTTGCTCAAGATTTATTCTTCATTGTTGTTAGAGATTTCTCAGATAAGAAGGCCTTTGATCTTATTGTTGCACTCTACATTGAAGATTCTTTCGAGTAAATCAAAGGGCCTATTCAGATCAGGTTAGCCAAGTCTATTTTCTTCCAAATCTTTCAAGTCCAAGCTTTCTCTCTCAAGGAAGAAGAAGACTCAGTTTTCCCAAGATCTGAAGTTAATCTCTGTTGAGGTTTAGAAGAAGTATTTTATTTCTTTCTCTATTTGATTTCTGTAGGAGTTTTTACTCCGATTTATTTGTAGGAGTGGTTTACTCCGAGTTGTAGGAGTTGTTTTACTCCGAGTTGTAGGAGTGGTATACTCTGAGTTGTAGGAGTTTTGACTCCGAGGTGTAAGATTATTCATAATCTGAGATTGGTGAAGTAGCGAGTCTAGCCTCAAAGTGCTAGATAGGCGAGGCGAGAAAGAGGACTACCCACATCGGGGAACCTCTATAAAATCCTTGTGTCTGTGATGTGCTTTATTGTGTTCATTTCTGTGTTATATTTTAATTCCGCGTAAAGACATATAATCCACCTATTCACCCCCCTCTAGGTGATTTAGGCCGCAACTAGACACTTTCAATTGGTATCAGAGGGAGGTTGTTCGCTATAAGGCTAACACCTTGAACAAGACTCCTCATCTAGTTGCTGAAGCAAGTATGTCTGGAATGGATAAAGCCAAGGATTCCGTCAAGCTGCCAGTCTGCACCAAAGAAAACTTTCCAATGTGGAAAGAAAGAGTAAGATTCTACATGGAAGCCGCTGACCCAAGAATCTTTCAGATTGTGGAAGAGGGTCCCCATGTTCCAATGAAACCATCTTCAATAAACTCCGCCATCATGATTCCCAAGAAGATGTTGGAACTAACCAAAGATGAGATCACTCTAGTGGCCCTAGATAAGAAGGCAAAGAACATCATAGCAGGTGCAGTTGATGATTCCATGTTACAAAATCTGCTTCACTACAAGTCTGCTAAAGAAATGTGGGATTCTCTAGTCGTTCTGATGGAAGGGACCGAAGAAGTGAGGGATGACCGAAGATCATTGCTGAACCAAGAATACGAAGCTTTCAAGCAAGATCCAAGAGACTCCATTTCTGACACCTACGAGAAGTTCTTCAAGATCGTAAATGGTCTTAGGAACTATGATCGAGAATTCGCAACTGGCGAACTTAATGACAAATTCTTGAGATCCCTGACGAAAGAATGGGACACCAAGGTTATAGCCATTAGAGAATTCAGAAAGCTAGGAACCACGGAGCCACAAATGCTGTTTGGTAAGCTCTTGTCCCATGAGTTGAAGTTGAACTCCCGCAAAGCTGAATAAGAGGGGATCAGAGTCTCTGGAAGGGAGAAGTCCTCCGCTCTGAAAGCTGAAAGCTCAAGAAAGAGTAAGGCTCTCCCACCTGTCAGGAGATCATCTTCTGATGAGGATGAATCTGATGCCAGTCCCTCAGGTTCAGAGATGTCTGATGGAGAATTTTCTTTGCTCTCCAAGCAATTCAAAAGACTTCTGAATAAAAGAAAGCAGAAGAGAGGCCAATCCTCTGCTTTTGATCACAGGAGATCAAGACGTGATGGTGATCATCACAAGAAGGACTACAATAATGACAGGTATAAATCTAAACCGAACAAATATGATTCCACTGACATTATTTGTTATTGCTGCAATAAGCCAGGACACGTGATAGCCGAGTGTCCATACAAAAAGAAAGAAGGATCAAAGAAGGAAGAAAAGAAATCTTTTAAAGGAAAGAAGAAGGAAAAGAGCCTCCTCGCCAAAAAGGCCAAGACTCTGAGCGACAGTGACTCTGATGCGTCAAGCTCAGATGAAGAAGCCTACTTTGGGCTAATGGCACATCTAGACGAAGAAATAGGTGACTCCTCTTATAAGGGGAAGGTAAACTCTCATACCCCTCTGTCTGCTTCTGAAGATGAGACTGCATCCATATCAAATGAAGGCTACTCATCAGAGGAGGACTCTGATTTAATAACTCAGTATAAAGCCCTTGTGAAGGGATTGGACAAGTGCCGCAAGGTCGTCAAATCCAAGTCAAAAGAAATTGAATCTCTCAAGACAGTGGAATTAGCTTTGAGGGAGGAAGTTGAACAATTAACTCCTCTCAAAGATGAAATCCAACTCTTGAAAGACGAACTGAAAAGCTCCACTGAGTTGTTGAATCTAAAAGAGAAAACTATAAATGAACTAGAAGATAAGTTGAAGGCGGAAAGAAAGCTTGTAGAAAGCTTCTCTAAGCCGAAGACTATTCTTCCAATCATTGGTAGGTTTTCTGCTCCTGCGAAGGGTAGTGGAATTGGTCATGAGGCCGAAAGTAGTAAGGCTGCTGAGAAAAGAGCCGTGAAAGGGAAGGGAGCTGCTAATCAAAGTCAATCTTCATTCAGGAAGGTAATTTTTCCATCAAACCCGTTTGACTTTGATTCATCCTACGGTCATTTTGCTAGACCAACATATGTTGAACCTAGTAATAGATATCAAGGATGGAGCATACCCCGAAACTTTGACGTCTCGCCATTCAAAGCTCCTCATGAAGAAATAATTCTCAAAGATCATGGTCCGTTTGTTCATGGATCAGCTCATAAGAAGGCACCAAAAATTAAAACGATTGCACCCAAATCTGTTGAGAAGAAGTTGGAGCCATGTGTGTGCTGTCACCATGAGGCCCCCACTTCTAAGAAAGCTCCTACTAAGAAAGTCACTCCTGTTGCACCTCCCGTTCAAAAAGTAAAACAGGAGACAAAGAGAAGGTACAATCGGTTCGATTGTTGGTGTTGTGGCAAGGTTGGTCACTTTGCCATAGATTGTTGGTTTAATCCAAGAAATGTCTCGACTCCACGGATTAACAATGCAAGAATGACCCCTCGCAATGTTAACTTTCCAAGTGGCGGTCATCTAACAAGAAGCCAAGGACCCAAATCGGTTTGGGTTCCTAAGGGCAATTGATTATTGATTGCAGGTATGTCCAAAGGCCAACTCAAATCCCATATGGTACTTGGACAGTGGATGTTCTCGGCACATGACCGGAACAAGAAGTTTATTACAAGAGTATACCCCGGTGAAAGATGGACCAAAAGTTATTTTGGCGGATCTGATCGGGGAATCACGAAAGGCTACGGTATGATTACCAACGGTATAGTCTCTTTCACAGATGTAGCTTATGTTAAAGGATTACAACATAATCTCATTAGCACAAGTCAATTATGTGACAAAGACTGTATGGTTGAGTTCTACAAGGACAAGTGCTTGATAAAGTCAACTGATACGTCATAAACTATTTTAACAGGCACTCGGAGTAGAAATATTTTCTGCTTAAATTTTCTATGTTTAGACTATTCTACACCAGTGTGTTTTTTTGCAAAAGATAGTGCATCTCTCTGTGACCAGTGGCACAAGAGACTAGCACATATAAATTTTAAAACGATCAGTATGTTATTTTCTCACAATTTAGTTCGTGATGCTCCTGATGTTAAGTGCATTAAAGAAAGACCGTGTCATGGATGCCAAATGGGTAAGCAGACTCGGGCAACCTTTAAAAGCATTATTGGCAAAGATTCTAACAGATGCTTATATCTGCTCCATATGGACTTGTTTGGTCTCATGTCAATCCGAAGTATAGGAGGTAAGTCCTATACGTTGGTTGTTGTTGATGACTACTCACGTTTTGCTTGGGTATTCTTTCTGAAACACAAGTCAGACACCTTTGCTTCTTTCACCACATTCGTCGAGCAAATCCAGAATGAGTTGGAATGTTCTGTGGTCAAAATCTGAAGTGATCATGGTACAGAATTCAAGTCTGGAGCTATGACCGAATTTTGTGAAAGCCTAGGTATCTTTCATGAGTTTTCCTCTCCCCGTACTCCACAACAAAATGGAGTAGCTGAGAGAAAGAATAGAACACTCATAGAGGCTTGCAGAACAATGTTGAGTGACTCTTCACTACCAGAATATTTCTGGGCTGAAGGCATCAAAACTGCTTGCCACGTGCAAAACAGAGCACTAATCAACAAGAATCATCATAAGACTCCTTATGAACTTCTGAAGGGCAAGAAACCAACCCTGTCTTATTTTAGAATTTTTGGTAGTAAATGCTTCGTACTTAATAACGGGAAATATTACAAAACTAAATTTAGTGAAAAATGTTTTGAAGGTATTTTTGTAGGTTATAGTAGCCATAACAAGACATATAGGATTTTCAACAAGAAAACCCTGATTGTAGAAGAGACTTATAATGTTATATTTGATGAGACGAGTATGCTTCAAAGCAGCTCTTCTAGTGTCTTCGTTGAAGATGTAGAAGCAAGGTTCAAAGAACTACACTTAGAAGAAGTTGTAAAGGAAGACGTTCCAAAATCTATTGTAGTAAATGTTCCTTCTACATGTGAGGAAGAAGACCCTCAGGAAGATGAAGATGTACCTGAAGTGCAGGAACCTCATGGTCATCTAAATGCTGGAATGATCAGACATTTAAGAGATCATCCAGCTGATCAGATTATCGGAGATCCTTCAAGCAAAGTTCTAACGAGAAGAGGTACAACTAACGAAGTTTTACATTCAAGTTTTCTTTCACAGATTGAGCCGAAGAAGTTTGAAGAAGCAAACACCGATCCCTCTTGGTTCCTTGCTATGCAAGAGGAGCTCAACCAATTCAAGAGATGTAAAGTTTGGAAGTTGGTACCAAGACCCAAAGCACAGAATGTGATTGGAACCAAATGGATCTACCGGAACAAGCTTGATGAAAAGGGCATCATCACAAAGAACAAAGCAAGACTGGTTGCACAAGGATACAGGCAAGAAGAAGGGATTGACTTTGATCAGACCTTCGCACCAGTAGCAAGACTTGAAGCCATCAGATTATTTCTGGCTTATGCTACACATAAGGGCTTTAAGGTTTTCCAGATGGATGTAAAGTCAGCCTTTCTGAATGGAGACCTTAAAGAGGAAGTATATGTAGCTCAGCCTCCAGGTTTTGTAAATCCTAACTATCCTGATCATGTATATTATTTACATAAAGCCTTGTATGGTCTCAAACAGGCACCCCGAGCCTGGTATGAGACATTGTCTAAGTTTCTTCTTGAGAACAAATTTACAAGAGGAACAATAGACAAGACATTGTTTCTTAGGGAAGTTAAAGGCGAGATTTTGCTTGTGCAAATCTATGTCGATGATATTATTTTTGGCTCTACTGATGACAAACTTTGCAAAAAGTTTTCTAACTTGATGCAAGGTAAGTTTGAAATGAGCAACATGGGAGAGCTGAAATATTTCTTAGGACTCCAGGTGCACCAATCTGAAGATGGAATTTTCATCTCTCAGACGAAGTTCACCAAAGAGCTTCTTAAGAAATTTGGAATGGAGAGTGCAACCTCAATGAGGACTCCAATGGGCTCAAGCATGTCTCTGGACAAGGATGAGAAAGGGAAACCTTTTGATGAAACCAAGTACAGAAGCATAATTGGGTCCTTGCTCTATCTCACTGCTACTATGCCTGATATAATGTTTTCAACATGTGTTTGTGCCAGGTATCAGGTGAACTGTAAGGAATCTCATTATGCCGCTGCAAAGAAGATTTTGAGATACCTTAAGGCTACCCCAAATCTCGGCTTATGGTACCCAAGAAGCAATGATTTTGAACTAATTGGTTTCTCATACGCTGATTTTGCAGGTAGCAAAGAGGATAGGAAGAGCACTTCGGGAACTTGCCAGTTCTTAAGAAAAAGGCTCGTTTCCTGGAGTTGCAAGAAGCAAAATTGCGTTGCAATATCGTCTGCTGAATCGGAGTATATCTCTGACGGCAGTTGCTGCGCACAACTTTTGTGGATGAAAAATCAGCTTGAGGACTATAACTTAAAGCTCACAGAAATCCCCATGTTCTGTGACTCCTCAAGTGCTATTGCCCATTAGAATCCAGAGAGCTTACTCTTCTTCTCCCAGGTAGAAGGGAGGAGGACTCAAGGGGCCACAGCCGCATTAGCAGTTCGCCTAGAAGAAAGGTCAAGGAAGTCAGCTCTCAGGGCGAATCAAGGTCATCATTAAAGCAATGAATTGCATATTTCCCATCTAGAAATCTATCTTTGTCTATGTCTTCAATCACGAAAGTTCTTCTCATTAGATGCTGAGGGTTAATAGACCAATAGAAGGGCTTGATCCCACACCACACTCGCTGAAAGGCTCAGTTTCCAAGGGTTTGACTATCTCTCAAGTCTAGGCCTGCTAATGGTGTACCGCCCCAAGCTTAAGCGCTGGACTGCCTACAAAGGGAAAATGGAATTTGGCTGTACTTTCCAATCTTGTCCGGGCAGACCGACAAAAAGAAAGGAAAGGGTGACCCTGCTAAAGGACCATCCCATAAAGCTCTAAATGGTAATGGTCAAAGCGAGAAAATTCAATTTGCTTGCAAGCTCTGGACTACTGAGCCTTGATTCGCCTCTCTTGCTTGCCCTACTGTGTCACCGGTTCAACAAAAGAAACTCTGATCTGGTGCAATACGGGGTCATCAATCACTGCCCGCTTTAGGTCCTCAAAAGCTCTTTGACACTCTTCCGATCAGTGCAGTGCCATGATCGGTCCGTACGTCCTTCTTTAGGATCTTTTTGAGTTGAGCAGCCTAACTTACGATGAATCTTCGGGAATAGTTCACGAGCCCTAAAAACGATCTTAGCTCACTCACCTTGGTGGGTGCTTGCCACGGCATTCCTCTCTATCAATGACTGAAGAAAGGAAAGAGGGCTCTGATGCCCATCCAATGCCGGATCTCCATCTGTTCAAAGGAGTCTTTCTCTTTCTTTATTTACATAGAGGTGATTCTTCCTTAATACCTGAAAAACGGTCCGGAGGTGGCTAACGTGGTCGTTTAACGAATAGCTATAGCCCACGATGAAAGTATACCACCAGTCGCAGTTGCCATTTGTCCGTTGGGGAAGGTGAAGAACTTGGAACTTCTCGGTTCATAACTTCTCCTAGGTCAGAACTTGGGTAAGGTTCAGAACTTCTTTTAGGTAAGGTTCAGTCTCCTAGGTCAGAACTTGGAACTTCTCGGTTCATAACTTCTCCTAGGTAAGGTGAAGAACTTGGGTAAGGGTAAGGTTCATAACTTGAGTCAGAACTTGGAACTTCTCGGTTCATAACTTGAGTCAGAACTTCTCTTAGGTAAGGTTCATAACTTCTCGGTTCAGAAGTTGTTGAGTCAGAACTTGGTTCAGAAGTTGAGTCAGAACTTGGAACTTCTCGGTTCAGAAGTTGTTGAGTCAGAACTTGGAACTTCTCGGTTCAGAACTTCTCCTAGGTAAGGTTCATAACTTGAGTCAGAACTTCTCGGTTCAGAAGTTGAGTCAGAACTTGGAACTTCTCGGTTCAGAAGAAGAAGCAATGATTTTGAACTAATTGGTTTCTCATACGCTGATTTTGCAGGTAGCAAAGAGGATAGGAAGAGCACTTCGGGAACTTGCCAGTTCTTAAGAAAAAGGCTCGTTTCCTGGAGTTGCAAGAAGCAAAATTGCGTTGCAATATCGTCTGCTGAATCGGAGTATATCTCTGACGGCAGTTGCTGCGCACAACTTTTGTGGATGAAAAATCAGCTTGAGGACTATAACTTAAAGCTCACAGAAATCCCCATGTTCTGTGACTCCTCAAGTGCTATTGCCATAGCAAATAATCTAGTCTCTCACAGCAGAATGAAGCATATTGAGCTTCGCTACCACTTCATCCGGGAACATGTTGAGAGTAAGGATATAAATTTGTTATATGTTAATACTGACAAACAAATTGCAGATATTTTTACGAAGCCTCTGGACGAAACCAAATTCAATTTCTTCAAAATGGAACTTGGAATGCTTAACAAGGAAACTTGATGATATGACTGTTGGCATTTCACAAATTTGCATGGAATTTCCCGTAAAATTTGAGACTTTTCTCAAGCAGATTACACGGGTTTTCACGGGTCAAATATTATTATTCTCAGATCGTCTCCCATGGAATCCTATTCTTATTAAATGCAATTTAATCTTCATTCAGGTATGCACCTCATTTCAATTTATATATATATATATATATAAATCAAAGAAAACGCGTGATTCCACGAAATCTTCCGTGAAACCCTTCCCGACCTTTCCTCTCTCTCGCGATTTCTCTGTTCTTCTTCCCCGACTTCGACGAGCTCAATGACGCCCAAGGCTGGACTGCATTCAGGTGGAGAGCTTGTGCGAGGTGCATTTCGCACAGCTTCAGATGAGTTCCGAAATGTTATCTTGATGCTTGATGTCGTCGGGCTCAGTTTTGTTTTGGAGGAGCCGGCTAAAATCCTAGAACAGGACGTTCTTGAGTTCTTTAGAAATGCAAAAATCACCAATCAAGGTAAGAAGATCAAAAGCTCAATTAGGTCATGCAAAATTATCCTGAAGGCTAGTGGCATCAACAGACTTTTGAGGATGCCTGAAGTCGAAACAGAAGAACTGTTTGTTGAAGATATTCTCAGAGCCAGGAGATTCTGTGGTATTCTTGATGAAAGCTCTAAAATAAGAAGGAAATTTATGAATGATGGAGGTAAGCTTCTGTGTGACATTTTAGGAAAAGTCTTATTGTGTAAGGTAGGCTCTCATGACTACCTCTCTGAAGAAGCTTTCAAAATTCACACTGCTATAATCTGTCGGAAAAATTTTAATTTTGGTGAAGTAATTTTTGAGAAGATTAAAGAGAGTTTTCTTGCTCCCAATTTTGGAAGAATTCTCAGTCTGCTTCTAAATGGTAGCAATCCAGATTTTTTTAATCTTGGAAGAGGTATCCCCATCCACCACACCAAGAAAATCAACTCTTCCATTTTCTCCAAATGGGAAAGGGTCATTCCCAAGGGTTTGGGGAATGTTGGAGTTAAGGCTGCTGTTAGTGATGGTGAGGACCCTCTGCATAATGAGGATAGGACTCTTGAAGCAGGTCAATCCTCCAGGGGTAGTGGACATAGTCTAGCTCCTGATCAGGAAAGAGATGAACATGTTAAGGGGGAGTTTCCAACCCCAAGAGACATTGGTGCAGGTGGTGGTGCTGCAGAAGAATTTCCTCCCAATGAAGCTGATCAAGCTCCTCTTGATCCTGTTAATGATGCTGTCCCTGATGCTGGTCTTGACCTGGAGGGTCCAGGGAATGTTGCTGATGTAGATGAGGCTGCTCAGCTAGAAGATTCAAGGAGATCACCTGCAATGGTTGATTCTCATTCTGAAGATCATGAAGACTTGCCAGATTCTCCTTCTGTTCCCTCTGGGAAATCTGACTCTTTGGAGAAGGGCAGTTTTGGTGCAAGGTTGGAGTTTGCCAAGAAGATGTCTCTAGCTGAGGGGGAGAAAGACCAGGAAGATATTTTCATGGCTGAATCTGCTTTTCCTGAGGTCTTTCTTTCTGTGTTGTTATTGCCCCCTCCAGAAGTTCTTGTAGCTGGTAGCACATCTCCAAAAGTAACTGTGCTTGATAAGCAAGCACAGTCTACAAGTTTTGTGGCTGATAAAATCTCTCCTGAAGAGTTTGAGACTGGTGATAGCTCTCACTCTTCTATGCTGAAGTCAATTGCAGGTTTGCTGAAGGTTCAGACTGAGCACTTAGATCAGTCTATCAAGCAAGTTTATAAGAAAATAGATTCAGTTGATAGTGCTTTGAGGCAAGAAATGGCTGAAATGAGATATGAGATGAGCAAATTCAAGAATGATCAAGAAGCTTGGATGACAAAAGCAGGAAAAGCTTTGGACCACACCAATCAAGGAGTTGGGCATGCTCTAAAGAACCTGCATCAGGTTGGTGAAGATGTTGTAAAGCTGAATGCTACTCAAACAACTCTCAACACTGCTCATGATCAAGGGCTTGCTTTTCTGGATGATCAAATTGAGAGGCAGCTGAACAAACTCTATTCCCTCCTCCATGAAGATGTCTTAAAGGGGGAGGAGAGTATGGTGACAAAGTTAGAAGAGAATGCAAGTAAGTTGAATGACTTAAATGAAAATGTATCTTCAAAAATGCAAGAGCTCAAGGAGAACATTTTACAAAATGTTAAGGATGTGAATTGGTACACTCATGGAGCATAAAGTTGGCTTATTCAAGGAAGTTGCTGGAATGCTTGGATTTTCTGTTGTAAATAAAGGGTCAGATGTTCCTTCATCAAGTGCTCCAGGACCCAGGGCTCCAAACTTTTCTCCAAATCCTGTTGAGGATCTCGATTCTGATGAAGAAGACATCCCTGCCTACACTTATCAAGAGTTCTGGGATGATCCAATTCCTGCTCAAGAGCCTGACAGCTCCACTGTTGTTGAACCCTCTGAAAAGTCTTTGAAAAGAAAGCTATTTGATGATAAGCCATCTGTAAAGAGGTCTAATCCCTATAAAAGGATTAGAGAATTTTATGATAGGCCTCCTCCTAGAAACTTCCAAGAAAATTGGAGCCCCACCTCCAAAAGTATTGTTCTCACAGCCTTCAATAGAGTCAGTAAGCAAAATGAAAAAGTCAGTGATCACTACAGTTCAGAAGAATGGAGTAAGTTTGAGAAGAGGACAACTGAAAGAAGAATTCATTTCAAGACAGGTGGATCTAAAGAGACTGCTCCTGATAAATATTGGCCTAAGCCAAAGGCATTCTTTGAGAGAATGGAATCTGAATAGAAGAAGAAAGCTGAGGCAGTGGAAAGATTGTTTGCAAAGCAGAAAGGCAAAGATCATGAATGAGCTGAGCTAGTCTGGAATCATGATGTTTTCTTTGCTTATATATATTCATTTCTTTTGTGTTAAGTTAAACATTCAGTCTTATTCTGTTTTTCTTTAAATATTACTGCCTGGGTTGTGCACTTCTTATTTATTATATTTTCTGTGCAATTCAACTTAGTGCTTAGGGTTATGACATCTTCAAATAGGGGGAGATTGTTGGGTATTATATCCACAATCACCTAGATTTGAAGATGTACCCTAGTGAACTAAAATGAATTGAGTATGTATTTGATGATTTCTATTTAGATGTGTTATGACAGGTCTTAATGCTAAGTGCACACCAAAGTCAGGTTGCAATGGATCACCAAACACAGTTCTGGACAATGTAATCCCTCATTGTGTAGAACAAAGTGTTGGTCCATGTGTAATCTCTCTTTTGGGGTGTACTTCATATGCTCATAACTGAAGGTTTTCAAGGTTGAGGAGTGGAGCAGGTTTTCAGAAGAAAAGAAAGTTTTGCTAAGTCAATTCGTCGAGATGTCTCGGGACATTCCGATGAATCTCGACGAATCAAGACAGAAGCCATTTGTCTTGTTTAAAGAAGAAAAATCTGCAGCTAAGTCCATTCGTCGGATGTTCTCGTGAACTCCCGACGAATCAAGACAGAAGCCATTTGTCTTGTTTAAAGAAGAATAATCTGCAGCTAAGTCCATTCGTCGGATGTTCTCGTGAACTCCCGACGAATCCCGACGAATGAAAACAGAAGGTGTTTTTCACGGGTTGTTCAGTGTTTTTCTGTGGCCAAGTCTTTTCGTCGAATGTTCACGTGAAGTCTCGACGAATGACGGACAAACGGATTTCAAATCTTTGTTTCGTTTTTGAAAATTAGGGTTGGCTGCCATGTACAGTACACGTGTCGTTCCTCCCTTCTTTGTCGCACGAGCCGTTGAAGTCCTCCCTATAAATAATCCTTTATTTTTAGGGCAAGGATTATATCTCTCTTCTTCACCCGATTGTTCAGAAAAGAAAAGCCATTTTCTTCTTCCTTTGCAGAACAAGTATTCTGAGACCTAACATCTGCTGCTCAAGATTTATTCTTCATTGTTGTTAGAGATTTCTCAGATAAGAAGGCCTTTGATCTTATTGCTGCACTCTACATTGAAGATTCTTTCGAGTAAATCAAAGGGCCTATTCAGATCAGGTTAGCCAAGTCTATTTTCTTCCAAATCTTTCAAGATCCAAGCTTTCTCTCTCAAGGAAGAAGAAGACTCAGTTTTCCCAAGATCTGAAGTTAATCTCTGTTGAGGTTTAGAAGAAGTATTTTATTTCTTTCTCTATTTGATTTCTGTAGGAGTTTTTACTCCGAGTTATTTGTAGGAGTGGTTTACTCCGAGTTGTAGAGTTGTTTTACTCCGAGTTGTAGGAGTGGTATACTCCGAGTTGTAGGAGTTTTGACTCCGAGGTGTAAGATTATTCATAATCTGAGATTGGTGAAGTAGCCGAGTCTAGCCACAAAGTTTTAGATAGGCGAGGCGGGAAAGAGGACTACCCACATCGGGGAACCTCTATAAAATCCTTGTGTATGTGCTGTGCTTTATTGTGTTCATTTCTGTGTTATATTTTAATTCCGCGTAAAGACATAGAATCCACCTATTCACCCCCCTCTAGGTGATTTAGGCCGCAACTAGACACTTTCAATGTTGTATATGATAATAATGATTGTACTTTGGAAGTTCATTTTTAATTTGTTGATGTCTTTTATTTCCATTGTTTGATTTATTAACCTTTTGAGAAATTATATTCAGCTTGCTTTTAGATATATTTTGAAATTGTGGATATATGTTTTGTGAATTTTTCTTTATGATTTCTTTAAGCAAGTGGATTTTGACATTTAAGTCATCATTCTTAGTTTTTAAATTATGTCTAGCTTTATTATAAGCGATTGTGCTATTTTTAAGAGTTGTAACAATTGATTCAATATGTTTTTCATATTTATCCCTATATTCATCAAATGTTTCGTCCATCTCTTTAATTTCTATTTCCTAGTCCTTACACTTAGCACAATCATTCTTTAACGATGAATTTTCTAAGCATAATTTTTCATTATGTTCTTTTATACACATCAATTCTTTTTCAAGTTCTTTGAATTTTTCCTTAATATTATTACAATCAAAATAAGGTTTTATATTTTTGATTAAAAGACAAGATGGTGTAGGCACTTCACAATTTGAATTTGAGTTAACATTAGCTTTTAGTCTCTTATTTTCTAAACGTAAATTTTTATTAGTAATTTTCAATTTTTTGATCTTACGTTTAGCTATTTTTAATATATTGAAACCAAGGATAGAAGTTATCACACAAGAAGAAGATTTATTCTTCCTTACAGCGCTATTGGAAGAGGCAGATTGTGAACATGAAATTCCTTCGTCATATTTTAGTTCTTCCTCCATTATAGATGGATCTATATCTTCTCTTTCTCTTGGTGTATTGTTCTCCTTTTCTATTTCAATATTCTCCATGGCTTCACTCCGAGAGAGATCTTCTTGAATGATAGTGGATGCTTGGACATTTTTCTCTTCCTGTGTTTGTTCCATACCTGCGAGAGGAAGATCATACATTTCTTCAAGAAATTTCCATACTTTGTATGCACTAGAAAAATAGTATATTAATTTGAAAATTTCATTTGAAAGACCACAAAATAAATAGTGTTTAGCTTTTGCATATAACTGAAGTTCTTTTTTATTTGATTCATTTGCAGGTCTAGTTATGGCTAAATTCCATACTTCGATATTTAAAGTTTTAATAAATTTTTCAATTAAAATTTTCCATCCTTTATAATTTGATCCTTCGAATAAAGGTGGTGCAAGAGATTTTTCTTCTTCTTCAAAATTACCCCCACTGATAGAAGCGAGATCATGAGACGCCATTATTCCCGGTTGTTAAGCCGATTGGAATAAAACCGCTCTGATACCACTTGTTGGATCGGTCGACGCCCTTAGAGGGGGGGGGTGAATAAGGGTTTTCAAAAACTTTAGATTTTATTTAGAAAAACTTTGGAATATTGCAATATTAAAACAAGAAGTCAAGTAAAACAAAAAGAGAGACAAGCTTTATTGATATTAAATAAGTTTTACAAAACTTGATCTCAATGGCGCTAGAGATCGGAGGCGAATAATAAAAGCTCTTTTTGTTTTCTATCCCGACTCGCTTCCCCACGAACCGGTGGCCCTAGCCTTCTCCTTCCCGGATTCAGCCTCAAGCCGCTCTAGCCAATCCTTCCCCGGATGTGTCCTCGAGCACTCCCTAGACCTAGCCTAGATCTAGTCGCCAACACGAGGCGAATTTCATCCCTAAGTCCTACCCCAGACCTATTCGCCAACACGAGGCGATTTCACTACCGTTTACAAAGAAAGATAAATAAAATAATAAAAACTTCCCTTAAGATGAACTTCTGAAGATGGAGGCGAAGATCCGCTGTAGAATCAGCGTTTGTCGAAGCGGACTTCGTTTGCATTTGGCGTGATGGAATCCTCCTTTAGAAGTTGGCAGAGCTTCGCTGGGACCTCAAATTTCGGCCAAGACAAGCCTCTGGAATTCTAGCACTCTCTCTCTGAGGTGTATGCAATAGGTGTGTCGAAAACAAGAGGAGAGGGGGTCCTTTTATAGCCAAAGCGCTACCGCCGGCGCTACCGCTACCGCCGGCGCTATCCCTGATTAAGTACCATTTTGCGCCGCGGCAACATTTTGCTATATGCCTCTTGTGCGCCATGCTAAGCCAGCGCTAGTAGCTACCGCCGGGCGCTATCCCTGATTAAGTAACATTTTGCGCGGCAGGATCTTCAATCCGCGACAACATTTTGCTCTATGCCTCTTATACGCCATACTACCGCCTGCGCTAGTAGCTATCGTCGGGCGCTAGCTCCTTCTAAAAACACTGCCGGAATCGCGCTAATCATCGCTAGCGCCGGGTGCTATCGCTACCGCCGGCGCTAGTGGCCATGTTGGAATTCTGGCCTTAATTTTGGGGACAACCATCCTTGAGTCATGTGGACTTTGATTTCCTGCACACTTAAACACACAAGATCAAATACACATAGGATTTGTTATTCTCAAACCTAGGAGATGCGGAAGACCATGTTCCAACACCGACGACCCAGACCCATTCTGGGACGGCCTGACCAAGCCCATCCTGGTCACTTGCCCTGCCCTAGGACACTTTACCGCCGGTTCAGCCTGACCACACCTGGTCAACAACAAGCCTGCAGGCCGTACACCCCAACCCCTCTCTGGCCTACCACAGGGCACAACAGGTTGTTGGAGGGGGGGGGGGGGGCACGAACCCACGCCCTCCCTTTGATGAGAATTGAAAGTACTCTGTAGTTAAGCATGCTCGGGCTGGAGCTCAGTTGGTGATGAGAAGTGAAAGTACTCCGTAGTTAAGCGTGCTTGGGCTGGAGTAGTCACGGGATGGGTGACCTCCTGGGAAGTCCACGCGCCGCCGCTTAACTGGCTCAATTCTCATCAAAGGGAGGGCGTGGGTTCGTGCCCCCTCCAACAACCCGCTGTGCCCTGTGGTAGGCCAGAGAGAGGTTGTGGTGTACGACCTGCAGGGTTGTTGTTGACCAGTTGTGGTCAGGCTGAACCGGCGGTACGGTGTCCTAGGGCAAGGCCAGTGACCCGGATGGGCTTGGTCAGGCCATCCCAGAATGGGCCTGGGCCATCGGTGCCGGCAGTTCCTGGGGTTGCCAGTGACCCGGATGGGTAACAGTCCTGGTCCAAGCCCATCCGGGTCACTGGCAACCCCAGGAACTGCCGGCACCAATGGCCCAGGCCCATTCTGGGACGGCCTGACCAAGCCCATCCGGGTAACTGGCCCCGCCCTAGGACACTGTACCGCCGGTTCAGCCTGACCACAACTGGTCAACAACAAGCTTGCAGGCCATACACCCAAACCTCTCTCTAGCCCACCACAGGGCACAGCGGGTTGTTGGAGGGGGGCACGAACCCATGCCCTCCCTTTGATGAGAATTGAGCCAGTTAAGCGGCAACGCGTGGACTTCCCAGGAGGTCACCCATCCGTAGTTAAGCGTGCTCGGGCTGGAGTAGTCACGGGACAGGTGACCTCCTGGGAAGTCCACGCGCTGCCGCTTAACTAGCTCAATTCTCATCAAAGGGAGGGCGTGGGTTCGTGCCCCCCTCCAACAACCCGCTGTGCCCTGTGGTGGGCCAGAGAGGGGTTGGGGTGTACGGCCTGCAGGCTTGTTGTTGACCAATTGTGGTCAGGCTGAACCGGCGGTACAGTGTCCTAGGGCGGGGCCAGTGACCCGGATGGGCTTGGTCAGGCCGTCCCAGAATGGGCCTGGGCCGTCGGTGCCGGCAGTTCCTGGGGTTGCCAGTGACCCGGATGGGCTTGGACCAGGACTGTTACATGTCAAACCTCTCTTGCCGGGCTTGCCCCTCGAACATTTTCTTGAGGTGCCCGATTATGTCATAACCACACATGCTCTCGTGTTGCTTCTGAAGCTCAGAGGACATGGTAGCAAGCATGAGGCATTCCACATCCAAGGTATCATCTTGATACTTCCTGTAAGCATCTCTGTCTGCTCTCGAAGCATTTCCGGTCGGCTCTGTGGGGCTTACCTTCCAAGACATAGAGCTTGCGCTCTTGCCTGAGAACAATTCTCAGGTTTCTGTACCAGTCGAGGAAGTTCGTACCGTTGAGCTTGTCCTTCTCAAGAATAGCTCTCAGGGACAGGGTGGAGTGAGATCCACCTGCCATGGAAATTCTACAATGAATTTTGCAAAGTGAAATTTTAGTACTATATTTCAAAATACATTTTATATTAATAAGGACTTTTATTAAAGAGCTCCCAATATTTTAATCAAATCAATAACCCTTGATATCGATTCGGAGAGTTTATGCGAGCTACTCTCTTAGTGGACAAGATCCGTATTTCACCAACACAATGAGTCCGCTTTGGCGTTCCTCTCATAATGCGGTTATTTAGGTAGAAAACATTTGTCAATTGCATCACTATGCAACTCTTGTATGGTTGGTGAATAACTCTTTATTCGCATCCATCATATGGAGCAAGCCAACCCTATGCCTCTAGGCACTCAACCTTTGAGGTCACCGAGTTAAGTTTGACCCGATGTCGACAGTGGGATATCACAATTATCCGCTCGCACCCTTACCAAGATAGATTAATGCACCTTGCTTTGGCAAGCCCACACTTCATCGATCGAGGCAGGAAGATTGTCATCCATCGGAAGGCATCCGAATACTTAATATTAGATAAGGGATTTTATTTTTTTCAAGTGATTAACATTTTAATCATTATTAACATTTAATCACAGTGCACAATCAGAAAATAAAATACAACATTCACATTCCAGATACATCCCAGATGTGCACAAAAATAGTCTATCAACACTTTGACAAAATAGGGCTAAATCTGAGCATTTAGAACACTTCTAAATCTCCAGATTTACCTGCATTGGATATATGAACAACAACTTCACAAGTGCAGTAGACAAGCTCGTCTCTCATGTCAGATTCAATAATCTAAACATTTGGTTTCACAAACCATTTTGAGGGACGGTTACTGCAGAGGAGAAACTACCTCTGAAACATGAAAATCGCAACGCAATCACATGCGTTCCTGGCGGGGTTCCAAGGGGCCGCGCCCCTGGCGGGGTCTTAGGGGAAGAGCCCCTAACGGGGTCCAAGGGGCAGCGCCCCTGGCGGATGTATTGAGGGATTTAGCTCCTCTTTACACATTAACTGTAACGTCCATAACTTTTGATCTGGTTGTTTGATTTTTGCGCACAACACCTTTTTGGAATGAGCTCAGATCCCTACATCCAATGGAGAACAAGTTTTTCCCATTCTAATTTTTTATTGGTCAATATACAGCGGGTGTTGGGTTTTCTCCACCCCTAACGGGATGACATATCAAATATGCGCAGCGGAAATAAAGACAAGAACAACCCAAAAGAGACTAACGGATCTTGCGGTTTTCATGATTCAAGAGAATAATCAAATCGAAATACAAAGTACCTTTGCGGGATTGAGTCAATACTCAACCAAAGTGCTCCAAGATGAAATCGGGTAGACAAAATCTGAGTTCCAAGAACAGAAATGTTTCGGCTCCTCTACAACGATCCACACCAACGATGGAGAACCCTATCTTCTTGTCGTACAAGAACTAGGTCGGAGAAGGAAGCTCTCAACGTCCCCACGGACTGCTAGATCCGATCCAGGGGAGGCGGCGACTGACGGCGGCGACTAGCGGTAGTGGAAAATGATCGGTGGACGGGAAGAACGAGATGCCCTCGCGCGGAACTGTTCCGGTCGGCCGTTCTCGTCTAAATCGCAAAATAGATTAAGTCTCCGTAAACCTAGAATCGCAAGCCCTTTTATACTTAAATGCATAGATCAGGCTATCCGCAGACCAGAACATTTCTGTCCAGATTTACATTCGCCGAATTCGACTAATCACTATAACCGAATTCGACTCAGATTCGGCGAAACCATTTCGACGAATTCGGCTATATAAATTCGGCGAAAACCTTTCGTCGAACTGACATGATTCGGCTAAACCCTTTAGTCGAATCTGTCAGAATTCGGTTAATCACATTAGCCGAATCTCATTAGTCGAAAACAACATTATTCGGTTAATCACATTAGCCGAATTTGACACTATTCGGTTAAACCCATTAGCCGAATTTGTCAAGTATAAACCCTATTCGTTTAAACCCTTTAAACGATTTCCCGTTGAGACATTCTCAACTTAATTCCAAGCAGTCACAGGATTGGTCCTCCACTCATATCCAATATGAGTAAGGCCAACACAATCCTTTCTCCAACTTCTCCAAACGCTTTTATGTGCGACCCTACAGGCTCATATTGTGTTGGCAGTAAGACTAACTATTGATTGCTTTGAGATCACCTCAGAAACTCCAACAGCGGGTTGGTAATAAGGTATTTAGCTCGAAAGGAGACCTAAACTTCAAACGTCCGTAACTTTGAATCTGGTTGTCTGATTTTCACCCACAATACCTTTTCGGAATGAGATCGGAGCCCAAAATCTAATGGAGAACAATTTAAACCCATTCCAGCTCGTTTAGAGGTCGATATACAGCGAGTTGTAGTGGAAATACAAGATTTTGCTCCAAATGACACATACACTTCAAAATACCATAATTTTTAATGCAGGTTGTAGTGAAAATGAGAGATTTAGCTCCAAATGACACTCAAACTTTAAACCGCAACAACTTTTGATGCGGTTGTCTTATTTTACCCCCACAACACCTTTTCAGAATAATCTTTGAGCACTACATTCATTGGAGCACAAGTTTTACCCATTCCAGTTCATTTAGTTGTCGATAAATAGCGGGTTGCAACGGTAATGCGAAATTTAGCTCCAAATGACACCTAAACTTCTAACAGCCATAACTTTTGATTTTTATGTTTGATTTTTGCCTACAACACCTTTTCAGAATATGCTCAGAGGCATACATCCAATGGAGCACAATTTTAAACCATTCCAGCTCATTTTAGTGGTCAATATACAGCGGGTTGCAAAGACAATGAGGGATTTAGCTCCTCTTTACACATTAACTGTAACGGCCATAACTTTTGATCTGGTTGTTTGATTTTTCCGCACAACACCTTTCTGGAATGAGCTCAGAACCCTGCATCCAATGGAGAACAAGTTTTTCCCATTCCAGTTTGTTATTGGTCAATATACAGCGGGTTGGTAATAAGGTATTTAGCTCAAAAGGAGACCTAAACTTCAAACGTCCATAACTTTTGATCTGATTGTCCGATTTTCACCCACAATATCTTTTCGGAATGAGATCAGAGCCCAAAATCCAATGGAGAACAATTTAAACCAATTCCAGCTCGTTTAAATGTCGATATACAGTGAGTTGTAGTGGAATTACGAGATTTTGCTCCAAATGACACACACTTCAAAATACCAGAATTTTCAATGCGGGTTGTAGTGAAAATGAGAGATTTATCTCCAAATGACACTCAAACTTTAAACCGCAACAACTTTGATGCGGTTGTCTTATTTTACCCCCACAACACCTATTCGGAATAATCTTGGAGCACTACATTCATTGGAGCACAAGTTTTTCCCATTCCAGTTCATTTAGTTGTCGATATAAAGCGGGTTCAGCGGTAATGCGAAATTTAGCTCCAAATGACACATAAACTTCTAACAGCCATAACTTTTGAGTTTATGTTTGATTTTATCCCACAACACCATTTCATAATATGCTCGAAGGCATACATCCAATGGAGCACAATTTTAAACCATTCCAGCTCATTTTAGTGGTCAATATACAACGAGTTGCAATGGCAATGAGGGATTTAGCTCCTCTTTACACATTAAATGTAACAGCTATAACTTTTGATCTGGTTGTTTGATTTTTGCGCACAACACCTTTTTGGAATGAGCTCGGAGCCCTACATCCAATGGAGAACAAGTTTTTCCCATTCCAGTTTGTTATTGGTCAATATATAGCAGGTTGGTAATAAGGTATTTAGCTCGAAAGGAGACCTAAACTTCAAACGTCCATAGCTTTTGATCCGGTTGTCTGATTTTCACCCACAATACATTTTCAGAATGAGATCGGAGCCCAAAATCCAATGGAGAACAATTTAAACCCATTCCAGCTCGTTTAGAGGTCGATATACATTGAGTTGTTTTGGAAATACGAGATTTTACTCTAAATGACACATACACTTAAAAATACCATAATTTTTAATGCGGGTTGTAGTGAAAATGAGAGATTTAGCTCCAAATGACACTCAAACTTTAAACCGCAACAACTTTTGATGCGGTTGTCTTATTTTACCCTCACAACACCTTTTCAGAATAATCTTGGAGCACTACATTCATTGGAGCACAAGTTTTACCCATTCCAGTTCATTTAATTGTCAATATATAGCCGGTTGCAGCGGTAATGCGAAATTTAGCTCCAAATGACACATAAACTTCTAACAGCCATAAATTTTGATTTTTTATGTGTGATTTTTGCCCACAACACCTTTTCGGAATATACTTGGAGGCATACATCAAATGGAGCACAAATTTAAGCCATTCAAGCTCATTTTAGTGCTCAATATACATCATGTTGCAATGGCAATGAGGGATTTAGCACCTCTTTACACAACACCAATGGAGAACAAATTTTTCCCATTCCAGTTTGTTATTGGTTAATATACAGCGGGTTGGTAATAAGGTATTTAGCTTGAAAGGAGACCTAAACTTCAAACGTCCATAACTTTTGATTTGGTTGTCCGATTTTCACCCACAATACCTTTTCGGAATTAGATCGGAGCCCTAAATCCAATGGAGAGCAATTTAAACCCATTCTAGCTCGTTTAGAGGTCGATATACAGTGAGTTGTAGTGGAAATATGAGATTTTGCTTCAAATGAAACATACACTTCAAAATACCAGAATTTTTAATGCGGGTTGTAGTGAAAATGAGAGATTTAGCTCCAAATGACACTCAAACTGTAAACCGCAATAACTTTTGATGCGGTTGTCTTATTTTACCCCCAAAAAACCTTTTCGGAATAATCTTGGAGCACTACATTCATTGGAGCACAAGTTTTACCCATACCAGTTCATTTAGTTGTCGATAAATAGCGGGTTGCAGCGGTAATGCAAAATTTAGCTCCTAATGACACCTAAACTTCTAACAGCCATAACTTATGATTTTTATGTTTGATTTTTGCCCACAACACCTTTTCGGAATATGCTCGAAGGCATACATACAATGGAGCACAAATTTAAGCCATTCCAGCTCATTTTAGTGGTCAATATACAACGGGATGCAATGACAATGAGGGATTTAGCTCCTCTTTACACATTAACTGTAACGGCCATAACTTTTGATCTGGTTGTTTGATTTTTCCGCACAACACCTTTCTGGAATGAGCTCGGAACCCTACATCCAATGGAGAACAAGTTTTTCTCATTCCAGTTTTTTATTGGTCAATATACAGCGGGTTGGTAATAAGGTATTTAGCTCAAAAGGAGACCTAAACTTTAAACGTCCATAACTTTTGATCTGATTGTCCGATGTTCATCCATAATATCTTTTCGGAATGAGATCGGAGCCCTAAATCCAATGGAGAATAATTTAAACCCATTCCAGCTCGTTTAGAGGTCGTTATACAGTGAGTTGTAGTGCAAATACGAGATTTTGCTTTAAATGACACATACACATCAAAATACCAGAATTTTTAATGCGGGCTGTAGTGAAAATGAGAGATTTAGCTCCAAATGACACTCAAACTTTAAACCGCAATAACTTTTGATGCGGTTGTCTTATTTTACCCCCACAACACCTTTTCGGAATAATCTTGGAGCACTACATTCATTGGAGCACAAGTTTTACCCATTCCAGTTCTTTTAGTTGTCGATATAAAGCGGTTTGAGCGGTAATACGAAGTTTAGCTCCAAATGACACCTAAACTTCTAACAGCCATAACTTTTGAGTTTATGTTTGATTTTTGCCCACAACACCTTTTCGGAATATGCTCGAAGGCATACATCCAATGGAGCACAATTTTAAACCATTCCAGCTCATTTTAGTGGTCAATATACAATGGGTTGCAATGGTAATGAGGGATTTAGCTCCTCTTTACACATTACCTTTAACAGCCATAACTTTTGATCTAGTTGTTTGATTTTTGCGCACAACACCTTTTTGGAATGAGCTTGGAGCCCTGCATCCACTAGAGAACAAGTTTTTCCCATTCCAGTTTGTTATTGGTCAATATATAGCGGGTTGATAATAAGGTATTTAGCTCGAAAGGAGACCTAAACTTCAAACATCCATAGCTTTTTATCCGGTTGTCCGATTTTCACCCACAATACCTTTTCAGAATGAGATCGGAACCCTAAATCCAATGGAGAACAATTTAAAACCATTCCAGCTCTTTTAGAGGTCGATATAAGTTGTAGTGGAAATACGAGATTTTGCTCTAAATGACATACACTTCAAAATACCAGAATTTTTAATGCGGGTTTGAGGTGAAAATGAGAGATTTAGCTCCAAATGACACTCAAACTTTAAACCGCAACAACTTTTGATGCGGCTTTCTTATTTTACCCCCACAACACCTTTTCGGAATAATCTTGGAGCACTACATTCATTGGAGCACAAGTCTTACCCATTCCAGTTCATTTAGTTGTCGATATATAGCGGGTTGCAGCGGTAATGCGAAATTTAGCTCCAAATGACACCTGAACTTCTAACAGCCATAACTTTTGATTTTTTATGTTTGATTTTTGCCCACAACACCTTTTTGGAATATACTTGGAGGCATACATCAAATGAAGCACAATTTTAAACTATTCCAGCTCATTTTAGTGGTCAATATACAGCAGGTTGCAATGACAATGAGGGATTTAGCTCCTCTTTACACAACACCAATGGAGAACATGTTTTTCCCATTCCATTTTGTTATTGGTCAATATACAGTGGGTTGGTAATAAGGTATTTAGCTCGAAAGGAGACCTAAACTTCAAACGTCCATAACTTTTGATCCGGTTGTCCGATTTTCACCCACAATACCTTTTCGGAATAAGATCGGAGCCCTAAATCCAATGGAGAGCAATTTAAACCCATTCCAGCTCATTTAGAGGTCGATATACAGTGAGTTGTAGTGGAAATATGAGATTTCTCTCCAAATGACACATACACTTCAAAATACAATAAGTTTTAATGCGGGTTGTAGTGAAAATGAGAGATTTAGCTCCAAATGACACTCAAATTTTAAAGCGCAACAACTTTTGTTGCGGTTGTCTTATTTTAACCCCACAACACCTTTTCGGAATAATCTTGGAGCACTACATTCATTGCAGCACAATTTTTACCCATTCCAGTTCATTTAGTTGTCGATATATAGCGGGTTGCAGCGGTAATGCGAAATTTAGCTCCAAATGACACCTAAACTTCTAACAGCCATAACTTTTGAGTTTATGTTTGATTTTTGCCCACAACACCTTTTCGGAAAGTGCTCAAAGGCATACATCCAATGGAGCACAATTTTAAACCATTCCAGCTCATTTTAGTGGTCAATATACAGCGGGTTGCATTGGCAATGAGGGATTTAACTCCTCTTTACACATTACCTGTAACAGTCATAACTTTTGATCTGGTTGTTTGATTTTTGCGCACAACACCTTTTTGGAATGAGCTCGGAGCCCTACATCCAATGGAGAACAAGTTTTTCCCATTCCAGTTTGTTATTGGTCAATATACAGTGGGTTGGTAATAAGGTATTTAGCTCGAAAGGAGACCTAAACTTCAAACGTCCATAGCTTTTGATTCGGTTGTCCGATTTTCACCCACAATACTTTTTCGGAATGAGATCGGAGCCCTAAATCCAATGGAGAACAATTTAAACCCATTCCAGCTCGTTTAGAGGTCTATATACAGTGAGTTGTAGTGGAAATCCGAGATTTTGCTTTAAATGACAAATACACTTCAAAATACCAGAATTTTTAATGCGGGTTGTAATGAAAATGAGAGATTTAGCTCCAAATGACACTCAAACTTTAAACCGCAACAACTTTTGATGCGGTTGTCTTATTTTACCCCCACAATACCTTTTCGGAATAATTTTGGAGCACTTCATTCATTGGAGCACAAGTTTTACTCATTCCAGTTCATTTAGTTGTCGATATATAGCGGGTTGCAGCGGTAATGCGAAATTTAGCTCCAAATGACTCCTACACTTCTAACAGACATAAATTTTGATTTTTTATGTTTAATTTTTGCCCACAACACCTTTTCGGAATATACTCTGAGGCATACATCAAATGGAGCACAATTTTAAACCATTCCAGCTCATTTTAGTGGTCAATATACAGCAGGTTGCAATGACAATGACGGATTTAGCTCCTAGTTACACAACACCAATGGAGAACAAGTTTTTCCCATTCTAGTTTGTTATTGGTCAATATACAGCGGGTTGGTAATAAGGTATTTAACTCGAAAGGAGACTTAAACTTAAAACGTCCATAACTTTTTATCCGCTTGTCTGATTTTCACCCAAAATACCTTTTCGGAATGAGATCGGAGCCCTAAATCCAATGGAGAGCAATTTAAACCCATTCCAGCTCCTTTAGAGGTCGATATACAGTGAGTTGTAGTGGAAATACGAGATTTTGCTTCAAATGACACATACACTTCATAATACCAGAATTTTTAATGCGAGTTGTAGTGAAAATGAGTGATTGAGCTCCAAATGACACTCAAACTTTAAACCGCAATAACTT
The DNA here is from genome assembly GCA_033032865.1 of Dactylorhiza incarnata. Classification (NCBI taxonomy): domain Eukaryota; kingdom Viridiplantae; phylum Streptophyta; class Magnoliopsida; order Asparagales; family Orchidaceae; genus Dactylorhiza; species Dactylorhiza incarnata. Next base: position 229,385 of record JAWHQI010000629.1, on the reverse strand, counting down.
TTGATGCGGTTGTCTTATTTTACCCCCACAACACCTTTTCGGAATAATCTTGGAGCACTACATTCATTGGAGCACAAGTTTTACCCATTCCAGTTCATTTAGTTGTCGATATATAGCGGGTTGCAGCGGTAATGCGATATTTAGCTCCAAATAACACCTAAACTTCTAACAGCCATAACTTTTGATTTTTATGTTTGATTTTTGCCACAACACCTTTTCGGAATATGCTCGAAGGCATACATCCAATGGAGCACAATTTTAAGCCATTCCAGCTCATTTTAGTGGTCAATATACAGCGGGTTGCAATGGCAATGAGGGATTTAGCTCCTCTTTAATCATTAATTGTAACGTCCATAACTTTTGATTTAGTTGTTTGATTTTTGCGCACAACACCTTTTTGGAATGAGCTCGGAGCCCTACATTCAATGGAGAACAAGTTTTTCCCATTCCAATTTGTTATTGGCCAAAATACAGCAGGTTGGTAATAAGGTATTTAGCTCAAAAGGAGACCTAAACTTCAAACGTCCAAAACTTTTGATCCGGTTGTCCGATTTTCACCCACAATACCTTTTCGGAATGAGATCGGAGCCCTAAATCCAATGGAGAACAATTTAAACCCATTCCATCTTGTTTAGAGGTCAATATACAGTGAGGTGTAGTGGAAATATGAGATTTTTCTCCAAATGACACATACACTTCAAAATACCAGAATTTTTAATGCGGGTTGTAGTGAAAATAAGAGATTTAGCTCCAAATGATACTCAAAATTTAAACCGCAACAACTTTTAATGCGGTTGTCTTATTTTACCCCCACAACACCTTTTCGGAATAATCTTGGAGCACTACATTCATTAGAGCACAAGTTTTACCCATTCCAGTTCATTTAGTTGTCGATATATAGCGGGTTGCAGCGATAATGCGAAATTTAGCTCCAAATGACCCATAAACTTCTAACAGCCATAACTTTTGATTTTTATATTTGATTTTTGCCCACAACACCTTTTCGGAATATGCTCGGAGGCATACATCCATTGGAGCACAATTTTAAACCATTCCAGCTCATTTTAGTGGTCAATATACAGCGGGTTGCAATGATAATGAGGGATTTAGCTCCTCTTTACACATTAACTGTAACGGCCATAACTTTTGATCTGGTTGTTTGATTTTTACGCAGAACACTTTTTTGGAATGAGCTCGGAGCCCTACATCCAATGGAGAACAATTTTTTCCCATTCCAGTTTGTTATTGGTCAATATACAGCGGGTTGGTAATAAGGTATTTAGCTCGAAAGGAGACCTAAACTTCAAACGTCCATAACTTTTGATCCGTTTGTCTGATTTTCACCAACAATACATTTTCGGAATGAGATCGGAGCCCTAAATCCAATGGAGAACAATTTAAACCAATTACAGCTCGTTTAGAGGTCGATATACAGTGAGTTGTAGTGGAAATATGAGATTTTGCTCCAAATAACACATACACTTCAAAATACCAGAATTTTTAATACGGGTTGTAGTGAAAATGAGAGATTTAGCTCCAAATGACACTCAAACTTTAAACTGCAACAACTTTTGATGCGGCTTTCTTATTTTACCCCCACAACACCTTTTCAGAATAATCTTGGAGCACTACATTCATTGGAGCACAAGTTTTACCCATTCCAGTTCATTTAGTTGTCGATATATAGCGGGTTGCAGCGGTAATGCGAAATTTTGCTCCAAATGACTCCTAAAGTTCTAACAGCCATAACTTTTGATTTTTTATGTTTGATTTTTGCCCACAAAACCTTTTTGGAATATACTCAGAGGCATACATCAAATGGAGCACAATTTTAAACCATTTCAGCTCATTTTAGTGGTCAATATACAGCAGGTTGCAATGACAATGAGGGATTTAGCTCCTAGTTACACAACACCAATGGAGAACAAGTTTTTGCCATTCCAGTTTGTTATTTGTCAATATACAGCGGGTTGGTAATAAGGTATTTAGATCGAAAGGAGACTTAAACTTCAAACGTCCATAACTTTTTATCCGGTTGTCAGATTTTCACCCACAATACCTTTTCGGAATGAGATCGGAGCCCTAAATCCAATGGAGAGCAATTTAAACCCATTCCAGATCATTTAGAGGTTGATATACAGTGAGTAGTAGTGGAAATACGAGATTTTGCTTCAAATGACACATACACTTCATAATACCAGAATTTTTAATGCGGGTTGTAGTGATAATGAGAGATTTAGCTCCAAATGACACTCAAACTTTAAACCGCAATAACTTTTGATGCGGTTGTCTTATTTTACCCCCCATAACACCTTTTCGGAATAATCTTGGGGCACTGCATTCATTGGAGCACAAGTTTTACCCATTCCAGTTTATTTAGTTGTCGATATATAGCGGGTTGCAGCGGTAATGCGAAATTTAGCTACAAATAACACCTAAACTTCTAACAGCCATAACTTTTGATTTTTATGTTTGATTTTTGCCCGCAACACCTTTTCGGAATATGCTCGGAGGCATACATCCAATGGAGCACAATTTTAAACCATTCCAGCTCATTTTAGTGGTCAATATACAGCGGGTTGCAATGGCAATGAGGGATTTAGCTCCTCTTTAAACATTAACTGTAATGTCCACAACTTTTGATTTAGTTGTTTGATTTTTGCGCACAACACCTTTTTGGAATGAGCTCGGAGCCCTACATTCAATGGAGAATAAGTTTTTCCCATTCCAATTTGTTATTGGTCAATATACAGCGGGTTGGTAATAAGGTATTTAGCTCGAAAGGAGGCCTAAACTTCAAACGTCCATAACTTTTGATCAGGTTGTCTGATTTTCACCCACAATACCTTTTCGGAATGAGATCGGAGCCCTAAATCCAATGGAGAACAATTTAAACCCATTCCAACTCGTTTAGAGGTCGATATACAGTGAGTTGTAGTGGAAATACGAGATTTTGCTCCAAATGACACATACACTTCAAAACACCAGAATTTTTAATGCGGGTTGTAGTGAAAATGAGAGATTTATCTCTAAATGACACTCAAACTTTAAACCGCAACAAATTTTGATGCGGTTGTCTTATTTTACCCCCAAAACACGTTTTTGGAATAATCTTGGAGCACTACATTCATTGCAGCACATGTTTTACCCATTCCAGTTCATTTAGTTGTCGATATATAGCGGGTTGCAACGGTAATGCGAAATTTAGCTCCAAATGACACCTCAACTTCTAACAGCCATAACATTTGATTTTTTATGTTTGATTTTTGCCCACAACACCTTTTCGGAATATACTCGGAGGCATACATCCAATGGAGCACAATTTTAAACAATTCCAGCTCATTTTAGTGGTCAATATACAGCGGGTTACAATGGCAATGAGGGATTTAGCTCCTAGTTACACAACACCAATGGAGAACAAGTTTTTCCCATTCTAGCTTGTTAATGGTCAATGTACAGCGGGTTGCTAATAAGGTATTTAGATCGAAAGGAGACTTAAACTTCAAACGTACATAACTTTTTATCCGGTTTTCCGATTTTCACCCACAATACCTTTTCGGAATGAGATCGGAGCCCTAAATCCAATGGAGAGCAATTTAAACCCATTCCAGCTCGTTTAGAGGTTGATACAGTGAGTTGTAGTGGAAATACGAGATTTTGCTCCAAATGACACATACACTTCATAATACCAGAGTTTTTAATGCTGGTTGTAGTGAAAATGAGAGATTTAGCTCCAAATGACACTCAAACTTTAAACCGCAATAACTTTTGATGCGGTTATCTTCTTTTACCCCCCACAACACCTTTTCGGAATAATCTTGGAGCACTACATTCATTGGAGCACAAGTTTTACCAATTCCAGTTTGTTTAGTTGTCGATATATAGCGGGTTGCAGCGGTAATGTGAAATTTAGCTCCAAATAACACATAAACTTCTAACAGCCATAACTATTGATTTTTATGTTTGATTTTTGCCCACAACACCTTTTCGGAATATGCTCGGAGGCATACATCCAATGGAGCACAATTTTAAACAATTCCAGCTCATTTTAGTGGTCAATATACAGCGGGTTACAATGGCAATGAGGGATTTAGCTCCTCTTTAAACATTAACTATAACGTCCATAATTTTGATATGGTTGTTTGATTTTTGCGCACAACACCTTTTTGGAATGAGCTCGGAGCCTTACATTCAATGGAGAACAAGTTTTTCCCATTCCAGTTTGTTATTGGTCAATATACACCGGGTTGGTAATAAGGTATTTCAAAAGGAGACCTAAACTTCAAACGTCCATAACTTTTGATCCGGTTGTCCGATTTTCACCCACAATATCTTTTCGGAATGAGATCGGAGCCCTAAATCCAATGGAGAACAAATTAAACCCATTCCAGCGCGTTTAGAGGTCGATATACAGTGAGTTGTAGTGGAAATATGAGATTTTGCTCCAAATGACACATACACTTCAAAATACCATAATTTTTAATGCGGGTTGTAGTGAAAATGAGAGAATTAGCTTCAAATGACACTCAAATTTTAAACCACAACAACTTTTGATGTGGTTGTCTGATTTTACCCCCACGACACCTTTTCAGAATAATCTTGGAGCACTACATTCATTGGAGCACAAGTTTTACCCATTCTAGTTCATTTAGTTATCGATATTTAGCGGGTTGCAGCGGTAATGCGAAATTTAGCTCCAAATGACACCTAAACTTCTAACAGCCATAACTTTTGTGTTTATGTTTGATTTTTGCCCACAACACCTTTTCGGAATATGCTCGAAGGCATACATCCAATGGAGCACAATTTTAAACCATTCCAGCTCATTTTAGTGGTCAATATACAGCGGGTTGCAATGGCAATGAGGGATTTAGCTCCTCTTTACACAACACCAATGGAGAACAAGTTTTTCCCATTCCAGTTTGTTATTGGTCAATATACAGTGGGTTGGTAATAAGATATTTAGATGGAAAGGAGACCTAAAGTTCAAACTTCCATAACTTTTGATCCGGTTGTCCGATTTTCACCCACAATGCCTTTTCGGAATGAGATCGGAGCCCTAAATCCAATGGAGAGCAATTTAAACCCATTCCACCTCGTTTAGAGGTCGATATACAGTGAGTTGTAGTGGAAATACGAGATATTGCTTCAAATGACACATCATTTCAAAATACCAGAATTTTTAATGCGGGTTGTAGTGAAAATGAGAGATTTAGCTCCAAATGACACTCAAACTTTAAACCGCAATAACTTTTGATGCGGTTGTCTTATTTTACCCCCACAATACCTTTTCGGAATAATCTTGGAGCACTTCATTCATTGGAGCACAAGTTTTACCCATTCCAGTTCATTTAGTTGTCGATATATAGCGGGTTGCAGCGGTAATGCGAAATTTAGCTCCAAATGACACCTAAACTTCTAACAGCAAAAACTTTTGATTTTTATGTTTGATTTTTGCCCACAACACCTTTTCGGAATATGCTCGAAGGCATACATCCAATGGAGCACAATTTTAAACAATTCCAGCTCATTTTAGTGGTCAATATACAGCGGGTTGCAATGACAATGAGGGATTTAGCTCCTCTTTAAATATTAACTATAACGTCCATAACTTTTGATTTAGTTGTTTGATTTTTGCGCACAACACCTTTTTGGAATGAGCTCGGAGCCCTACATTCAATGGTGAACAAGTTTTTCCCATTCCAATTTGTTATTGGTCAATATACAGCGGGTTGGTAATAAGGTATTTAGCTCGAAAGGAGACCTAAACTTCAAATGTCCATAACTTTTGATCCGGTTGTCTGATTTTCACCCACAATACCTTTTCGGAATGAGATCGGAGCCCTAAATCAATGGAGAATAATTTAAACCCATTTCAGCTTGTTTAGAGGTCGATATACAGTGAGTTGTAGTGGAAATACGAGATTTTGTTCCAAATGACACATACACGTCAAAATACCAGAATTTTTAATGCGGTTTGTAGTGAAAATGAGAGATTTATCTCTAAATGAGACTCAAACTTTAAACCGCAACAACTTTTGATGCGGTTGTCTTATTTTACCCCCCAAAACACCTTTTCCGAATAATCTTGGAGCACTACATTCATTGTAGCACAAGTTTTACCCATTCCAGTTCATTTAGTTGTCGATATATAGCGGGTTGCAACGGTAATGCGAAATTTAGCTCCAAATAATACCTAAACTTCTAACAGCCATAACTTTTGATTTTATGTTTGATTTTTGGCCACAACACCTTTTCGGAATATACTCGGAGGCATACATCAAATGGAGCACAATTTTAAATCATTCCAGCTCATTTTAGTGGTCAATATACAACAGGATGAAATGGAAATGAGGGATTTAGCTCCTAATTACACAACACCAATGGAGAACAAGTTTTTCCCATTCCAGTTTGTTATTGGTCAATATACAGCGGGTTGATAATAAGGTATTTAGCTCGAAAGGAGACTTAAACTTCAAACGTACATAACTTTTTATCCGGTTGTCCGATTTTCACCCACAATACCTTTTCGGAATGAGATCGGAGCCCTAAATCCAATGGAGAGCAGTTTAAACCCATTCCAGCTCGTTTAGAGGTTGATATATAGTGAGTTGTAGTGGAAATACGAGATTTTGCTCCAAATGACACATACACTTCATAATACCAGAATTTTTAATGCGGGTTGTAGTGAAAATGAGAGATTTAGCTCCGAATGACACTCAAACTTTAAACAGCAATAACTTTTGATGCTGTTTACCCGGAAAACCGCTTCTCGGGTTGGATCATTCTCGGATCGGGCGAACTGCTGGGTCAGGCCGCTGGGTTCCAGGATCAGTGGTTCTCAGTTCAGGGTAAACCAGGCCAGGTGGTCTGATGTCATTTTCAGACCGCCCCCAAGAGTGAAGGCCGTCAAGGGCCAAGGCAAGAAGGCTGTCCGCGGTCTCAGGTAGGAGACCGCGCGGGTTGTGCAATAGAGACTCAAGGTTCAAGCCCGGAGAACAAGCCGCGGTTTCAGATCAGAGACTATCCGGGTTGCCTCCTGAAGATCAGCCAAGCCATGTCCAGAAGGCAGACCGTGGTCTCAAGCCAGAGGTCAAACAGGTCGGAAGAGCAAGCCGCCAAGCCGCGCGGCTTCTTTCTTTTTCTTCTTTGTGCACCCCGTCACCACCTGCCCGTTTCTCCTGTACCCAGTCAGGAGGTAATTATATCCCTGCCCATTCGGGCAGGCCCCCAAGCCTATAAATAGGGGGCGGCACTGTTCACAAGGCACGCACACTCGAATCCAGGAGCTCGCTTGTTTGAGCTGCGGTCTCGAGTTTCCCGACTTGCGGACTGTCTGACCGGCCGGCTTCTTTTTTCCTGCATTTATAACCGCTGTAACCGTCTCATTTTAATCAAAGGAAAGCCCGTCGCAGGAGTGGCATTTGCCGCGACGGGCGAAGTTCGGCCTCGACCGCTGCTAGCGGTCCGAATTCTCTAACCGAATAGTAACTGATAGTCCGCAAGCCTCGATTTCCTTCGGAGGCGCACTTTTGAATCGAACAGAAACACGCGACCTTCAGATCACGGACTGTCAGCAAAATCTTTGGTTCAGAATGTCAGACCGCCAGTTCCCTCCAAGAGACCGATCCGACCATAGCGATGACTCTTTGTGGGAAGCTCTGGAGCGAACAAAGAGAGAAGCCGACCAGGCCCAGAAAGCAACTGATCAGCGTCTGGATGCGATCAGTCATGCTCTAACTCTGTTAACCGAGCGGTTAGCCCCCCAGTAGGCCGCGGCTAACCAGGCAGTAACTCCTGTCCTACATCCTCCACCTCCATACCCATTTCCGCAAGTCGCCCATTCCCGACCACCACAAGAAGGTTCTGCGGCTCGGCAGAATTTCTAACAAGAGGCCGCGCACTGTATGTCGGCTCGGGTCCTCGACTTCCAAGGGGCGGCTTCTCAGGCCGCTCACTTTTCTTATCCTCTTGAGGTCGCCGCCTACCAATCCTACCCGTCTGGAGCCCCTTCCCGATCCTATCAGGCGGCCTGTCCACAAATGACCGCAGCAGAGATCCCCTACCACCCTGCTTTCCCTCTGTACAAGGATACCGAGGAAAGTTCTCCATTCACGGACAAAATCCGAGGAGAGCCGGCCCTAAATAACTTTCGAGAACCACTCCTGTCAACATATAGTGGGGAGTCCGATCCGGCAATTCATCTCCAAGCATTTGAATCGGCTGTTGCTCTGACGACCATCACCGATGCAACTAAGTGTAAGCTCCTGGTGACGTCCTTTGATGGACAGGCCAGAGAATGGTTTTATGGACTGCATCCTCGATCCATTAGATGTTTTGCAGAATTGCGTAGAGAATTCTTGCTTCGATTCTCTACCTCTAAAAAGAGGAAGAATGGTCCGGCAGCCCTATTTGAGATATGGCAGCAAGAAAACGAAACGTGGGCCCGCTTCGTCGACCATTTCCAAAGGGAGATAATGGAAGTGCAAAACGTCGATCCGGAATTATACAGGGTCGCTTTGATGCATGGCCTTAGGGAGGGGCCGTTGAAATTTGAAGCCCAAATCAGGGAACCAAAGACATATCAAGAGATGATTAGTCTGGCTAATAAGTTTATCAGGGGGGAAAAGACTAATCCTGGTTATGTTGCCAAGTTACTCAGCGACAATGATCAGTTTAGTTCAGCATCAACCCATCAGCAATGCTACAATCATCCATCTCGGCCTGACTTCAAACCTCGTGCTCAGAGGGGTAGAAATCTCAAGCCTAAGCAACCATTTCTTGGCCATCAACGGTTTCAGGATCAGAAACCGCCATTGGCCATCGCACCCACTCAACCCATGGGGGTTCCGCAAATAATGCCCGTGTATCTGCCGCAGTACATTGCACAACCATCCCCAACTATTTCGTCCATCCGATATGATGAATCACAAGAATCGTTCACCCCTCTTAACGTCAGCATGAACGAGGTTGTTCAGATTCTCCAAAAAAGACCTGACTTCAAGAGACCTCCACCTTTGAAATCGGAAGTTCGCAATCGAAATCCGAACTTCTATTGTGAGTACCACAAAGAGGAAGGGCACCAGACTGAGGATTGTCGGGCCCTCCGATGGTTGATAGAAAAACTACTGAAAGAAGGGAAGCTCCGAGGGTTGATCAGGCAAGAAACCCCGGTTGAACCACGAACCGAGAAGAAGAAGGCAGCGATCGAAGTGACCTGGGAGTGTGCTGACGTAGAAGAAGTAGGTTGCTATGGGGATATACATCCCGCCACCGAATGTATAGAAGTGCATGATGTTGGCCCCCTTGGCAACATCTATTGTATCCATGGAGGAGCAGGGCCAGAATCCTCTCGGAAATCCAACATCGGGAGAGTCTCCAAGCAGGAAGTAGCAGCCGCCTCCACTTCTGCTCCAGAAAGGTCGGTCGTCACTTTCGGCCAAGAAGATCTTCCCCCAAATGCAAATACTTTCGATGATGCAGTAGTGATAAAGGCAGTCATCGAGAACTACACCGTACATAAAATCCTGATTGATACTGGTAGCTCGGTTAATCTCATTTTCCGCCAAACATTTGAAGCCCTTAAGACTGGAAAGTCTTTGCTCTCCACAGAAGGGCCCCTCTACGGCTTCTCAGGAGAAAAGAAAGAAATGGAGGGGTGCGTGAAGCTTTTGGTGTCGCTGGGAGGCATAACGAAGCTGATAAACTTCGTAGTAGTGGAAGCCCCGAGCAGCTACTGTGCAATCTTTGGAAGACCAATCCTGAATGCTTACAAAGCGATAGTATCCACTTTTCATTTGGCCTTAAAATTCACTGCTGAGGGGCGTCAATATCGGGTCCGAAGCGATCCAAAGGTTGCTCGTGAATGTTATGTGAAAACAGTTAATATGATCACCGGGGCACCACTTCCCAAAGTTCAGGATGACATCCGTGAGGTATCTAAACTCCCTGAGGAGGCTGAGGAAAACGCAGAGCGGAGAGGGACGTACCTGGAACCTGCCCAGGAGACCCAAGAAATCCCTATTGCTGAAGAGGAAGGGAAGAAGCTGATCATCAACGCCGAGCTATCAAAAGAAGAGAAGGTTCAGTTAATCTCCTGCCTGTTGGAGAATCTAGACATCTTCGCCTGGTCGGAGGAAGATATGCCTGGAGTAGATCCAGATGTTGCGTGCCATCACCTCAACATCTCCCCTGAAGTCAAGCCGATCCAACATAAGAAGAGGGATGTAGCAACCAAGCTGGCGGTACCCATCAAAGAGGAAGTTGCAAAGCTTCTTAAAGCCAATTTCATTTCTGAAATCCAATACCCCACTTGGATGTCAAATGTAGTAATGGTGAAAAAATTTGGGGGAAAATGGCGCATGTGTGTAGATTTTACAAAGCTCAATAAAGCATTCCCCAAAGATTGTTATCCCTTGCCTCGGATAGATGTTTTAGTAGATTCCGCGGTGGGATATAATTTCATGAGCTTTCTATATGCATTTTCTGGTTACCACCAGATTAAGATGCATAAACCCGATATCCCGCATACGTCCTTCATTACCAACGACGAGTGTTATTGTTATCTTGTCATGCCTTTCGGGCTCAAAAATGCGGGTGCAACATATCAAAGAATGATGGACACGGTTTTTGAAAAGCAGAAAGGAAGAAATCTTGAAGTATACGTTGATGATCTTCTTCTAAAAAGTATAACTTTTTCAATCCACCTGAAAGACCTCGTAGAGACATTCGCTACTCTGCGGAGGTTCAAATTAAAACTAAATCCATTGAAATGCATGTTTGGGGCAAACAAAGGGAAATTTCTCGGAGATCTTCTCACCCCTGATGGCCTCGCACCAAATCCGGATAAAGTAAAAGCCATCCTAGATATGACCCCTCCTCGTAATCAGAAAGAAGTGCAACAACTTGGGGGGAGGCTGGCAGGATTGAGCCGATTCATTTCTAAATCAGGAGATAAAAGCGCTCCGTTCTTCAAGACACTCAGGGGAGGATCTAAGTTTGAATGGAATGAAGAGTGCGATAATGCTTTCGAACAGTTGAAAAAGCAGTTAACCTCAACCCCTCTTCTTCAAAGCCCTCGCGAAGGGGAAACATTATTCTTGTACTTGGGGGTGGGCCCAGATGCAATAAGCTCTGTCCTAGTTCGGGAAGAGAAAAAGAAGCAATTTCAAATATATTATGTCAGCCACATCCTCAAAGATGCGGAAACTGGATATTCAATCCTGGAGAAATTAGCCTTGGCTTTGGTCATGTCATCACAAAGGCTCCGCCCCTATTTTCAGGCTCATCCTATTCTTGTGGTTTCGGATCATCCACTAAGAAGTATCCTGGAGAAGCCGGATCATTCAGGAAGATTGGCCAAATGGGCAATCGAGCTGAGCGAGTTCGAAATATTGTACATTCCCAGAACGGCAATAAAGGCACAAGTATTGGCAGATTTCCTGGTGGACACGATGGAGTCTAATCCTGAACAGGTAGTACAATCTCCTTTGGCTTGGATCATTTATGTGGATGGGGCTTCTGGCAGAAACTCCGTGGGAGCCGGGGTAGTTCTGATCAGTCCAAATGGCATCAGGCTGGAGCAAGCTATCAAATTCTTCTTTTCAGTTACAAATAACTAGGCCGAATACGAAGCACTCTTGGCCGGCCTGATACTCGCAAAGGAGCTTGGGATAGAACATGTTCATGTGAAAACTGATTCTCTTGTGATGGCTTCGCAGATTCTAGGGAACTACAAAACAAGAGAACCGATATTAAGAAAGTATCTATTCCTAGCTAAGGAAGAAATTGGGAAATTCAAATCCTTCATCATCGAACACATTCCGAGAACACAGAATGAAGAGGCAGACGAATTGTCAAAGTTTGGTCTTCCATCAGGAGGGGTGACCTCGGAACTTTTTCATCCTGCAACGGAGGAAGAGGAGCTCATGCAGATTGATCAGCATCCTTCCTGGAAAGATCCCTATGAATTGTTTCTGTCAAAAGGAGAGTTTCATCCATCAATCAAGGACAGAAATAGGTTCAGAAGAAAGGCGGCCTACTACTACTTAATAGCAGGAGTCTTGTATAGGAAAACTTTGATTTCTCCCTCAGCACGGTGTGTTTCAGAAGAAGAGACCCCGATCATACTTCAGGAAGTTCATTCTGGGGAATGTGGTAGCCATTCAGGGGCAAAAACCTTAGAAAAAAGGATCCTGCGGCAAGGATATTTTTGGCCGACTATGAGAAAGGATGCTGAAGCATTTGCCAAGCGGTGTGTGCAATGCCAAAAGTTCGCTCCTCTTCAGCATTTGCCTGCTCAGTCACTCAGATCAATAACTGCGCCGTGGCCTTTTGCAGTATGGGGAATGGATCTTATGGGACCTTTCCCAATAGCCAGCGGTCAACGTCGTTTTATCATTGTGATGATCGACTATTTCAGTAAGTGGATTGAGGCCAAAGCATTAGCAAAAACTACTACCCAAATCGTCAGAAACTTCATCTTGGGAGAAATAGTCTGCCGGCATGGAATACCGCTGGCAATCGTCACTGATAATGGCCCACAGTTCAATAATCCGGAGATGATAAGCTTTTGTGATCAGGTCGGAATTGATCTTCTATTTGCCCCGGTACATCATCCAAGGACCAATGGACAAGTAGAAGCAGCAAACAGGCAAATCCGGCAGCTCTTGATGAAAAGAGTCTTAAATCAAAAAGGAAATTGGGCGGACCAGCTTCCTTCCATCCTTTGGACTCTTCGTACTACCCCATCTTCAGCTACAGGGGAGACACCATTCAAACTATCTCATGGCTCGGAGGTCGTTGTTCCTGTAGAGTTTGAGGTGGTCACTCCAAGAGTTGTGTATGCAAAAGAGGGAGGAGAATCATGGATAGATGAAAATGATGAGGCTATCAAGTATAGTCTGGATCTGATCGAAGAACTTCAGGACGAGGCAACAATCAGACAGGAAGAAGTTAAAAGGAGAATGGCAAAATATTTTGACAAGAATGTCAGAGTGAAGCAGTTTACAGTTGGGGATTTGGTATTAAAGAAGGTAGATGCTGCAGCCAGGTCTGGCAATGTTGGAAAGCTGGATCCCAACTGGGCAGGGCCTTTCATTATCAAGGAAGTATTAAAGAATGGGGCCTACCGTCTCCAAACCAGCGAAGGAGAAGACATCGCACGCACCTGGAGCGGTGACGATCTTAAATGATTTTATCCTTGAACTATCTCTTTCATTCTTTACGTTTCTTTGGTATTAAATGAAAAGCCCTATACTGACACTTCTCCTTGTCTGATGGTTCTCAACATTATAAATACATATGTACATATCTCACTCCCTGAACCTCTGAGACATCGCCAAATTCTGCTCGAACCCCCTCGGATTGTAGTCATAGCATAAAACCCACCAAGACCATGTGATGCGGGGAGTTTTCGCACACATGTAGTGGTAGCTTGCCAATTCTGCTGCGGTGGTCTTCAGAACTTTGGATCCCGACCGATATCTGACACACCCCTGCATCAAGGGAGGTCTAGGTGATTGTCAGCTCTATCATTCCCCGAAAGGGATATAGTTACAGCTTTGATGATCTTTCTGAGGAAAGCAATGTTCGCCGCCGAGGCCCACCTGCCCAACTGATCATCATAGCCTGTGACCATCGAATACTCTTAGGTACTCTCAAAACGGTGCCTAGTTGGGCCCACAACTGAGTTGATCACTCTGAGGAAAGCAATGTTCGCCGCCGAGGCCCACCTGCCCAATTGATCAACTCGACTTGTAACCCTAGGCAAGAGAGCAGATGAGTCGCTTACAGCTCTTATGACCACTTGAGGAAAGCAATGTTCGCCGCCGAGGCCCACCTGCCCACTTGGTCATCTGAGTCTGTACATGTTTTTTCTTTTTTCCTACATCTCTTATGACCACTTGAGGAAAGCAATGTTCGCCGCCGAGGCCCACCTGCCGACTTGGTCATCTGATCCTGTAGATTGTTCATCTTCCCTACAGGAAGGCATTCACCTCTGGTGGTTTTTTATATAAAACATTCGAGAAAAATATTATTAGAATAGGTGCAGGTGTTCGTCTACCCTAATAAGGGGTTGTGATATTAAGACCAGGCGGTCTGCACTTTTAAGACCGAGCGGTCTGATTGAGTGTAAGTTTGGGTATTTTTGGATTTAATTATATGATTGCCCGGGTTGTGTCCTAACCGGGCGGGTTTATCCATCTTTTATAAGTTGGATATCTCTGGATTTAATTATATGATTGCCCGGGTTGCGTTCTAACCGGGCGGGTTTATCCATCTTTTATAAGTTGGATATCTCTGGATTTAATTATATGATTACCCGGGTTGCGTTCTAACCGGGCGGGTTTATCCATCTTTTATAAGTTGGATATCTCTGGATTTAATTATATGATTGCCCGGGTTGCGTTCTAACCGGGCGGGTTTGACCATCTTTTATAAGTCGGATATCTCTGGAGCTAATTATATGATTGCCCGGGTTGCGTTCTAACCGGGTGGGTTTATCTATCTTTTATAACTTGGATATTTCTGGAGCTAATTATATGATTGCCCGGGTTGTGTTCTAACCGTGCGGGTTTATCTATCTCTCCATTCTATTAAATTGGATATTTCTGGATCTGGATATATTGCCCGGGTTGTATTCTAACCAGGCGGACCTATCCATCTTTTATTGAGTTAGATATTTCAAACTCTAAATATATGATCGCCCGGATTATGCTCTAACCGATTGGGTTGAGTTATTCCTTAGCAAACTTTCTCTGGATACAATGGATTACTCGCCAGGATTGAATTCAAACCGCGCAAAGATTATTATTCATTATTTATATCAGCAAGGATAAGATATCTCTGAATAATAAGAAGCCGGTCGGTCTGAATTGCAGTCGCACGAGCCTATCCATTATGGATCATATTATCAGATATCGGATATCCAAAGGTCTAAATGAGTAACCGAACGGGATGAATATAGATCGTCCAAAATCACCAAATCATCACTTATGCTCAGATCAGGATAACCGCACGGCTAGATCATAAAAGGCAAAAGGTAAAAAGAGAGAAAAGAGACAAGACATCAGTCATAAGTAAGTAACAATAGAAGGACAATTAAACAGGTAAAATTTCTATTCATTCTTCAAAATGTGTTAACAAAATATTATCCGCCCGGCTAACAAAAAGAGACCGGCGGTTACACAAAAAATAAAATCAAGACAAGGGCATTAGTCTACCGACTTCTTCTTCTTCTTGACAGGAGAACTCGAGTCCACACCATCAACATCAACGTCGGGCGAATAACCTTCACTTGACGTGGAAGAAGAATCCGATGAATCACTGCCACTAGACCGCCCGGTCTTACTAGCGGAGCCAGTTGTTCCAGAGGACAAGCTGTCCTCATCATCGTCATCATCATCGCCGGCATCATCATCCGCGTCGACCTCCTTAGCGGCTCCACCACTTCCATCACCTCCTTGATGAAGTACAATCTCCCTGCCCGCATCGGCTTCAGCCTCCTCGCCCACCTTGGCTTTTCCTTTTTTCCTTCGGCTGATCTCATCAAGTTGGACCTTCAAAGCAGGGAAGAGGTCGGAGAAAGTAGTACCCCCGAATCCTTCGCACAGACCGCCCCGGTCTTCCATAAGACCCAAAGCTTTGTTGATCCCTTAGGCTACATGAGGCAACACCTCGTCTTGGAAGGCCGGGTTGGTCATCTCATATTGTTTCTGCAAGAAAGGAAAAGTAAATTAGGCCGCTCGGTCTGAACAAAATAAGCCGCGTCATCATTTGTCAAACTCACCGCCACGACTTCTTGAAGCCGCGCATTCTCTTCTTGAAGCCGCACATTCTCCGCGACCTGCTCCTCGTACTTCTTCTCCAGAAATTTCTGGACAGAAACCAGCCGCCTATACGACAAGGCCATGAAGTGATTGGCCGCGAACCCCCATGCGCCGGCTTGCGCCGCTAGCCGGGGAAGCTCTTCTTCCGGAGTTTTCTTCAGCTTCTTTAAAGTCTTTCGACCATACATAGCGGCCCCGGCGGCTAGCGCATGGAGGCTAATCTTGTCACTTCCCCATGGAGGAAGTGCAGTGGATACCCGAATGCGGCTCCCATCCCTATGCCAGAGGACAGTCGGGTTGCCCTGCAGGTCGGGCGGGTTTCCGCAGGAATGAAGAAGTTCGTATTCATCAGGAGAAGCCGGGCCCTCTTCCTCTGATGATGGCGACCTGTTTCGCCACTGCCTTTTTTCTCTCTGGGTCAAAACCGGGCCGGCCGGAGTGACCGGCTTGTTCGCAGGGACGATGTGGGCAGCTGCAAGGTAAAATCAGAAGTTTAAATAAAGCAGTCCGCGCGGTCATATACAAGCGGTCTAGAGGAACTTACTATTCTCGGGGAGGACGTCCTCTAGCTTTGAGAACAGCGGGATGTAATGATTGATGTCCAACCGCTCATTCTCAAGAAACGAGAAGGTGTCCATCTCGATCTTTCCAACCTGGGGGATTTGGAAAGCCTCTTCCCCCCGAACTTGCGGGTTGGTTTGCAACAGCCCGAAGTTGCCTTCGAGCATTACGAACCGCTCTGACCAGTCTGAAACCTTGTTCGCCAGGTTAACGATCTTCAGCCCGTGGCAGCCAAAGTAGAGGTTCCCCCTGAAATTTGAAGTCCCCACATCGGAGACAGCCCGCACCGAGAAGAACTTCCTGAATAGGTCAAGGGAAAAACTGGTTTGCTCGAACCGAAGGTAGGAAATGAAACTATATATGGAGGCAATGGAGTTCGGTGGAAGTTGGCCGGGTACAACCCCGTAATGGTCGAAAATGGCTATGACTTCAAGTGGCAGCGGAAATTTGAAGCCATATTCAAAGTGGTCGACCGGGACGGCTATTTGGTGTGGATTGGAAGAGTTAATCCGCTCGTCACGCAAAGGAAGTCGCGCGAGCAGGTTACTCCCTGCCATGTGTTTTGCAATAAATTCATCCAGTTCGCTCTAGGTGAGTCGGCACTCTGGGTGGTCCGCCGAATGAAAGGCCAAGGCCGCATCCGCTCGGACGACTTTAACCTTAACTGGCCGCTGTGACTTGTTCTTAGATCGCGCCATCTGGAAATCATAAAAATGACTTCGAAGAATCCCTACTTATAGATTTTTACGATCTGCAAATAGTAAAACTATGTCGCGGTTATACATTCTAACCGCGCGGTCAATAGCCTGCATGGTTAGATTCACCAGAAAAACAAAAGAAGCAAAGGTATTCAGGAAAACAGGAGCAAGCATACATCACATATCGTGCGACCTGTAATCAGTTCGGATAAAACACAGAAGAAACAGAACACAAAATACAGCGGTTAAACAAGAACCCGCACGGGTTATTCAAATCAAAGACAAGATAGAAAGGAACGTTGTCTAAACAAAGGCCGAATCAACAAGCCGCATTCATAATACAAATTGTTCTCAAAAGCCGGTCACGGCTGACGGTGTTCTAGGGAGACATCCTCTCTATGAAGTCGCGCGACCTGGTCGCTGGTGGTGTTCAGAAGGGAGTAAATCTGGCTGGTATGATAATGGAGGTGGTTTATTGTGCTATGAAGCCGCCTGGCATCCCTTTCAACCCACGTAGCGGCAATCATGCGGGGGGTTGCGGTGGCCTCATCAATCATTGGATCAGCCGCCCAAACCGGGGGAGGATTTGAGCCCGCCCCAACATTCGGGCGGCTAACAACCTGCGCTCCATCATTCATACTTCGCCTGCCCGCAGCGACTTCCCTGGTTAACCGCAGGAATTTATCCTGGTAATATCTCGAGTCATCCTCGAACTTAGCAGACGCTTTCTTCTCCTTCTCGAGCCGGGCGGTCAGAGTAGCGACTTGCGCCACCTTGGCTCTCTTCTCGGCTTCCACTGTAGCTCGCGTGGCCTCTACCGCAGCTCGCGCGGCCTCAAGCTGAGTCTCCAGGCCATTCTCCCTTTTTGTCCTAGACTTCCTGTCGATCTCCACCTGCGCCTTCAGCGCCTCTTCAGCCTTCTTCCTCGCCATTCGCTCGGCCTCCAGAGTAGTCCGAGTGACGGCCTCCCGGTCCTCCACCTCCTTCAGACGAGCCCTCAGATTTGCTAGATCCTCCTCGAGATGCTTGAACAATTGCGGCCCTTCTTGCAAAGTCGTCGCACAGGTTGATATCAGGGGAACTAATGGAGGCAGGCTGGCCTCAAGGTCGCCCGGCTTCGCAATCTGATCCTCTCTATCTGCAAGAAGTTGCGCGGTTATAAAAATCAAGAGCATGCAGCGCCATATATATACAAAAATAAACATAAATATAAGATCAATGCCTGCGCGCACAGGCCGCTTAGACTGTTCCGGGTCCATCCTCGGTCGTTGCTCACGCCAGAGTCTCTCCGTACTCTGCCTAGCGGAAGAGGACCAGGCCGCTAAGGGAAAAAAGCTCGGCGGTGGGTTCAGTAATTTATTGCGACGAGGCCGCGGAATGAAGAAGCGGATAGCTTTATAATCCGTGGAGCGCTTACCTGGCGCAAAAGGATCAGGCCGCAACGGCTTGTTTAAAGACCGTTCCCCCCCCCTTCCTTCTTCACCATCATTATCTCCTCCCCGGTCATCACCGGGGGAACCTCCGCCTGCATTTTCAACACTTCTTTGAGTTCCCTCGCTTTCTCTTCAACCTCCAGGGCGGTCCGGGCAGCAGCTTCTCGCTCTTCGGTCTCCGTCTGAGCGGTCTCCTCAGGCTGGGCTGTGTTATCTGTAACAGGGGCAGTTCGCTTCGAAGCCATCGGGCTGTCAAGAAGCTTATCTCGCCCCATCAGCTCATCCATATCCTGAAAAATCCCATTAAGTGATAAGCTACTCGCCGAGTCCGGAAGCAGGTCGCCCGGTTTCGCATCAGGGGTAGCCGGCGAGTCATTTACCTTAGTGGATGGAGGAGTCGCTAGGCCAAGCTCCTCTTTTAGTCGCGGATTGGTCTGGAGGAGGGACTCGGCTGGTTTCTCAAAAGCCGCCCTTTCCTTGGAGGCTAGTCTCTTAACCTTCTTGGTTATTCGCTCAGTCACTGACCCGGTCTTCTTCCTTTTCTTCTCTTTCTTACCCGGAGCTGGGCTAACTTCTTTGGGGGGACTGGGGTAGTCGTCCACGGATAAAGGAGTACTCAGTTTGCCCGGCCTTGGAGAGTTAACCGCCTCCTCCCCCAAATCTCTGACTAGCAAGTGAGGATTCCCGGATGGGGTGATCTCCATACCAAACGAGTCGGTCTCGCCGACCTTCTTCGAAGGGCTACCGGGGTCAACTTTTCCAGAAGGGGCGGCCTCCCCTTTGTTCAGCGGGCTAGCAGCCTGTTAGCCAAGGTCTCTAGGAGGAATCAGCGAGTCACTGGGGGGAGGCCCCGAACTGTCCGCTGCGGGCTCCGCGGGAGTCTTGAAGGTTGTTGAGTCCACGACGGACTTGGGATTATCCGCCGCGGCTTTCTCAGGCCGCTTCCTCTTTTTCCGGTCCTTCCGGTCTTGCTGTTCCTTCTCCTTTTTCGACTTCTCCGTCGATTCGCGCCTTTTACCTTCCACCTTCTTTTGATCTCCGGCGGGATCTACGCGGTCTAACACGGTGTCTAGGAAGTCCATTGCTGAAGAATTACCGGTCTTAAAAATTCTAACCGCAACTGACGAGTAATATCCTGTGATTTCAGAAAAAACTCTGCAGAATGAATTCTCTGGCTCTCTTATAGAATTCAGGGCAAGTCGGATGCGGTCTCCCGCCTAAAGTTAATATTTTCGAAATTCTCTTGAGATTTGAGGGGATTATGTTTACCCGGAAAACCGCTTCTCGAGTTGGATCATTCTCGGACCGGGCGAACTGCTGGGTCAGGCCGCTGGGTTCCAGGATCAGTGGTTCTCAATTCAGGGTAAACCAGGCCAGGTGGTCTGATGTCATTTTCGGACCGCCCCCAAGAGTGAAGGCCATCAAGGGCCAAGGCAAGAAGGCTGTCCGCGGTCTCAGGTAGGAGACCGCGCGGGTTGTGCAATAGAGACTCAAGGTTCAAGCCCGGAGAACAAGCCGCGGTTTCAGATCAGAGACTATCCGGGTTGCCTCCTGAAGATCAGCCAAGCCATGTCCAGAAGGCAGACCGTGGTCTCAAGCCAGAGGCCGCTCGGTCTGCATTCTTGACTTAGTCCCGGTATCTTCAGCCTCAGGTCAGACAGGTCAGAAGAGCAAGCCGCCAAGCCGCGCGGCTTCTTTCTTTTTCTTCTTTGTGCATCCCGTCACCACCTGTCCGTTTCTCCTATACCCGGGCAGGAGATAATTATATCCCTGCCCATTCGGGCAGGCCCCCAAGCCTATAAATAGGGGGCGGCACTGTTCACAAAGCAAGCACACTCGAATCCAGGAGCTCGCTTGTTTGAGCTGCGGTCTCGAGTTTGCCGTCTTGCGGACTGTCTGACCGGCCAACTTCTCTTTTCCTGCATTTATAACCGCTGTAACCGCCTCATTTTAATCAAAGGAAAGCCCATCGTAGGAGTGGCATTTGCCACGGCGGGCGAAGTCCGGCCTCGACCGCTGCTAGCGGTCCAAATTCTCTAACCGAATAGTAACTGATAGTCCGCAACCCTCGATTTCCTTCGGAGGCGCACTTTTGAATCGAACAGATGCGGTTGTCCTATTTTACCCCCCACAACACCTTTTCGGAACAATCTTGGAGCACTACATTCATTGGAGCACAAGTTTTACCCATTCCAGTTCATTTAGTTGTCGATATATAGCGGGTTGCAGCTGTAACGCAAAATTTAGCTCCAAATGACACATAAACTTCTAACAGCCATAACTTTTGATTTTTATGTTTGATTTTTGCCCACAACAACTTTTCAGAATATGCTCGGAGGCATACATCCAATGGAGCACAATTTTAAACCATTCCAGCTCATTTTAGTGGTCAATATACAGCAGGTTGCAATGGCAATGAGGGATTTAGCTCCTCTTTACACATTAACTGTAACAGCCATAACTTTTGATCTGGTTGTTTGATTTTTGCGCACAACACCTATTTGGAATGAGCTCGGGGCCCTACATCCAATGGAGAACAAGTTTTTCCCATTCCAGTTTGTTATTGGTCAATATACAGCGGGTTGGTAATAAGGTATTTAGCTCGAAAGGAGACCTAAACTTCAAACGTCCATAACTTTTGATCCGGTTGTCCGATTTTCACCCACAATACCTTTTCGGAATGAGATCGGAGTCCTAGATCCAATGGAGAACAATTTAAACCCATTCTAGTTCGTTTAGAGGTCGATATACAGTGCGTTGTAGTAGAAATATGATATTTTGCTCCAAATGACACATACACTTCAAAATACTAGAATTTTTAATGTGGGTGTAGTGAAAATGATAGATTTAGCTCCAAATGACACTCAAACTTTAAACAGCAACAACTTTTGATGCGGTTGTCTTATTTTACCCCCACAACACCTTTTCAGAATAATCTTGGAGCACTACATTCATTGGAGCACAAGGTTTACCCATTCCAGTTCATTTAGTTGTCGATATATAGCGGGTTGCAGCGGTAATGCGAAATTTAGCTCCAAATGACCCCTGAACTTCTAACAGCCATAACTTTTGATTTTTATGTTTGATTTTTGCCCACAACAACTTTTCGGAATATGCTCGGAGGCATACATCCAATGGAGCACTATTTTAAACCATTCCAGCTCATTTTAGTGGTCAATATACAGCGGGTTGCAATGGCAATGAGGGATTTAGCTCCTCTTTACACATTAATTGTAGCAGCCATAATTTTTGATCTGTTTGTTTAATTTTTGCGCACAATACCTTTTTGGAATGAGCTCGGAGCCCTACATCCAATGGAGAACAAGTTTTCCCCATTCCAGTTTGTTATTGGTCAATATACAGCGGGTTGGTAATAAGGTATTTAGCTCGAAAGGAGACCTAAAACGTCCATAACTTTTGATCCGGTTGTCCGATTTTCACCCACAAAACCTTTTCGGAATGAGATCGGAGCTCTAGATCCAATGGAGAACAATTTAAACCCATTCCAGTTCGTTTAGAGGTCGATATAGAGTGAGTTGTAGTGGAAACACGAGATTTTGCTCCAAATAACACATACACTTCAAAATACCAGAATTTTTAATGCGAGTTGTAGTGAAAATGAGAGATTTAGCTCCTAATGACACTCAAACTTTAAACCGCAACAACTTTTGATACGGTTGTCTTATTTTACCCCCACAACACCTTTTCGGAATAATCTTGGAGCACTACATTCATTGGAGCACAAGTTTTAGCCATTCCAGTTCATTTAGATGTCGATATATAGCGGTTTGCAGCGGTAAAGCGAAATTTAGCTTCAAATGACACCTAAACTTCTAACAGCCGTAACTTTTGATTTTTATGTTTGATTTTTGCCCACAACAACTTTTCAGAATATGTTCGGAGGCATACATCCAATGGAGCACAATTTTAAACCATTCCAGCTCATTTTAGTGGTCAATATACAGCGGGTTGCAATGGCAATGAGGGATTTAGCTCCTCTTTACACATTAACTGTAACAACCATAACTTTTGATCTGGTTGTTTGATTTTTGCGCAAAACACCTTTTTGGAATTAGCTCGGAGCCCTACATCCAATGGAGAACAAGTTTTTCCCATTCCAGTTTGTTATTGCTGAATATACAGAGGGTTGGTAATAAGGTATTTAGCTCGAAAGGAGACCTAAACTTCAAACGTCCATAACTTTTAATCTGGTTGTCCGATTTTCACCCACAATACCTTTTCAGAATGAGATCGGAGCCCTAGATCCAATGGAGAACAATTTAAACCCATTCCAGTTCGTTTAGAGGTCGATATATAGTGAGTTGTAGTGGAAATTTGACATTTTGCTCCAAATGACACATACACTTCAAAATACTAGAATTTTTAATGCGGGTTGTAGTGAAAGTGAGAGATTTAGCTCCAAATGACACTCAAACTTTAAGCAGCAACAACTTTTGATGCGGTTGTCTTATTTTACCCCCACAACACCTTTTCGAAATAATCTTGGAGCACTACATTCATTGGAGCACAAGTTTTACCCATTCCAGTTCATTTGTCGATATATAGCGGGTTGCAGCGGTAATGCGAAATTTAGCTCCAAATGACACCTAAACTTCTAACAGCCATAACTTTTGATTTTTAGGTTTGATTTTTGCCCACAACAACTTTTCCGAATATGCTCGGAGGCATACATCCAATGGAGCACAATTTTAAACCATTCTAGCTCATTTTAGTGGTCAATATACAATGGGTTGCAATGGCAATGAGGGATTTAGCTCCTCTTTACACATTAACTGTAACAGCCATAACTTTTGATCCGGTTGTTTGATTTTTGCGCACAACACCTATTTGGAATGAGCTCGGGGCCCTACATCCAATGGAGAACAAGTTTTTCCCATTCCAGTTTGTTATTGGTTAATATACAGCGGGTTGGTAATAAGGTATTTAGCTCGAAAGGAGACCTAAACTTCAAACGTCCATAACTTTTGATCCGGTTGTCCGATTTTCACCCACAATACCTTTTCGGAATGAGATCGGAGCACTAGATCCAATGGAGAACAGTTTAAACACATTCCAGTTCGTTTAGAGGTCGATATATAGTGAGTTGTAGTGGAAATCTGAGATTTTGCTCCAAATGACACATAAACTTCAAAATACCAGATTTTTAATGCGGGTGTAGTGAAAATAAGAGATTTAGCTTCAAATGACACTCAAACTTTAAACTCCAACAACTTTTGATGCGGTTGTCTTATTTTACCCCACAACACCTTTTCAGAATAAGCTTGGAGCACTACATTCATTGGAGCACAAGTTTTACCCATTCCAGTTCATTTAGTTGTCGATATATAGCGGGTTGCAGCTGTAACACAAAATTTAGCTCCAAATGACACATAAACTTCTAACAGCCATAACTTTTGATTTTTATGTTTGATTTTTGCCCACAACAACTTTTCAGAATATGCTCGGAGGCATACATCCAATGGAGCACAATTTTAAACCATTCTAGCTCATTTTAGTGGTCAATATACAACGGGTTGCAATGGCAATGAGGGATTTAGCTCCTCTTTACACATTAACTGTAACAGCCATAACTTTTGATCTGGTTGTTTGATTTTTTTGCACAACACCTATTTGGAATGAGCTCGGGGCCCTACATCTAATTGAGAACAAGTTTATCCCATTCCAGTTTGTTATTGGTCAATATACAGCGGGTTGGTAATAAGGTATTTAGCTCGAAAGGAGACCTAAACTTCAAACGTCCATAACTTTTAATCCGGTTGTCCGATTTTCACCCACAATACCTTTTCGGAATGAGATCGGAGTCCTAGATCCAATGGAGAACAATTTAAACCCATTCCAGTTCATTTAGAGGTCGATATACAGTGCGTTGTAGTAGAAATATGATATTTTGCTCCAAATAACACATGCACTTCAAAATACTAGAATTTTTAATGTGGGTTGTAGTGAAAATGATAGATTTAGCTCCAAATGACACTCAAACTTTAAACAACAACAACTTTTGATGCGGTTGTCTTATTTTACCCCCACAACACCTTTTCGGAATAATCTTGGAGCACTACATTCATTGGAGCACAAGGTTTACCCATTCCAGTTCATTTAGTTGTCGATATATAGCGGGTTGCAGCGGTAATGCGAAATTTAGCTCCAAATGACACCTGAACTTCTAACAGCCATAACTTTTGATTTTTATGTTTGATTTTTGCCCACAACAACTTTTCGGAATATGCTCGGAGGCATACATCCAATGGAGCACTATTTTAAACCATTCCAGCTCATTTTAGTGGTCAATATACAGCGGTCTGCAATGGCAATGAGGGATTTAGCTCCTCATTACACATTAAATGTAACAGTCATAACTTTTGATCTGTTTGTTTGATTTTTGCGCACAACAACTTTTTGGAATGAGATCGGAGCCCTACATCTAATGGAGAACAAGTTTTTCTCATTCCAGTTTGTTATTGGTCCAAATACAGCGGGTTGGTAATAAGGTATTTAGCTCGAAAGGAGACCTAAACTTCAAACGTCCATAACTTTTGATCCGATTGTCCGATTTTCACCCACAATACCTTTTCGGAATGAGATCGGAGCCTTAGATCCAATGGAGAACAATTAAAACCCATTCCAGTTCGTTTAGAGGTCGATATAGAGTGAGTTGTAGTGGAAATATGAGATTTTGTCCAAATAACACATGCACTTTAAAATACCAAAATTTTTAATGCGAGTTGTAGTGAAAATGAGAGATTTAGCTCCTAATGACACTCAAACTTTAAACCGCAACAACTTTTGATGTGGTTGTCTTATTTTACCCCCACAACACCTTTTCGGAATAATCTTGGAGCACTACATTCATTGGAGCACAAGTTTTACCCATTCCAGTTCATTTAGTTGTCGATATATAGCGGGTTGCAGCGGTAATGCGAAATGTAGCTCCAAATGACACCTAAACTTCTAACAGCCATAAATTTTGAATTTTATGTTTGATTTTTGCCCACAACAAGTTTTCGGAATATGCTCGGAGGCATACATCCAATGGAGCACAATTTTAAACCATTCCAGCTCATTTTAGTGGTCAATATACTGCGGGTTGCAATGGCAATGAGTGATTTTGCTCCTCTTTACACATTAACTATAACAGCCATAACTTTTGATCTGGTTGTTTGATTATTGCGCACAACACCTATTTGGAATGAGCTCGGAGCCCTACATCTAATGGAGAACAAGTTTTTCCCATTCCAGTTTGTTATTGGTCAATATACAGCGACTTGGTAATAAGGTATTTAGCTCGAAAGGAGACCTAAACTTCAAACGTCCATAACTTTTGATCCGGTTATCCGATTTTCACCCACAATACCTTTTCGGAATGAGATCGGAGCACTAGATCCAATGGAGAACAGTTTAAACACATTCCAGTTCGTTTAGAGGTCGATATATAGTGAGTTGTAGTGGAAATCTGAGATTTTGCTCCAAATGACACATAAACTTCAAAATACCAGATTTTTAATGCGGGTGTAGTGAAAATAAGAGATTTAGCTCCAAATGACACTCAAACTTTAAACTCCAACAACTTTTGATGCGGTTGTCTTATTTTACCCCACAACACCTTTTCAGAATAAGCTTGGAGCACTACATTCATTGGAGCACAAGTTTTACCCATTCCAGTTCATTTAGTTGTCGATATATAGCGGGTTGCAGCTGTAACACAAAATTTAGCTCCAAATGACACATAAACTTCTAACAGCCATAACTTTTGATTTTTATGTTTGTTTTTTGCCCACAACAACTTTTCAGAATATGCTCGGAGGCATACATCCAATGGAGCACAATTTTAAACCATTCCAGCTCATTTTAGTGGTCAATATACACCAGGTTGCAATGGTAATGAGGGATTTAGCTCCTCTTTACACATTAACTGTAACAGCCATAAATTTTGATCTGGTTGTTTGATTTTTGCGCACAACACCTATTTGGATTGAGCTCGGGGCCCTACATCCAATGGAGAACAAGTTTTTCCCATTCCAGTTTGTTATTGGTCAATATACAGCGGGTTGGTAATTAGGTATTTAGATCGAAAGGAGACCTAAACTTCAAACGTCCATAACTTTTGATCCGATTGTCCGATTTTCACCCACAATACCTTTTCGGAATGAGATCGGAGCCTTAGATCCAATGGAGAACAATTAAAACCCATTCCAGTTCGTTTAGAGGTCGATATAGAGTGAGTTGTAGTGGAAATATGAGATTTTGCTCCAAATAACACATGCACTTTAAAATACCAGAATTTTTAATGTGAGTTGTAGTGAAAATGAGAGATTTAGCTCCTAATGACACTCAAACTTTAAACCGCAACAACTTTTGATGTGGTTGTCTTATTTTACCCCCACAACACCTTTTCGGAATAATCTTGGAGCACTACATTCATTGGAGCACAAGTTTTACCCATTCCAGTTCATTTAGTTGTCGATATATAGCGGGTTGCAGCGGTAATGCGAAATGTAGCTCCAAATGACACCTAACCTTCTAACAGCCATAAATTTTGATTTTTATGTTTGATTTTTGCCCACAACAACTTTTCGGAATATGCTCGGAGGCATACATAAAATGGAGCACAATTTTAAACCATTCCAGCTCATTTTAGTGGTCAATATACAGCGGGTTGCAAGGGCAATGAGGGATTTAGCTCCTCTTTACACATTAACTGTAACAGCAATAACTTTTGATCTGGTTGTTTGATTTTTGCGCACAACACCTATTTGGAATGAGCTCGGAGCCCTACATCCAATGGAGAACAAGTTTTTCCCATTCCAGTTTGTTATTGGTCAATATACAGCGGCTTGAAAATAAGGTATTTAGCTCGAAAGGAGACCTAAACTTCAAACGTCCATAACTTTTGATCCGGTTGTCCGATTTTCACCCACAATACCTTTTCGGAATGAGATCGGAGCACTAGATCCAATGGAGAATAATTTAAACACATTCCAGTTCGTTTAGAGGTCGATATATAGTGGCTTGTAGTGGAAATATGAGATTTTTCTCCAAATGACACATACACTTCAAAATACCAGATTTTTTAATGCGGGTGTAGTGAAAATAAGAGATTTAGCTTCAAATGACACTAAAACTGTAAACTCCAACAACTTTTGATGCGTTTGTCTTATTTTACCCCACAACACCTTTTCGGAATAATCTTGGAGCACTACATTCATTGGAGCACAAGTTTTACCCATTCCAGTTCATTTAGTTGTCGATAAATAGCGGGTTGTAGCGGTAATGCAAAATTTAGCTCCAAATGACACCTAAACTTCTAACAGCCATAACTTTTGATTTTTAGGTTTGATTTTTGCCCACAACAACTTTTCAGAATATGGTCGGATGCATACATCCAATGGAGCACAATTTTAAACCATTCCTGCTCATTTTAGTGGTCAATATACAGGGGGTTGCAATGGCAATGAGGGATTTAGCTCCTCTTTACACATTAATTGTAACAACCATAACTTTTGATCTGGTTGTTTGATTTTTGCGCAAAACACCTTTTTGGAATTAGCTCGGAGCCCTACATCCAATGGAGAACAAGTTTTTCCCATTCCAGTTTGTTATTGCTGAATATACAGAGGGTTGGTAATAAGGTATTTAGCTCGAAAGGAGACCTAAACTTCAAACGTCCATAACTTTTGATCCGGTTGTCCGATTTTCACCCACAATACCTTTTCAGAATGAGATCGGAGCCCTAGATCCAACGGAGAACAATTTAAACCCATTCCAGTTCGTTTAGAGGTCGATATATAGTGAGTTGTAGTGGAAATATGACATTTTGCTCCAAATGACACATACACTTCAAAATACTAGAATTTTTAATGCTGGTTGTAGTGAAAATGAGAGATTTAGCTCCAAATGACACTCAAACTTTAAGCAGCAACAACTTTTGATGCGGTTGTCTTATTTTACCCCCACAACACCTTTTCGAAATAATCTTGGAGCACTACATTCATTGGAGCACAAGTTTTACCCATTCCAGTTCATTTGTCGATATATAGCGGGTTGCAGCGGTAATGCGAAATTTAGCTCCAAATGACACATAAACTTCTAACAGCCATAACTTTTGATTTTTATGTTTTATTTTTGCCAACAACTACTTTTCGGAATATGCTCGGAGGCATACATCCAATGGAGCACAATTTTAAACCATTCCAGCTCATTTTAGTGGTCAATATACAGCGGTCTGCAATGGCAATGAGGGATTTAGCTCCTCTTTACACATTAAATGTAACAGTCATAACTTTTGATCTGTTTGTTTGATTTTTGCGCACAACAACTTTTTGGAATGAGCTCGGAGCCCTACATCTAATGGAGAACAAGTTTTTCTCATTCCAGTTTGTTATTGGTCCAAATACAGCGGGTTGGTAATAAGGTATTTAGCTCGAAAGGAGACCTAAACTTCAAACGTCCATAACTTTTGATCCGATTGTCCGATTTTCACCCACCATACCTTTTCGGAATGAGATCGGAGCCTTAGATCCAACGGAGAACAATTAAAACCCATTCCAGTTCGTTTAGAGGTCGATATAGAGTGAGTTGTAGTGAAATATGAGATTTTGTCCAAATAACACATGCACTTTAAAATACCAGAATTTTTAATGCGAGTTGTAGTGAAAATGAGAGATTTAGCTCCTAATGACATTCAAACTTTAAACCGCAACAACTTTTGATGTGGTTGTCTTATTTTACCCCCCACAACACCTTTTCAGAATAATCTTGGAGCACTACATTCATTGGAGCACAAGTTTTACCCATTCCAGTTCATTTAGTTGTCGATATATAGCGGGTTGCAGCGGTAATGCGAAATGTAGCTCCAAATGACACCTAAACTTCTAACAGCCATAAATTTTGATTTTTATGTTTGATTTTTGCCCACAACAACTTTCGGAATATGCTTGGAGTCATACATCCAATGGAGCACAATTTTAAACGATTCCAGCTCCTTTTAGTGGTCAATATACAGCGGGTTGCAATGGCAATGAGTGATTTTGCTCCTCTTTACACATTAACTGTAACAGCCATAACTTTTGATCTGGTTGTTTGATTTTTGCGCACAACACCTATTTGGAATGAGCTCGGAGCCCTACATCTAATGGAGAACAAGTTTTTCCCATTCCAGTTTGTTATTGGTCAATATACAGCGACTTGGTAATAAGGTATTTAGCTCGAAAGGAGACCTAAACTTCAAACGTCCATAACTTTTGATCCGGTTATCCGATTTTCACCCACAATACCTTTTCGGAATGAGATCGGAGCACTAGATCCAATGGAGAACAGTGTAAACATATTCCAGTTCGTTTAGAGGTCGATATATAGTGAGTTGTAGTGGAAATCTGAGATTTTGCTCCAAAAGACACATAAACTTCAAAATACCAGATTTTTAATGCGGGTGTAGTGAAAATAAGAGATTTAGCTCCAAATGACACTCAAACTTTAAACTCCAACAACTTTTGATGCGGTTGTCTTATTTTACCCCACAACACCTTTTCGGAATAATCTTGGAGCACTACATTCATTGGAGCACAAGTTTTACCCATTCCAGTTCATTTAGTTGTCGATATATAGCGGGTTGCAGCTGTAACGCAAAATTTAGCTCCAAATGACACATAAACTTCTAACAGCCATAACTTTTGATTTTTATGTTTGATTTTTGCCCACAACAACTTTTCAGAATATGCTCGGAGGCATACATCCAATGGAGCACAATTTTAAACCATTCCAGCTCATTTTAGTGGTCAATATACACCAGGTTGCAATGGCAATGAGGGATTTAGCTCCTCTTTACACATTAACTGTAACAACCATAACTTTTGATCTGGTTGTTTGATTTTTGCGCACAACACCTATTTGGAATGAGCTAGGGGCCCTACATCCAATGGAGAACAAGTTTTTCCCATTCCAGTTTGTTATTGGTCAATATACAGCGGGTTGGTAATTAGGTATTT
The DNA here is from genome assembly GCA_033032865.1 of Dactylorhiza incarnata. Lineage (NCBI taxonomy): Eukaryota > Viridiplantae > Streptophyta > Magnoliopsida > Asparagales > Orchidaceae > Dactylorhiza > Dactylorhiza incarnata. The sequence continues at coordinate 198,861 of JAWHQI010000629.1, read as the reverse complement.
AGATCGAAAGGAGACCTAAACTTCAAACGTCCATAACTTTTGATCCGATTGTCCGATTTTCACCCACAATACCTTTTCGGAATGAGATCGGAGCCTTAGATCCAATGGAGAACAATTAAAACCCATTCCAGTTCGTTTAGAGGTCGATATAGAGTGAGTTGTAGTGGAAATATGAGATTTTGCTCCAAATAACCATGCACTTTAAAATACCAGAATTTTTAATGCGAGTTGTAGTGAAAATGAGAGATTTAGCTCCTAATGACACTCAAACTTTAAACCGCAACAACTTTTGATGTGGTTGTCTTATTTTACCCCCACAACACCTTTTCGGAATAATCTTGGAGCACTACATTCATTGGAGCACAAGTTTTACCCATTCCAGTTCATTTAGTTGTCGATATATAGCGGGTTGCAGCGGTAATGCGAAATGTAGCTCCAAATGACACCTAAACTTCTAACAGCCATAAATTTTGATTTTTATGTTTGATTTTTGCCCACAACAACTTTTCGGAATATGCTCGGAGGCATACATAAAATGGAGCACAATTTTAAACCATTCCAACTCATTTTAGTGGTCAATATACATCGGGTTGCAATGGCAATGAGGGATTTATCTCCTCTTTACACATTAACTGTAACAGCCATAACTTTTGATCTGGTTGTTTGATTTTTGCGCACAACACCTATTTGGAATGAGCTCGGAGCCCTACATCCAATGGAGAACAAGTCTTTCCCATTCCAGTTTGTTATTGGTCAATATACAGCGGCTTGGAAATAAGGTATTTAGCTCGAAAGGAGACCTAAACTTCAAACGTCCATAACTTTTGATCCGGTTGTCCGATTTTCACCCACAATACCTTTTCGGAATGAGATCGGAGCACTAGATCCAATGGAGAATAATTTAAACACATTCCAGTTCGTTTAGAGGTCGATATATAGTGGGTTGTAGTGGAAATATGAGATTTTTCTCCAAATGACATATACACTTCAAAATACCAGATTTTTTAATGCGGGTGTAGTGAAAATAAGAGATTTAGCTTCAAATGACACTAAAACTTTTAACTCCAACAACTTTTGATGCGGATGTCTTATTTTACCCCCACAACACCTTTTCAGAATAATCTTGGAGCACTACATTCATTGGAGCACAAGTTTTACCCATTCCAGTTCATTTAGTTGTCGATATATAGCGGGTAGTAGCGGTAATGCAAAATTTAGCTCCAAATGACACCTAAACTTCTAACAGCCATAACTTTTGATTTTTAGGTTTGATTTTTGCCCACAACAACTTTTCAGAATATGCTCGGAGGCATACATCCAATGGAGCACAATTTTAAACCATTCTAGCTCATTTTAGTGGTCAATATACAACGGGTTGCAATGGCAATGAGGGATTTAGCTCCTCTTTACACATTAACTGTAACAGCCATAACTTTTGATCTGGTTGTTTGATTTTTGCGCACAACACCTATTTGGAATGAGCTCGGGGCCCTACATCCAATGGAGAACAAGTTTTTCCCATTCCAGTTTGTTATTGGTCAATATACAGCGGGTTGGTAATAAGATATTTAGCTCGAAAGGAGACCTAAACGTCAAACGTCCATAACTTTTGATCCGGTTGTCCGATTTTCACCCACAATACCTTTTCGGAATGAGATCGGAGTCCTAGATCCAATGGAGAACAATTTAAACACATTCCAGTTTGTTTAGAGGTCGATATACAGTGCGTTGTAGTAGAAATATGATATTTTGCTCCAAATGACACATACACTTCAAAATATTAGAATTTTTAATGTGGGTTGTTGTGAAAATGATAGATTTAGCTCCAAATGACACTCAAACATTAAACAACAACAACTTTTGATGTGGTTGTCTTATTTTACCCCCACAATACCTTTTCGGAATAATCTTGGAGCACTACATTCATTAGAGCACAAGGTTTACCCATTCCAGTTCATTTAGTTGTCGATATATAGCGGGTTGCAGCGGTAATGCGAAATTTAGCTCCAAATGACACCTGAACTTCTAACAGCCATAACTTTTGATTTTTATGTTTGATTTTTGCCCACAACAACTTTTCGGAATATGCTCGGAGGCATACATCCAATGGAGCACTATTTTAAACCATTCCAGCTCATTTTAGTGGTCAATATACAGCGGGTTGCAATGGCAATGAGGGATTTAGCTCCTCTTTACACATTAATTGTAGCAGCCATAATTTTTGATCTGTTTGTTTAATTTTTGCGCACAACACCTTTTTGGAATGAGCTCGGAGCCCTACATCCAATGGAGAACAAGTTTTCCCCATTCCAGTTTGTTATTGGTCAATATACAGCGGGTTGGTAATAAGGTATTTAGCTCGAAAGGAGACCTAAAACGTCCATAACTTTTGATCCGGTTGTCCGATTTTCACCCACAAAACCTTTTCGGAATGAGATCGGAGCTCTAGATCCAATGGAGAACAATTTAAACCCTTTCCAGTTCGTTTAGAGGTCGATATAGAGTGAGTTGTAGTGGAAACACGAGATTTTGCTCCAAATAACACATACACTTCAAAATACCAGAATTTTTATTGCGAGTTGTAGTGAAAATGAGAGATTTAGCTCCTAATGACACTCAAACTTTAAACCGCAACAACTTTTGATGCGGTTGTCTTATCGTACCCCCACAACACCTTTTCGGAATAATCTTGGAGCACTACATTCATTGGAGCACAAGTTTTAGCCATTCCAGTTCATTTAGTTGTCGATATATATCGGTTTGCAGCGGTAAAGCGAAATTTAGCTCCAAATGACACCTAAACTTCTAACAGCCATAACTTTTGATTTTTATGTTTGATTTTTGCCCACAACAACTTTTCAGAATATGGTCGGAGGCATACATCGAATGGAGCACAATTTTAAACCATTCCAGCTCATTTTAGTGGTCAATATACAGCGGGTTGCAATGGCAATGAGGGATTTAGCTCCTCTTTACACATTAACTGTAACAACCATAACTTTTGATCTGGTTGTTTGATTTTTGCGCAAAACACCTTTTTGGAATTAGCTCGGAGCCCTACATCCAATGGAGAACAAGTTTTTCCCATTCCAGTTTGTTATTGGTCAATATACAGCGGCTTGAAAATAAGGTATTTAGCTCGAAAGGAGACCTAAACTTCAAACGTCCATAACTTTTGATCCGGTTGTCCGATTTTCACCCACAATACCTTTTCGGAATGAGATCGGAGCACTAGATCCAATGGAGAATAATTTAAACACATTCCAGTTCGTTTAGAGGTCCAAATGACACATACACTTCAAAATACTAGAATTTTTAATGCTGGTTGTAGTGAAAATGAGAGATTTAGCTCCAAATGACACTCAAACTTTAAACAACAACAACTTTTGATACGGTTGTCTTATTTTACCAACACAACACCTTTTCGGAATAATCTTGGAGCACTACATTCATTGGAGCACAAGTTTTACCCATTCCAGTTCATTTAGTTGTCGATATATAGCGGGTTGCAGCGGTAATGCGAAATTTAGCTCCAAATGACACCTAAACTTCTAACAGCCATAACTTTTGATTTTTCTGTTTGATTTTTGCCCATAACACCTTTTCATAATATGATCGGAGGCATACATCCAATAGAGCACAATTTTAAACCATTCCAGCTCATTTTAGTGGTCAATATAAAGCCGGTTGCAATGACAATGAGGGATTTAGCTCCCCTTTACACATTAACTGTAGCAGACACAACTTTTGATCTGGTTGTTTGATTTTTGCGCACAACAACTTTTTGGAATGAGCTCGGGCCCTACATCCAATTGAGAACAAGTTTTTCCCATTGCAATTTGTTATTGGTCATTATACAGTGGGTTGGTAATAAGGTATTTAGCTCGAAAGGAGACCTAAGCTTCAAACGTCCATAACTTTTGATCCGGTTGTCCGATTTTCACCCACAATACCTTTTCGGAATGAGATCAGAGCCCTAAATCCACTGGAGAACAATTTAAACCCATTCTAGTTCATTTAGAGGTCGATATACAGTGAGTTGTAGTGGAAATACAAGATTTTGCTCTAAATGACAAATACACTTCAAAATACCAGAATTTTTAATGCGGGTTATAGTGAAAATGAGAGATTTAGCTCCAAATGACACTCAAACTTTAAACCGCAACAACTTTTGATGCGGTTGTCATATTTTACCCCCACAACACCTTTTCGTAATAATCTTGGAGCACTACATTCATTGGAGCACAAGTTTTACCCATTCCAGTTCATTTAGTTGTTGATATATAGCGGGTTGCAGCGGTAATGCGAAATTTAGCTCCAAATGACACCTAAACTTCTAACATCCATAACTTTTGATTTTTGCACACAACAACTGTTCGGAATATGCTCGGAGGCATACATCCAATGGAGCACAATTTTAAACCATTCCAGCTCATTTTAGTGGTCAATATACAGCGGGTTGCAATGTCAATGGGGGATTTAGCTCCTCTTTACACATTAACTGTAACAGCCATAACTTTTGATCTGGTTGTTTGATATTTGCGCACAACACCTATTTGGAATGAGCTTGGAGCCCTACATCCAATGAAGAACAAGTTTTTCCCATTCCAGTTTGTTATTGGTCAATATACAGCGGGTTGGTAATAAGGTATTTAGCTCGAAAGGAGACCTAAACTTCTAACGTCCATAATTTTTGATCTGGTTGTCCGATTTTCACCCACAATACCTTTTCGGAGTGAGATAGGAGCCCTAGATCCAATGAAGAACAATTTAAACCCATTCCAGTTCGTTTAGAGGTCGATATACAGTGAGGTGTAGTGGAAATATGAGATTTTGCTCCAAATGACACATACACTTCAAAATACCAGAATTTTTAATGTGGGTTGTAGTGAAAATGAGAGATTTAGCTTCAAATGACACTCAAACTGTAAACCGCAACAACTTTTGATGCGGTTGTCTTATTTTACCCCCACAACACGTTTTTGAAATACCCTTGGAGCGCTACATTCATTGGAGCACAAGTTTTACAATTCCAGTTCATTTAGTTGTCGATATATAGCGGGTTACAGCGGTAATGCGAAATTTAGCTCCAAATGACACCTAAACTTCTAACAGCCATAACTTTTGATTTTTATGTTTGATTTTTATTGTTTATGGGGTGTCTACTTTATCACCTAGAAGGGGGGTGAATAGGTTTTTCATATTTATTTCTTCCCCTTTATGATGTTGTTGGTTTCTGATTAAAGGATCTATAAAATTAAGAGCAAACCACAGAAAGCACACAACGATCTATAGAGGTTCCTCAAGACCGGGTGTCTTGAGTAGTCCTCTCTCCCTCTACGCCTACCCAGCAGTGTGCTAGGCTCGGCAAACGCCGCCAAAAACTTCAGGCCCTCAAGCATTACAACACGGAGCCGCAAGTCCCAACAGCCTAGGCCCTCAATCCCCTATTGCACCCGAGCCCGCAAGCTCGACACTCAGGCCCTCGAGCCCTACAACACGGACCCGCAAGTCCCAACAGCCTAGGCCCGCAAGCCCCTTCTGCCCCCGAGCCCTCAAGCTCGATAAATCGCACCCGCAAGTGCACTGCCCTGGCCCTCAAGCCTCACAACTCTCCATCCCTCAAGCTAGACAAGTAGGCCCGCAAGCCTTTACAATAGTTGACAGTAATAAAACCATTTCTTCTGCCCGATGAAGATTGGCGACTTAAGCCTGTTGAAGATCGGATCCTTAAGATTGAAGAGGATCGTTCTGATTCAGATCTTGAGCTCACGGTTCTTCTTCAAATCTTTCTTTAGCCTGATGAGGATTGGTTTCTTAACAGTCGATGAAGATGACTGCTCCTTATTATTCTCTTTCGTTCTTGCGGCGCTTGTGTTGTTTGATTCTCTATGTGCGCAATTGCTTTCTTAATAAAAACCTTTTTTTAGGGCAACCTCATGCATCCTTTTATAAGGCTGCGTAGTCTCCTAACGGTCGTCTGAAAAGTTTCTTTATGTGTCAGACCGCCATTCCTTTTTCGCACGCGCTGATAGCTTTATTCCTTTGGAGTACGCGCTAATACCTAGGTTTATTAAGTGCACGCGCTGATTAGACAATCAGGCGGCGGCATTAACTACTAACAGCACGTCCGCAAGATTTGAATCTGTATCGACGATATTTCCATCGTTGTGACGACATGGATAATATCTCAACGACAGGCCTTTGTCGATGCCATGATCTTCGGTAGATCTTCATGTCTTCTTTCTTCTGCCTCTGATGTTGATATCTCAACGATATAAGATATTTGGGCGATTCTGCACATACGATGAAATGCAATCTCTGACTGTGTCATTGAGATCTTCTTTCTTGCAACATGTCATCGTGATCACATTATTTTCTCGATGACATGCCTTCTTCATGATGATGTCCAACGCCACCAGTCATTCTTAGTCGTATCAGCGACAAGGCTTTTTTACGACGGTATCTGTTCATCTTGACAGTATGGCCATTTTGTTAATGTCGACGATACTGCATCTTCTCGACGACATTCCTTCCTTCGATATCTTTGAGTCTTCTCTACGTTCGACAATCGGCATTCTTCGTTCGACGATCTCGCCAAGTCTCAGCGTTCGACGAACTCGCCATGTCTCAGCATTTGCTTTGCTCATCATCATGATGACAAACATACTTTGTCGACGACATCTCCTGTCCTTTTCGATGATATGTACTTATATTTTCCTGAGATTATGAACTAGATATATGATCAAATACAAAGTGAAGTATTATTGACATGATGATTTCTTCAAATCAGGAATTATGTGGGCAAGATTCCCAACAATCTCCCCCTATTAAAAGAAGTCAGAATCTCAATTCAAGAGTACTTTCACTTGATAGTAAATGTCATAATCTTAGATGGAACTGTTTCAAGATTTAACTAATCTTTTGCAGAACTCTTTGAGTACATCAAGCTTGTAGCGTCCCCTTGATTTTGAAAGAGGAGTTTTAGTTCTCATTCTTATTATTAAAAGTCTTATTTAACTTTGTTTCAAATTAAGTGATATATATAAATATATATGAGTGCTGATTGAGAAAGTAAAGCATAAATAAACAAGCACATAACCAGATGACACAAGATATATAGTAGTTCCCCAAAACCTGGGTATATCTACTCTTCTACCCACTGGTAGGAATCCACTAGGAGGTTGTTGATAAGGTGCCCTCTCACCAAGGTGATTTTGATAAGGTGTCCACACACCAAGGTAATTTTGATAAGGTGTCCACACACCAATGGGAGTTTTGATCAGGTGCCCAATTCACCTATAAGCTTTTGATAAGGTGCTTATAAACCAAGCTGCAGGTTTTTGCTAAGGTGCCCTGTCTGTTTACCCAGAAATCGGCGATCCTTTTTCGAGGAGATTTTTTCTGCGTTTCTCCTACAGGTCATGCGGCTAGGGATCTCCTACCCGCCCAGCAGGGGCGGTCTCCTTCATCAGGTCATCCAGCCGGGGCGGCTCCTCCTTCAGACCGCGCGGGTAGGCGGTCTCGTCCTTCAGACCGCGCGGGTAGGTGGCCTCCCCCTTCAGAACCAGCAGGTGCGGCCTCCTCCTTTAGACCGCGCGGGTAGGCGGTCTCGTCATTCAGACCGCGCGGGTAGGCGACCTCCCCCTTTAGACCCAGCAGGGGCGGCCTCCTCCTTCAGACCGCGCGGGTATGCGGTCTCGTCCTTCAGACCGCGCGGGTAGGCGGCCTCCCCCTTCATACCCAACAGGGGCAGCCTCCTCCTTTAGACCACGCGGGTAGGCGGCCTCCCCCTTTAGACCCAGCAGGGGCGGCCTCCTCCTTTAGACCGCGCGGGTAGGCGGTCTCATCCTTCAGACCGTGCGGGTAGGCGACCTCCCCCTTAGACCCAGCAGGGGCGGCCTCCTCCTTTAGACCGCGCGGGTAGGAGGTCTCGTCCTTCAGACCGCGCGGGTAGGCGACCTCCCCCTTTAGACCCAGCAGGGGCGGCCTCCTCCTTTAGACCGCGCGGGTAGGCGGTCTCGTCCTTCAGACCGCGCGGGTAGGCGGCCTCCCCCTTCATACCCAACAGGGGCGGCCTCCTACTTTAGACCGCGCGGGTAGGAGGTCTCGTCCTTCAGAACGCGCGGGTAGGCGGCCTCCCCCTTTAGACCCAGTAGGGGCGGCCTCCTCCTTTAGACCGCGCGGGTAGGCGGTCTCGTCCTTCAGACCGCGTGGGTAGGCGACCTTCCCCCTTCAGACCACCCATAGCGGGCGGCCTTCTCCTTCAGACCACCCAAGGTGGCGGTCTCCATTGTTCAGACCGCGCGGGTAGGGATCTGGTCACCGGCTCACCGGAGGTGACGACATCGACCCAGAGCCTATAAATAGGACCCTTGACCATGAACAAAGGACATGCAAGTGGGGGGACAAAACCGGCGGCTAGAAACAGGCAGACCGCACCAAGCTGCGAGGTGTCCGGGCGACTTGTCCGTGCGACCTGTCCGGGTGACCTTTGCGAATAGGCCAGGCGGCCTCGGCGACTAGTCCGGGCGACCTCGACAAACAGCCCGCGCGGCTTACTCTTTTCTTACCCGCAACTCTCTTGTATTTTCTCTTGTTTCCATGTACTAAGCACCACAAGCTGTAATACAGATTATTAAATAAAGGGAAAGCCCGTCGCAGGAGTGGCATTTGTCGCGGCGGGCGAAGTCTGGCCTCGCCGCAAGCTAGCGGCCCTCTCTTCTTCTCTCTCACTCAGCTCTTCATTTGCGACTCAAGTAACCAGCTGCTCGACCACTTCCCCCTCTCATTCCTCTGGTATTGAGCGTCGAGGGCGTGGGGACGATTTTGGATTCAACACTGTCACCGGGAGTAAACTTCTGAAGGGAGTTTTAACCCTTTACAAGATGGGAAGGAGAAAGGGAAAAGATATATTGTTCTTCTCTTCTTGCTGAGAAGACACTTGAAAATCCTGATTGGATGTTGAGTTGGATCTTGATGAAGATGGTGAAGAGAGCTCCCCCTGTCTGATTTAATTGTGGAGGCTCCTTTTCTTGGTTCCAAATCCTCTATTTCAAATGTATGGAGTGGATCACCTCTCATTGTTCTCTGTCGACCTTCTCCTTATTTATAGTTCTGTGTATTAAGATAACACTATAGGAGAGTAATCAATTAGTAGACAGAGTATTAGAAAGAGAGAAATTTTTCCATAACTATTATATCAATAGAAGGAAAGAATTCATTTTGATTTCAAATAATATCCATAATCAACTTAATCAATTTAGCCAAGAATCAATTAGAGGGAAAGAATGATTCATAACGGCTATAAAAGAATAATATTATTCCATATAAATCAGATCTATAGAGAGAAGAAAAGAGATCTGGTGTTATTTGAATTTAACATAGTAATCGACGTACGTCGATTACAATTCGACGTAAGCGTCGAATTCATCCTGGCTGGACGTCGAGAGGAGAATAAGGAAGGTGCGTCGACTAAGGTGCGTCGACTAGAAGTCAGGGCTACGTCGACATAGGATACGTCGAATTCTTATTAAAGTTACTTCGACTCATTCTGAAAGAAACGTCGACAACACTTCGACGTTGCGTCGAATACTATTCGACGCATATTTACTTAACCTTAATTTTTCTTTCTTAGAATTCATATTCAACTCATTTTGGGGGTTAAGACAAATCATTTCCCCAACAATCTCCCTCTATTTGTCTTAACCCTATTCAGAGAAAAATTGAATCAGCATTTAATCAACACATCAAAGCATATTTTATCGAAAGAGATATATTAGGAAACCAGAAAAAACATTTTCAGAGAATAAGGGGAGAATAGAGAACTAAGTGATCTTTGTGATTTCAGGTGTTAGCATGTGTGAAAAATCAACCTACCTCTGATACCAATTGAAAGAGGAGTTTTAGTTCTCATTCTTATTATTAAAAGTATTATTTAACTTTGTTTCAAATTAAGTGATATATATATAAATATATATGAGTGCTGATTGAGAAAGTAAAGCATAAATAAACAAGCAACAAGATGACACAAGATATATAGTAGTTCCCCAAAACTTGGGTACATCTACTCTTCTACCCACTCGTAGGAATCCACTAGGAGGTTGTTAATAAGGTGCCCTCTCACCAAGGTGATTTTGATAAGGTGTCCACACACCAAGGTGATTTTGATAAGGTGTCCACACACCAATGGGAGTTTTGATCAGGTACCCAATTCACCTATAAGCTTTTGATAAGGTGCTTATAAACCAAGCTGCAGGTTTTTGCTAAGGTACCCTGTCACCGGGAGTAAACTTTTGAAGGGAGTTTTAACCCTTTACAAGATGGGAAGGAGAAAGGGAAAAGATATATTGTTCTTCTCTTTTTGCTGAGAAGAAACTTGAAAATCCTGATTGGATGTTGAGTTGGATCTTGATGAAGATGGTGAAGAGAGCTCCCCCTGTCTGATTTAATTGTGGAGGCTCCTTTTCTTGGTTCCAAATCCTCTATTTCAAATGTATGGAGTGGATCACCTCTCATTGTTCTCTGTCGACCTTCTCCTTATTTATAGCTCTGTGTATTAAGATAACACTACAGGAGAGAAATCAATTAGTAGACAGAGTATTAGAAAGAGAGAAATATTTCCATAACTATTATATCTATAGAAGGAAAGAATTCATTTTGATTTCAAATAATATCCATAATCAACTTAATCAATTTAGCGAAGAATCAATTAGAGGGAAAGAATGATTCATAACGGCTATAAGAGAATAATATTATTCCATATAAATCAGATCTATAGAAAGAAGGAAAGAGATCTGGTGTTATTTGAATTTAACATAGTAATCGACGTACGTCGATTACAATTCGACGTAAGCGTCGAATTCATCCTGGCTGGACGTCGAGAGGAGAATAAGGAAGGTGCGTCGACTAGAAGTCAGAGCTACGTCGACATAGAATACGTCGAATTCTTATTAAAGTTACTTCGACTCATTCTGAAAGAAACGTCGACAACACTTCGACGTTGCGTTGAATACTATTCGACGCATATTTACTTAACCTTGATTTTTCTTTCTTAGAATTCTTATTCAACTCATTTTGGGGGTTAAGACAAATCATTTCCCCAACAGATTTGATGTCTCTTCTTTGCTCCCTCTACCTTTAAGGTCTTCTTGAGCACCATTTCTCCCCCTTTCTGACTTCTTGCCTTCTGCTTTTCTAACCAAGGAATAGCACAAGCTCCCCCTTGATCAGTGCACTTTGGTATGTGATGAGTTTTTCTTAGTCCAGATTTGAGCCTGGAGCACTTATTGTCCATTAGCCTTGTGTGCCTTTTTATTGGCTATATGGATCGTCCTGTAAAACAAATTTTAATATCCCTTAGGAACCCAAGGTGACTTGGGTCCTAGGTTCTTGTTAGTATAATATGGAATTCTTCTACTCTCCTTAGCCCTTCCAGGATGTCTCACCTTTGCACCAAGCGCACTAGGGTTATGCCAACAGTCAATGACAAAGTGTCTCACTTTGCCACAGCACCAACACTCATGGATGTAGTACCTTCTTTTCTGAGCACTTTTTGAAGTATGTTCAGTAGAGAAGGCAGCAACATTCTTCCAATCTCTCTCAGTCAAGAGCTGACTAGCTGCTCTAGTATCATCGTTTCTTCTTGACTTTATCTGTTTATCAGCAACAGATGTCAGCTTGATGGCTGACATGGTGTTTATGGCATCAGATATGATCAAGTGCGAATTGATTATATTGGGGCTACTAGTGTGCTGCTTATCTGGGGGTGATTGAGAAGATGTTGCCCCTTTGTCCTTGAGAGTGGGGGCTGGGACACCAAAAACAAATGGTCCATGATGGGCCATTTGAATTTCCTCATGGGGAGCCTTTAATGCACTCATCCCCATGCCCTTTCTCTTCCCATAGTCAGGAGCATTTCCAAGACTAATGGAGCTTCCATTCATCCAGTGACCATGGACACTGTCCTGATCATACTTATTTGAGGGAAGCACTACCTTCTGAAAGGTGGTATGAGTCTTTGCTTTAGTTTTGCCCCTTTCTCCATTCCCAGCATCTATTGCCCCTTTATTGTAACCCAATCCCTTCTTATTTCCATAGGAGGAGAAGGTGTCAATGATGTGCAGTACAGTTTTGGGCTTAGAGAATTGAGCCACCAAGCGTCTTTCCTTAAGAAGATAACTCTCAAGTTTCTCGATAAGTTCTTCCCTTTGGCTTCTCTCATCATAAAGCTTGTCTATGATAACTTTGAGCTCACATGAGTTGGTGCCTTCATTGGAGGACATACCCATTTCCTCATTCTTCTTAGCCCTAATTGGTCTATGTGATTCTAGCTCCTTAGCTTGCTTCTTAACAAGCTCCTTGCTCTTTCTTAGAGCTTCCATGAGATCACCAAACTGCTCAATTAGATTAGCATGGTTCTTATTGTTGCAAGATGAGCAGTCTTCTACATCATCTTCAGATGATGAACAATCACCTGATGTACTCCTGGTCTTCTTAAATGAAAATGAAGCAGGTAGTAAAGGTGTGTGAGTGAGGCATACCTGATCATGATGCGGTTCATCATGATTTTCTTCATCTGATAGAGCCATCAACCCACCGGCTTCCTCATCTCAGAGTCACAGTCTGTGAGAGTCAATGGTGCTCTTATTCTTTCTCCTGCTCTAGAGCATTCTTCATCTTCTGATTCACTGTCTGAAGTGGTCAGTGGTGCTCTGATATATACCTCTTCATGAGAGGTTTCTTCTTCAAAATCTTCCTCTGACCCTTCCATGAGGACTTCTAAGGAACCCCACATGTCCTTTGTTGTAGTGCAATGACTTAACTTCTGGAGTGTTGGCAGATCTACTGCACTAGCTAGAATGTTTCTGGCTTCCTTGTCCATGCTGCTTAGAAGAACTTCATCTTTTATCATAGCCATTGAGGTGCATGGTTCTTCTTGAACAATCAAAAAACTTATGGGATCCATTGCCTCCATGTAAATTCTTGTTCTAACTTTCCAAAGGGCAAAGTTCTCTCTAGAGCAGATAACTATTCTTGACTCCATAGTTATGATGCTTAGACACCCACTGGCAGATCTGTTCAAGCTGTTAAGCTTTATTTGAACAACCCTCCTCTGATACCACTTGTTGTTTATGGGGTGTCTACTTTATCACCTAGAGGGGGGGGGGGGGTGAATAGGTTTTTCAGATTTATTTCTTCCCCTTTATGATGTTGTTAGTTTCTGATTAATTTATCTATAAAATAAAGAGCAAACCACATAAAGCACATAACGATCTATAGAGGTTCCTCAAGACCGGGTGTCTTGAGTAGTCCTCTCTCCCTCTACGCCTACCCAGCAGTGTGCTAGGCTCGGCAAACGCCGCCAAAACCTTCAGGCCCTCAAGCCTTACAACACGGACCCGCAAGTCCCAACAGCCTAGGCCCTCAAGCCCCTACTGCCCCCGAGCCCGCAAGCTCGACATTCAGGCCCTCAAGCCCTACAACACGGACCCGCAAGTCCCAACAGCCTAGGCCCGAAAGCCCCTACTGCCCCCGAGCCCTCAAGCTTGACAAATCGCACGAAGTGCACTGCCCTGTCCCTCAAGCCTCACAGCTCTCCAACCCTCAAGCTAGACATGTAGGCCCGGAAGCCTTTACAATAGTTTACAGTAATAAAACCGTTTCTTCTGCCGGATGAAGATTGGCGACTTAAGCCAGTTGAAGATCGACTCCTTAATATTAAAGAAGATCGTTCTGATTCAGATCTTGAGCGCACGGTTCTTCTTCAAATATTTCCTTAGCCTGATGAGGATTGGCTTCTTAATAGTCGATGAAGATGACTGCTCCCTCTTTTTCTCTTTCTTTCTTGTGGCGCTTGTGTTGTTCGATTCTCTATGTGCGCAAGTTCTTTCTTGATAAAAACCTTTTTTTAGGTCAACCTCATGCATCCTTTTATAAGACTGCGAGGTCTTCCAACGGTCGTCTGAAAAGTTTCTTTATGTGTCAGACCTCCATTCCTTTTTAGCACGCGCTGATAGCTTTATTCCTTTACAGTACGTGCTAATACCTCGATTTATTAACTGCGCGCGCTGATTGGATAATCAGGCGGCGGCATTAACTGCTGACAGCACATCCGCAAGATTTGAATCTATCTCGACGATATTTCCATCGTTATGATGACATGAATAATATCTTGACGACAGGCCTTTGTCGATACCATGATCTTCGGTAGATCTTCATGTCTTCTTTCTTCTGCCTCTGAAGCTGATATCTCGAAGATATAAGATATCTGGGCGATTCTGCACATACGACGATATGCAATCCCTGAATGTGTCATTGAGATCTTCTTTCTTGCAACATGTCGTCGTGATCACATTGTTTTCTCGACGACATGCCTTCTTCATGATGATGTCCAACGCCACCAGTCATCCTTAGCCGTATCAGCGACAAGGCTTCTATATGACGGTATCTGTTCTTCTTGACAGTATGGCCATTTTGTTGGTGTTGACGATACTGCATCTTCTCAACGACATTCCTTCCTTCGATATCTTTGAGTCTTCTCTGCGTTCGACAATTGGCATTCTTCGTTTGACGATCTCGCCAAGTCTCAGCGTTCGACGAACTCGCCATGTCTCAGCGTTTGCTTTGCTCATCATCATGACGACAAACATACTTTGTCGACGACATCTCCTGTCCTTTTTGACGATATGTACTTATATTTTCCTGAGATTATGAACTAGATATATGATCAAATACAAAGTAAAGTATTATTGACATGATGACTTCTTCAAATTAGGAATTATGTGGGCAAGATTCCCAACAATTTTTGCCCAAAACAACTTTTCGGAATATGCTCGGAGGCATACATCCAATGGAGCACAATTTTAAACAATTCCAGCTCATTTTAATGGTCAATATACAGCTGGTTGCAATGGCAATGAGGGATTTAGCTCCTCTTTACACATTAACTGTAACAGCCATAACTTTTGATCTGGTTGTTTGATTTTTGCGCACAACACCTATTTGGAATGAACTCGGAGCACTACATCCAATGGAGAACAAGTTTTTCCCATTCCAGTTAGTTATTGGTCAATATACAGCAGGTTGGTAATATGGTATTTAGCTCGAAAGGAGACCTAAACTTCAAACGTCCATAACTTTTGATCCGGTTGTCCGATTTTCACCCACAATACCTTTTCGGAAAGAGATCGGAGCCCTAGATCCAATGGAGACCAATTTAAACACATTCCAGTTTGTTTAGAGGTTGATATACAGTGAGTTGTAGTGGAAATATAAGATTTTGCCCCAAATGACACATACACTTCAAAATACCAGAATTTTTAATGCGGGTTGTAGTGAAAATGAGAGATTTAGCTCCAAATGACACTCAAACTTTAAACCGCAACAACTTTTGATGAGGTTGTCTTATTTTACCCCCACAACACCTTTTCGGAATAATCTTGGAGCACTACATTCTTTGGAGCACAAGTTTTACCCATTCCAGTTCATTTAGTTGTCGATATATAGCGGGTTGCAGCGGTAATGCGAAATTTAGCTCCAAATGACACCTAAATTTTTAACAGCCATAACTTTTGATTTTTATGTTTGATTTTTGCCCACAACAACTTTTCGGAATATGCTCAGAGGCATACATCCAATGGAGCACAATTTTAAACCATTCCAGCTCATTTTAGTGGTCAATATACAGCGGGTTGCATTGACAATGATGGATTTAGCTCCTCTTAACACCTATTTGGAATGAGCTCGGAGCCCTACATCCAATGGAGAACAAGTTTTTCCCATTCCAGTTTGTTATTGGTCAATATACAGCGGGTTGGTAATAAGGTATTTAGCTCGAAAGGAGACCTAAACTTCAAACGTCCATAACTTTTGATCCGGTTGTCCGATTTTCACCCACAATACCTTTTCGGAATTAGATCAGAGCCCTAGATCCAATGGAGAACAATTTAAACTCATTCCAGTTCATTTAGAGGTCGATATACAGTGAGTTGTAGTGGAAATATGAGATTATGCTCCAAATGACTCATACACTTCAAAATACCAGAATTTTTAATGCGGGTTGTAGTGAAAATGAGATATTTAGCTGAAAATGAGATATTTAGCTCCAAATGACACTCAAACTTTAAACCTCAACAACTTTTGATGTGGTTGTCTTATTTTACCCCCAAAACACCTTTTTGGAATAATCTTGGAGCACTACATTCATTGGAGCAGAAGTTTTACCCATTCCAGTTCATTTAATTGTCGATATATAGCGGTTTGGAGTGGTAATGCGAAATTTAGCTCCAAATAACACTTAAACTTCTAACAGCCATAACTTTTGATTTTTATGTTTGATTTTTGCCCACAATAACTTTTCGGAATATGCTCGGAGGTATACATCCAATGGAGCACAATTTTAAACCATTCCAGCTCATTTTAGTGGTCAATATACAGCGGGCTGCAATGGCAATGAGGGATTTAGCTCCTCTTTACACATTAACTGTACCAACCATAACTTTTGATCTGGTTGTTTGATTTTTGCGCATAACACCTATTTGGAATGGGCTCGGAGCCCTTCATCCAATGGAGAACAAGTTTTTCCCATTCCAGTTTGTTATTGGTCAATATACAGCGGGTTGGTACTAAGGTATTTAGCTTGAAAGGAGACCTAAACTTCAAACGTCCATAACTTTTGATCCGGTTGTCCGATTTTCACCCACAATACCTTTTTGGAATGAGATCGGAGCCCTAAATCCAATGGAGAACTATTTAAACCCATTCCAGTTCATTTAGAGGTCGATATACAGTGAGTTGTAGTGGAAATACAAGATTTTTCTCCAAATGACACATACACTTCAAAATACTAGAATTTTTAATGCGGGTTGTAGTAAAAATGAGAGATTTAGCTCCAAATGACACTCAAACTTTAACACGCAACAACTTTGGATGCGGTTGTCTTATTTTACCCCCACAACACCTTTTCCGAATAATCTTGGCGCACTACATTCATTGGAGCACAAGTTTTACCCATTCCAGTTGATTTAGTTGTCGATATATAGCGGGTTGCAGCGGTAATGCGAAATTTAACTTCAAACGTCCATAACTTTTGATCTGGTTGTCCAATTTTCACCCACAATACCTTTTCAGAATGAGATCGGAGCCCTAAATCCAATGGAGAACAATTTAAACTCATTCTAGTTCGTTCAGAGGTCGATATACAGTGAGTTGTAGTGGAAATATGAGATTTTGCTCCAAATGACACATACACTTCAAAATACCAGAATTTTTAATTCTGGTTGTAGTGAAAATGAGAGATTTAACTTCAAATGACACTCAAACTTTAAACCGCAACAACTTGTGATGCGGTTGTCTTATTTTACCCCCACAACACCTTTTCGGAATAATCTTGGAGCACTACATTCACTGGAGCACAAGTTTTACCCATTCCAGTTCATTTAGTTGTCGATATATAGCTGGTTGCAGTGGTAATGCAAAATTTAGCTCCAAATGACACCTAAACTTCTAACAGCCATAACTTTTGATTTTTATGTTTGATTTTTCCCACAACAACTTTTCGGAATAAGCTCGGAGGCATACATCCAATGGAGCACAATTTTAAACCATTCCAACTCATTTTAGTGGTCAATATATAGCGGGTTGCAATGGCAATGATGGATTTAGCTCCTCTTTACACATTAACTGTAAAAGCCATAACTTTTGATCTGGTTGTTTGATTTTTGTGCACAACACCTATTTCGAATGAGCTCGGAGCCCTACATCCATTGCAGTACAAGTTTTTCCCATTCCAGTTTGTTATTGGTCAAAATACAGTGGGTTGGTAATAAGGTATTTAGCTCAAAAGGAGACCTAAACTTCAAACTTCCATAACTTTTGATCCGGTTGTCTGATTTTCACCCACAATACCTTTTCAGAATGAGATCGGAGCCCTAAATCAAATGGAGAACAATTTAAACCCATTCCAGTTCGTTTAGAGATCGATATTAAGTGAGTTGTAGTGGAAACACGAGATTTTGCTCCAAATGACAGATACACTTCGAAATACCAGAATTTTTAATGCGGGTTGTTGTGAAAATGAGAGATTTAGCTCCAAATGACACTCAAACTTTAAACGCAACAACTTTTGATGCGGTTGTCTTCTTTTACCCCCACAACACCTTTTCGGAATAATCTTGGAGCACTACATTCATTGGAGCACAAGTTTTACCCATTCCAGTTCATTTTGTTGTCTATATATAGCGGGTTGCAGCGGTAATGCGAAATTTAGCTCCAAATGACACCTAAATTTTTAACAGCCATAACTTTTGATTTTTATGTTTGATTTTTGCCCACTTCAACTTTTCGGAATATGCTCGGAAGCATACATCCAATGGAGCACAATTTTAAACCATTCCAGCTCATTTTAGTGGTCAATATACAGCGGGTTGCAATGGCAATGAGGGATTTATCTCCTCTTTACACATTAACTGTAACAGCCATAAATTTTGATATGGTTGTATGATTTTTGCGCACAACACCTATTTGGATTGAGCTCGGAGCCCTACATCCATTGGAGAACAAGTTTTTTCCTATTCCAGTTTGTTATTGGTCAATATACAGCGGGTTGGTATTAAGGTATTTAGCTCGAAAGGAGACCTAAACTTCAAACGTCCATAACTTTCGATCCGGTTGTCCGATTTACACCCACAATACCTTTTTGGAATGAGTTCGGAGCCCTAGATCCAATGGAGAACAATTTAAACCCATTCCAGTTCGTTTAGAGGTCGATATACAGTGAGTTGTAGTGGAAATACGAGATTTTGCTCCAAATGACACATACACTTCAAAATACCATAATTTTTAATTTGGGTTGTAGTGAAAATGAGAGATTTAGCTTGAAATGACACTCAAACTTTAAACCGCAACAACTTGTGATGTGGTTGTCTATTTTACCCCCACAACACCTTTTCAGAATAATCTTGGAGCACAATTCATTTAGTTGTCGATATATAGCGGGTTGCAGCGGTAATGCGAAATTTAGCTCCAAATGACACCTAACTTCTAACAGCCATAACGTTTGATTTTTATGTTTGTTTTTTGCCCACAACAACTTTTCGGAATATGCTCAGAGGCATACATCCAATGGAGCACAATTTTAAACCATTCCAGCTCATTTTAGTGGTCAATATACAGCGGGTTGCAATGGAAATGAGGGATTTAGCTCTTCTTTACACATTAACTGTAACAGCCATAACTTTTGATCTGGTTGTTTGATTTTTGCGCACAACACCTATTTGGAATGAGCTCAGAGCCCTACATCCAATGGAGAACAAGTTTTTCCCATTCCAGTTTGTTATTGGTCAATATACAGCGGGTTGGTAATAAGGTATTTAGCTCGAAAGGAGACCTAAACTTCAAATGTCCATAACTTTTGATCTGGTTGTCCGAATTTCACCCACAATACCTTTTCGGAATGAGATCGGAGACCTAAATCCAATGGAGAACAATTTAAACACATTTCAGTTCGTTTAGAGGTCGATATACAGTGAGTTGTAGTGGAAATGCGAGATTTTGCTCCAAATGACACATACACTTTAGAATACCAGAATTTTTAATGCGGGTTGTAGTGAAAATGAGAGATTTAGCTCCAAATGACACTCAAACTTTAAACACAACAACTTTTGATGCGGTTGTCTTCTTTTACCCCCACCACACCTTTTTGGAATAATCTTGGAGCACTTCATTCATTGGAGCACAAGTTTTACTCATTCCAGTTCATTTAGTTGTCGATATATAGCGGGTTGCAACGGTAATGCGAAATTTAGCTCCAAATGACACCTAAACTTCTAACAGCCATAACTTTTGATGTTTATGTTTGAGTTTTGCCCACAACAAGTTTTCAGAATATGCTCGGAGGCATACATCCAATGGAGCACAATTTTAAGCCATTCCAACTTATTTTAGTGGTCAATATACAGCGGGTTGCAATGGCAATGAGGGATTTAGCTCCTCTTTACACATTAACTGTAACAGCCATAACTTTTGATCTGGTTGTTTGATTTTTGCGCAAAACACCTATTTGGAATGAGCTCGGAGCCCTACATCCAATGGAGAACAAGTTTTTCCCTTTCCAGTTTATTATTGGTCAATATACAGCGGGTTGGTAATAAGGTATTTAGCTCAAAAGGAGACCTAAACTTCAAACGTTCATAACTTTTGATCCGGTTGTCCGATTTTCACCCACAATACCTTTTCGGAATGAGATCGGAGCCCTAAAACAAATGGAGAACAATTTAAACCCATTACAGTTTGTTTAGAGGTCGATATAAAGTGAGTTGTAGTGGAAATACGTGATTTTGCTCCAAATGACAAATACACTTCAAAATACCAGAATTTTTAATGCGAATTGTAGTGAAAATGAGATATTTAGCTCCAAATGATACCCAAACTTTGAACCGCAACAAATTTTGATGCGGTTGTCTTATTTTACCCCCACAACACCTTTTCAGAATAATCTTGGAGCACTACATTCATTGGAGCACAAGTTTTACCCATTCCAGATCATTTAGTTGTCGATATATAGCTGGTTGCAGCGGTAATGCGAAATTTAGCTCCAAATGACACCTAAACTTCTAACAGCCATAACTTTTGATTTTTATGTTTGATTTTTCCCACAACAACTTTACGGAATAAGATCGGAGGCATACATCCAATGGAGCACAATTTTAAACCAATCCAACTCATTTTAGTGGTCAATATACAGCGGGTTGCAATGACAATGAGGGATTTAGCTCCTCTTTACACATTAACTGTAACAGCCATAACTTTTGATCTGGTTGTTTGATTTTTGCGCACAACACCTTTTTGTAATGAGCTCGGAGCCCTACATTCAATGGAGAACAAGTTTTTCCCATTCCAGTTTGTTATTGGTCAATATACAGCGGGTTGGTAATAAGGTATTTAGCTCGAAAGAAGACCTAAACTTCAAACGTCCATAACTTTTGAACCGGTTGTCTGATTTTCACCCACAATACCTTTTCGGAATGAGATCGGAGTCCTAAATCCAATGGAGAACAATTTAAACCCATTCCAGTTCGTTTAGAGGTTGATATACAGTGAGTTGTAGTGGAAATACGAGATTTTACTCCAAATGACACATACACTTCAAAACACGAGAATTTTTAATGCGGGTTGTAGCGAAAATGAGAGATTTAGCTCCAAATGACACTCAAACTTTAAGCATAACAACTTTTGATGTGGTTGTCTTCTTTTACCCCCACAACACCTTTTCTGAATAATCTTGGAGCACTATATTCATTGGAGCACAAGTTTTACCCATTCTAGTTCATTTAGTTGTCGATATATAGCGGGTTGCAGCGGTAATGCGAAATTTAGCTCCAAATGACACCTAACTTCTAACAACCATAACATTTGATTTTTATGTTTGTTTTTTGCCCACAACAACTTTTCGGAATATGCTCAGAGGCATACATCCAATGGAGCACAATTTTAAACCATTCCAGCTCATTTTAGTGGTCAATATACAGCGGGTTGCAATGGAAATGAGGGATTTAGCTCTTCTTTACACATTAACTGTAACAACCATAACTTTTGATCTGGTTGTTTGATTTTTGCGCACAACACTTATTTGGAATGAGCTCGGAGCCCTACATCCAATGGAGAACAAGTTTTTCCCATTCCAGTTTGTTATTGGTCAATATACAGCGGGTTGGTAATAAGGTATTTAGCTCGAAAGGAGACCTAAACTTCAAATGTCCATAACTTTTGATCTAGTTGTCCGATTTTCACCAACAATACCTTTTCGGAATGAGATCGGAGACCTAAATCCAATGGAGAACAATTTAAACCCATTTCAGTTCGTTTAGAGGTTGATATACAATGAGTTGTAGTGGAAATGCGAGATTTTGCTCCAAATGACACATACACTTTAGAATACCAGAATTTTTAATGCGGGTTGTAGTGAAAATAAGAGATTTAGCTCCAAATGACACTCAAACTTTAAACACAACAAATTTTGATGCAGTTGTCTTCTTTTGCCCCCACAACACCTTTTCGGAATAATCTTGGAGCACTTCATTCATTGGAGCACAAGTTTTACTCATTCCAGTTCATTTAGTTGTCGATATATAGCGGGTTACAACGGTAATGCGAAATTTAGCTCCAAATGACACCTAACTTCTAACAACCATAACATTTGATTTTTATGTTTGTTTTTTGCCCACAACAACTTTTCGGAATATGCTCAGAGGCATACATCCAATGGAGCACAATTTTAAACCATTCCAGCTCATTTTAGTGGTCAATATACAGCGGGTTGCAATGGCAATGAGGGATTTAGCTCCTCTTTAGACATTAACTGTAACAGCCATAACTTTTGATCTGGTTGTTTGATTTTTGCGCAAAACACCTATTTGGAATGAGCTCAGAGCCCTACATCCAATGGAGAACAAGTTTTTCCCATTCCAGTTTATTATTGGTCAATATACAGCGGGTTGGTAATAAGGTATTTAGCTCAAAAGGAGACCTAAACTTCAAACGTCCATAACTTTTGATCCGGTTGTCCGATTTTCACCCACAATACCTTTTCGGAATGAGATCGGAGCCCTAAATCAAATGGAGAACAATTTAAACCCATTCCAGTTCGTTTAGAGGTCGATATAAAGTGAGTTGTAGTGGAAATACGTGATTTTGCTCCAAATGACAAATACACTTCAAAATACCAGAATTTTTAATGCGAATTGTAGTGAAAATGAGAGATTTAGCTCCAAATGATACCCAAACTTTAAACCGCAACAAATTTTGATGCGGTTGTCTTATTTTACCCCCACAACACCTTTTCAGAATAATCTTGGAGCACTACATTCATTGGAGCATAAGTTTTACCCATTCCAGTTCATTTAGTTGTCGATATACAGCTGGTTGTAGCGGTAATGCGAAATTTAGCTCCAAATGACACCTAAACTTCTAACAGCCATAACTTTTGATTTTTATGTTTGATTTTTCCCACAACAACTTTACGGAATAAGATCGGAGGCATACATCCAATGGAGCACAATTTTAAACCAATCCAACTCATTTTAGTGGTCAATATACAGCGGGTTGCAATGACAATGAGGAATTTAGCTCCTCTTTACACATTAACTGTAACAGCCATAACTTTTGATCTGGTTGTTTGATTTTTGCGCACAACACCTTTTTGTAATGAGCTCGGAGCCCTACATTCAATGGAGAACAAGTTTTTCCCATTCCAGTTTGTTATTGGTCAATATACAGCGGGTTGGTAATAAGGTATTTAGCTCGAAAGAAGACCTAAACTTCAAACGTCCATAACTTTTGAACCGGTTGTCCGATTTTCACCCACAATACCTTTTCGGAATGAGATCGGAGTCCTAAATCCAATGGAGAACAATTTAAACCCATTCCAGTTCGTTTAGAGGTTGATATACAGTGAGTTGTAGTGGAAATATGAGATTTTGCTCCAAATGACACATACACTTCAAAATACGAGAATTTTTAATGCGGGTTGTAGCGAAAATGAGAGATTTAGCTCCAAATGACACTCAAACTTTAAGCACAACAACTTTTGATGCGGTTGTCTTCTTTTACCCCCACAACACCTTTTCTGAATAATCTTGGAGCACTATATTCATTGGAGCACAAGTTTTACCCATTCCAGTTCATTTAGTTGTCGATATATAGCGGGTTGTAGTGGTAATGCGAAATTTAGCTCCAAATGACACCTAAACTTCTAACAGCCATAACATTTGATTTTTATGTTTGATTTTTGCCCACATCAACTTATCGGAATATGCTCGGAGGCATACATCCAATGGAGCACAATTATAAACCATTCCAACTCATTTTAGTGGTCAATATACAACGGGTTGCAATGGCAATGAGGGATTTAGCTCCTCTTTAAACATTAACTGTAACAGCCATAATTTTTGATCTGGTTGTTTGATGTTTTGCGCACAACACCTATTTGGAATGAGCTCAGAGCCCTACATCCAATGGAGAACAAGTTTTTCCCATTCCAGTTTGTTATTGGTCAATATACAGCGGGTTGGTAATAAGGTATTTAGCTCGAAAGGAGACTTAAACTTCAAACATTCATAACTTTTGATCCGGTTGTCCAATTTTCACCCACAATACCTTTTCGGAATGAGATCGGAGCCCTAGATCCAATGGAGAACAATTTAAATCCATTCCAGTTCGTTTAGAAGTCAATATACAGTGAGTTGTAGTAGAAATACGAGATTTTGCTCCAAATGACACATACACTTCAAAATACCAGAATTTTTAATGCGGCTTGTAGTGACAATGAGAGATTTAGTTCCAAATGACACTCAAACTTTAAACCGCAACAACTTTTGATGCGGTTGTCTTAATTTACCCCCACAACACCTTTTCGGAATAATCTTGGAGCACTACATTCATTGGAGCACAAGTTTTACCCATTCCAGTTCATTTAGTTGTCGATATATAGTGTGTTGCAGCGGTAATGCGAAATTTAGCTCCAAATGACACCTAAACTTCTAACAGCCATAACTTTTGATTTTTATGTTTCATTTTTGCCCACAACAACTTTTCAAAATATGCTCGTAGGCATACATCCAATGGAGAACAATTTTAAACCATTCCAGCTCATTTTAGTGGTCAATATACAGCGGGTTGCAATGGCAATGAGCGATTTAGCTCCTCTTTACACATTAACTGTAACAGCCATAACTTTTGATCTGGTTATTTGATTTTTGCGCACAACACCTATTTGGAATGAGCTCGGAGCCCTACATCCAATGGAGAACAAGTTTTTCCCATTCCAGTTTGTTATTGGTCAATATACAGCGGGTTGGTAATAAGGTATTTAGCTCGAAAGGAGACCTAAACTTCAAACGTCCATAACTTTTGATCCGGTTGTTCGATTTTCACCCACAATACCTTTTCGGAATGAGATCGGAGTCCTAGATCCAATGGAGAACAATTTAAACCCATTCCAGTTCGTTTAGAGGTTGATATACAGTGAGTTGTAGTGGAAAAATGAGATTTTGCTCCAAATGACACATACACTTCAAAATACCAGAATTTTTAATGCGGGTTGTAGTGAAAATGAGAGATTTAGCTCCAAATGACACTCAAACTTTAAACGCAACAACTTTTGATGCGGTTGTCTTCTTTTACCCCCCACAACACCTTTTTGGAATAATCTTGGAGCACTACATTCATTGGAGCACAAGTTTTATCCATTCCAGTTCATTTAGTTGTCGATATATAGCGGGTTGCAGCGGTAATGTGAAATTTAGCTCCAAATGACACCTAAACTTCTAACAGCTATAACTTTTGATTTTTATGTTTGATTTTTGCCCACAACAACTTTTCGGAATATGCTCGGAGGCATATGTTTAATCTGATATTGTCCCCACACCCTCGACGCTTAATCCTAGAGGAAAGAGAGGGGGTAGTGGTGGAGCAGCTGGTTACTTGAGTCACACATGAAGAGCTTAGTGGCAGAGAAGAAGAGAGGGCCGCTAGCTTGCGGCGAGGCCAGACTTCGCCCGCCGCGGCAAATGATACTCTTGCGGCGGGCTTTCCCTTTATTTATGAACTTGTATTACAACTTGCTGTAGAGGAGATAGAATAATATTAATTACAAGAGCTAATGAGCTAGAAAGAGCCCGACTAGGGAGTTCAGGCCGCTTGAGCTGCTAGATCTTCTGAGAATGCTGATAGTTTGCTGCCCGAGCTGTCAAATCGACTGCCCAAGAGTCTTGAAGGTGTCAAGCTATTGTTAGGAGGCTAACCAGACCAAGCCGGCCCAAAGTTGAGGCTGGTCAGACCGCCCCCGGCCTTATGAGCGGTCTTCACCTTGAAGTTGCTGGAGAAGTTGAGGGCTAACCACCCGGGCTTGGGCAGAGATCGCAGAGATGCTTAACCAAGTTGTCGTCTGACGACTTCAATGTGGTCGGACGACAGCCGGCGAAAAGTTTAGGTCGCCAAGGATGTCGCGTGCCTCCTTGACCGCCGCCTACCTCCTTGACCGGCAAATTCTAAATGAACTCCAGGCCGCGTTTGGAGGTAGAAGGCGACCTGTGCGAGCTTCTCTTCGAGGTCGCAGGGGGACGAAGGAGACCGGCCAGCCAGACTAGGGGTCTAGACCGCCGGAGATGCTGAGAGCTGATCGCACGGTGTGTGCGGTAAACTCAGGTCAGTCCTCCACAGCAACAACAATGTCATCAAATGACAAATGACAAGCGCTAGATCGGGCTGGAAGAAGAAGTTAAGATGTCGTCTGGCGACATCAGTGTCGTCGGACGACAACTGGCAAGACATTGAGATCGATCAGACCGCCACCTGCACTCAAGACCGCTGCTTATCTTCTTCTCCGGCCAGCCTTTAGTAAATCCCAAGCCGCGTAGGGACGGCGACCTGGGCGATCTTCTTCTTGAGGTCGCCGGAGATGGACGACGCTAACCGGCCGGACTCGGGGCAGAGGTCGCCGGAGATGCTAAAAGCAGACCGCACGATACGTGCGGTTAACACGAATCAGGCCGCCGTGAACTTGTCCCTTCCTCTGTTCATGTTTGAGGGTCCTATTTATAGGCCCATGGTCGGTGTTATCACGAATCAGGTCGCCGTGAACCGGTGGCCGGAACTCTCCCCGCGCTGTCTGGAAACTGGAGGTCTCCGCCGTCCTATCTGGAACGATGGAGGTCGCCGGCGAGATTATCCATCGCTGGAGATCGCCTAGCCGGCGGCTAGGCAAATCATGACCGTCGAGCTTGTCGTTGGACGGTGGAGACCGCCGATATTGGCGGTTAGAGAAGAAAGTCACTTACCTGAGGCGGACGGAGGAGGCCGCTGCTTACCTTGGAGACCGCTGATCTGGTGGTTAGGAAAGAGACCGCCGGACAGGAGGTTAGATGGAGGAGGCCGCTGCCTCTTAGCTGAAGCTCATACCTGTGTGGTTAAGGCAAGAAGGAGACCGCCGACGGTTAACAAGAACAAGACCGTCGATCTGGCATTGGAGGCCGCCAGCGGTTTGGGTGGAAGGAGGAGAGACCGCCGGCTTTGGCAGTTCGAAGGAAGAGGCCGCCGACTTTTGTGGCTTAGAAGGAGACCGCAGGATAGGCGGTTAGACGGAGGAGGCCACCGCCTCCTAGCTTGTTGCTGGAGACCGCCGACGGTTAGAAAGAAAGAGGTCGCCGACAGCTAGAAGGAAATTGCCTGATTCATTGGTGGGGGCCGTCGGTGGTTGGGAAGAAGAAATGATATCATCCGACGACATCGATGTAGTCGGACGACAGCTGACCAAATGTCGAGATCGAGAGGAAGAAGACCGCCGGCCTGGTTGGAGGCCGCCGGTAGGTGGGAAGAAGGAGACCGCCGGTTTGGTGCTACTTTGGGTGCGAAATGGCCTTTGCGTGAGGTCGAATCCTTCCCGGGTACATAATCTGCACAAAATGTAGCGAAGAAGGCCTCCCAGGGGAGGATCGCCAATTTCTGGGTCAACATAATCCCCGCACTTTTTCAAATTTTCAAGAAACTTCGAAAAAGTAGGTATTGACCCACAAAAATCGTTATCCACTACTTGTAAACTATCAAAAGAGTGGGAAAGACAGAGAGGGAACGAGTACCTGATGCCTCTCCACAAAGGAACTAGTGAATGCTTGTTCTATCTCCTGTGAGGGAGGAGAGTCATAGCAAGTATAAAACACAATTCACAAGTACCTGAAGGGAACATGCGAACATCGGCCTATTTTGTCCTCTGAGGTAGACTAGTAACCATCTACTAGTCTCTGAGGAGAACTCGATAAGTAAAGAAAGAGTGTGGCACGAGTACCTGAACAGAACTCGTGAACACCTGCTAGTTTCTCTGCAAAAGAGAACTCGAAGCAAGTATAAGAGAGAATATAATGCGAGTACATAAAAAGAACTCGCGAGTACCTGCTAATCTCTGCGAAAGAGAACCCAAACCAGGTATAAAAGAGAATATAATGCGAGTACCTGAAAAGAACTCGCGAACACCTGCTAATCTCTGCAAAAGAGAACTCATGGCATGTATAAAATATAACGCGAGTACCTGAAGTGAACTCGCGGACACCTGCAAATCACTTCAAAAGAGAGCTTAAAGCAGGCAAAAGAATCTATAACGCGAGTACCTGAAGAGAACTCGCGATCACCTGCTAATCTCTGCAAAAGAGAACTTAAAGTAGGCATAAAACATAACGTGAGTACCTGAAGAGACCTCGCAAACACCTGCTAATCTCTACAAAAGATAATTCAAAGCAGGTACAAAACATAACGCGAGTACCTGAAGAGAACTCGCGAACACCTGCTAATTTCTGCAAAAGAGAACTCAAAGCAGGTATAAAACATAACCCGAGTATCTGAAGAGAACTCGCGAGCACCTGCTAATCTCTGCAAAAGAGAACTGAAAGCAGGTATACAATATAATGCGAGTACCTGAAGAGACCTCGCGAGCACCTGCTAATCTCTGCAAAAGAGAACTTAAAGCAGGTATATAAATATAACTTGAGTACCTGAAAAGAACTCGCAAACACCTGCTAATCTCTGCAAAAGAGAACTCAAAGCAGGTTTAAAACATAACAC
The DNA here is from genome assembly GCA_033032865.1 of Dactylorhiza incarnata. Taxonomy (NCBI): domain Eukaryota; kingdom Viridiplantae; phylum Streptophyta; class Magnoliopsida; order Asparagales; family Orchidaceae; genus Dactylorhiza; species Dactylorhiza incarnata. Next base: position 170,253 of record JAWHQI010000629.1, on the reverse strand, counting down.
GAGTACCTGAAGAGAACTCGCGAACACCCGCTAATCTCTACAAAAGATAATTCAAAGCAGGTACAAAACATAACGCAAGTACCTGAAGAAAACTCGCGAACACGTGCTAATCTATGCAAAAGAGAACTCAAAGCAGGTATAAAACATAACGCGAGTATCTGAAGAGAACTCGCGAGCACCTGCTAATTTCTGCAAAAGAGAACTCAAAGCAGGTATACAATATAACGCGAGTACCTGAAGAGACCTCGCGAGCACCTGCTAATCTCTGCAAAAGAGAACTCAAAGCAGGTATAAAACATAACGCGAGTACCTGAAGAGACCTCTCGAACACCTGCTAATCTCTGCAAAAGAGAACTCAAAGCAGGTATAAAACATAACGCGAGTACCTCAAGAGAACTCGCGAACACCTGCTAATCTCTACAAAATATAATTCAAAGTAGGTACAAAACATAACGCGAGTACCTGAAGAGAACTCGCGAACACCTGCTAATCTCTGCAAAAGAGAACTCAAAGCAGGTATAAAACATAACGCGAGTATCTGAAGAGAACTCGCGAGCACCTGCTAATCTCTGCAAAAGAGAACTCAAAGAAGGTATACAATATAATGCGAGTACCTGAAGAGACCTCGCGAGCACCTGCTAATCTCTGCAAAGGAGAACTTAAAGCAGGTATACAAATGTAACAAAAGTACCTGAAAAGAACCCGTGAACACCTGCTAATCTCTGCAAAAGAGAACTCAAAGCTGGTATACAAATATAACGCGATTACCTTAAGAGAACTCGCGAGCACCTGCTAATCTCTGCAAAAGAGAACTCAAAGCAGGTATACAATATAACGCGAGTACCTGAAGAGACCTCGCGAGCACCTGCTAATCTCTGCAAAAGAGAACTCAAAGCAGGTATAAAACATTACGCGGGTACCTGAAGAGACCTCGCGAACACCTGCTAATCTCTGCAAAAGAGAACTCAAAGCAGGTATAAAACATAACGCGAGTACCTGAAGAGAACTTGCAAACACCTGCTAATCTCTGCAAAAGAGAACTCAAAGCAGGTATAAAACATAACGCGAGTACCTGAAGAGAACTCGCAAACACCTACTAATCTCTGCAAAAGAGAACTCAAAGCAGGTAGAAAACATAACGCAAGTACCTGAAGAGAAATCGCGAACACCTGCTAATCTCTACAAAAGATAATTCAAAGCAGGTACAAAACATAACGCGAGTACCTGAAGAGAACTCGCGAACACCTGCTAATCTCTGCAAAAGAGAACTCAGAGCAGGTATAAAACATAACAAAGGTTTCTGAAGAGAACTCGCGAGCACCTGCTAATCTATGCAAAAGAGAACTCAAAGCAGGTATACAATATAATGCGAGTACCTGAAGAGACCTCGCGAGCACCTGCTAATCTCTGCAAAAGAGAACTTAAAGCAGGTATACAAATATAACGTGAGTACCTGAAAAGAACTCGCAAACACCTGCTAATCTCTGCAAAAGAGAACTCAAAGCAGGTTTAAAACATAACACGAGTACCTGAAGAGAACTAGCGAACACCCGCTAATCTCTTCAAAAGATAATTCAAAGCAGGTACAAAACATAACGCGAGTACCTGAAGAAAACTCGCGAACACCTGCTAATCTCTGCAAAAGAGAACTCAAAGCAGGTATAAAACATAATGCGAGTATCTGAAGAGAACTCGCGAGCACCTGCTAATCTCTGCAAAAGAGAACTCAAAGCAGGTATACAATATAACGCGAGTACCTAAAGAGACCTCGCGAGCACCTGCTAATCTCTGCAAAAGATAACTCAAAGCAGGTATAAAATATAACGCGAGTACCTGAAGAGACCTCACGACCGCCTGCTAATCTCTGCAAAAGAGAACTCAAAGCAGGTATAAAACATAACGCGAGTACCTGAAGAGAACTCGCAAACACCTGCTAATCTCTGCAAAAGAGAACTCAAAGCAGGTATAAAACATAACGCGAGTACCTGAAGAGAACTCGCGAACACCTGCTAATCTCTACAAAAAATAATTCAAAGCAGGTACAAAACATAACGTGAGTTCCTGAAGAGAACTCGCGAACACCTGCTAATCTCTGCAAAAGAGAACTCAAAGCAGGTATAAAACATAACGCGAGTATCTGAAGAGAACTCGCAAGCACCTGCTAATCTCTGCAAAAGAGAACTCAAAGCAGGTATACAATATAACGCGAGTACCTGAAGAGACCTCGCGAGCACCTGCTAATCTCTGCAAAAGAGAACTTAAAGCAGCCTTACAAATATAACGCGAGTACCTGAAAAGAACTCGCAAACACCTGCTAATCTCCACAAAAGAGAACTCAAAGCAGGTACAAAACATAACACGAGTACCTTAAGAGAACTCGCGAACACCTGCTAATCTCTGCAAAAGAGAACTCAAAGCAGGTATAAAACATAACGCGACTACCTGAAGAGACCTCGCGAACACCTGCAAATCTCTGCAAAAGAGAACTCAAAGCAGATATAAAACATAACGCGAGTACCTGAAGAGAACTCGCGAACACCTGCTAATCTCTACAAAAGATAATTCAAAGCAGGTACAAAACATAATGCGAGTACCTGAAGAGAACTCGCGAACACCTGCTAATCTCTGCAAAAGATAACTCAAAGCAGGTATACAACATAACGCGAGTATCTGAAGAGAACTCGCGAGCACCTTCTAATCTCCACAAAAGAGAACTCAAAGCAGGTACAAAATATAACGCGAGTACCTTAAGAGAACTCGCGAACACCTGCTAATCTCTACAAAAGAGAACTCAAAGCAGGTATAAAACATAACGCGAGTACCTGAAGAGACCTCGCGAACACCTGCTAATCTCTGCAAAAGAGAACTCAAAGCAGGTATAAAACATAACGCGAGTACCTCAAGAGAACTCGCGAACACCTGCTAATCTCTACAAAATATAATTCAAAGCAGGTACAAAACATAACGCGAGTACCTGAAGGAACTCGCGAACTCCTGCTAATCTCTGCAAAAGAGAACTCAAAGCAGGTATAAAACATAACGCGAGTATCTGAAGAGAACTCGCGATTACCTGCAAATCTCTGCAAAAGAGAACTCAAAGAAGTTATACAATATAACGCGAGTACCTGAAGAGACCTCGCGAGCACCTGCTAATCTCTGCAAAGGAGAACTTAAAGCAGGTATACAAATGTAACGCGAGTACCTTAAAAGAACCCGTGAACACCTGCTAATCTCTGCAAAAGAGAACTCAAAGCTCGTATACAAATATAACGCGAGCACCTTAAGAGAACTCGCGAGCACCTGCTAATCTCTACAAAAGAGAACTCAAAGCAGGTATACGATATAACGCGAGTACCTGAAGAGACCTCGCGAGCACCTGCTAATCTCTGCAAAAGAGAACTCAAAGCAGGTATAAAACATAACGCGGGTACCTGAAGAGACCTCGCGAACACCTGCTAATCTCTGCAAAAGAGAACTCAAAGCAGGTATAAAACATAACGCGAGTACCTGAAGAGAACTTGCAAACACCTGCTAATCTCTGCAAAAGAGAACTCAAAGAAGGTATAAAACATAACGCGAGTACCTGAAGAGAACTCGCAAACACCTACTAATCTCTGCAAAAGAGAACTCAAAGCAGGTAGAAAACATAACGCAAGTACCTGAAAAGAAATCGCGAACACCTGCTAATCTCTACAAAAGATAATTCAAAGTAGGTACAAAACATAACGCGAGTACCTGAAGAGAACTCGCGAACACCTGCTAATCTCTGCAAAAGAGAACTCAAAGCAGGTATAAAACATAACGCGAGTATCTGAAGAGAACTCGCGAGCACCTGCTAATCTCTGCAAAAGAGAACTCAAAGAAGGTATACAATATAATGCGAGTACCTGAAGAGACCTCGCGAGCACCTGCTAATCTCTGCAAAGGAGAACTTAAAGCAGGTATACAAATGTAACGCAAGTACCTGAAAAGAACCCGTGAACACCTGCTAATCTCTGCAAAAGAGAACTCAAAGCTGGTATACAAATATAACGCGAGTACCTTAAGAGAACTCGCGAGCACCTGCTAATCTCTGCAAAAGAGAACTCAAAGCAGGTATACAATATAACGCGAGTACCTGAAGAGACCTCGCGAGCACCTGCTAATCTCTGCAAAAGAGAACTCAAAGCAGGTATAAAACATAACGCGGGTACCTGAAGAGACCTCGCGAACACCTGCTAATCTCTGCAAAAGAGAACTCAAAGCAGGTATAAAACATAACGCGAGTACCTGAAGAGAACTCGCGAACACCTACTAATCTCTGCAAAAGAGAACTCAAAGCAGGTATACAATATAACGCGAGTACCTGAAGAGACCTCGCGAGCACCTGCTAATCTCTACAAAATCGAACTTAAAGTAGGTATATAAATATAACGCGAGTACCTGAAAAGAACCCGCGAACGACTGCTAATCTCTGCAAAAGAGAACTCAAAGTAGGTATACAAATATAACGCGAGTACCTGAAGATAACTCGCGAGCACCTGCTAATCTCTGCAAAAGAGAACTCAAAGCAGGTATACAATATAACGCGAGTACCTGAAGAGAACTCGCGACCACCTGCTAATCTCTGCAAAAGAGAACTCAAAGCAGGTATAAAACATAACGCGAGTACCTGAAGAGAACTCGCGAACACCTGCTAATCTCTGCAAAAGAGAACTCAAAGCAGGTATAAAACATAACGCGAGTATCTGAAGAGAACTCGCGAGCACCTGCTAATCTCTGCAAAAGAGAACTCAAAGCAGGTTTACAATATAACGCGAGTACCTGAAGAGACCTTGCGAGCACCTGCTAATCTCTGCAAAAGAGAACTTAAAGAAGGTATACAAATATAACGCGAGTACCTGAAAAGAACCTGCGAACACCTGCTAATCTCTGCAAAAGAGAACTCAAAGCAGGTATACAATTATAACGCGAGCACCTGAAGAGAACTCGCGAGCACCTGCTAATCTCTGCAAAAGAGAACTCAAAGCAGGTATACAATATAACACGAGTACCTGAAGAGACCTCGCGAGCACCTGCTAATCTCTGCAAAAGAGAACTCAAAGCAGGTATAAAACATAACGCGGGTACCTGAAGAGAACTCGCGAACACCTGCTAATCTCTTCAAAAGAGAACTCAAAGCAGGTATAAAACATAATGCGCGTACCTGAAGAGAACTCGCGAACACCTGCTAATCTCTGCAAAAGAGAACTCAAAGCAGGCATACAATTTAACGCGATTACCTGAAGAGACCTCGCGAGCACCTGCTAATCTCTGCAAAATAGAACTCAAAGAAGGTATAAAACATAACGCGAGTACCTGAAGAGAACTCGCAAACACCTGCTAATCTCTGCAAAAGAGAACTCAAAGCAGGTATAAAACATAACGCGAGTACCTGAAGAGAACTCGCAATCACCTGCTAATCTCTGCAAAAGAGAACTCAAATCAGGTATAAAACATAACGCGAGTACCTGAAGAGAACTCGCGAACACCTGCTAATCTCTACAAAAGATAATTCAAAGCAGGTACAAAACATAACGCGAGTACCTGAAGAGAACTCGGGAACACCTGCTAATCTCTGCAAAAGAGAACTCAGAGCAGGTATAAAACATAACGCAAGTATCTGAAGAGAACTCGCGAGCACCTGCTAATCTCTGCAAAAGAGAACTCAAAGCAGGTATACAATATAATGCGAGTACCTGAAGAGACCTCGCGAGCACCTGCTAATCTCTGCAAAAGAGAACTTAAAGCAGGTATACAAATGTAACGTGAGTACCTGAAAAGAACTCGCAAACACCTGCTAATGTCTGCAAAAGAGAACTCAAAGCAGGTTTAAAACATAACACGAGTACCTGAAGAGAACTCGTGAACACCCGCTAATCTCTACAAAAGATAATTCAAAGCAGGTACAAAACATAACGCGAGTACCTGAAGAGAACTCGCGAACACCTGCTAATCTCTGCAAAAGAGAACTCAAAGCAGGTATAAAACATAACGCGAGTAACTGAAGAGAACTCGCGAGCACCTGCTAATCTCTGCAAAAGAGAACTCAAAGCAGGTATACAATATAACGCGAGTACCTGAAGAGACCTCGCGAGCACCTGCTAATCTCTGTAAAATAGAACTCAAAGCAGGTATAAAATATAACGCGAGTACCTGAAGAGACCTCGCGACCACCTGCTAATCTCTGCAAAAGAGAACTCAAAGCAGGTATAAAACATAACGCGAGTACCTGAAGAGAACTCGCAAACACCTGCTAATCTCTGCAAAAGAGAACTCAAAGCAAGTATAAAACATAACACGAGTACCTGAAGAGAACTCGCGAACACCTGCTAATCTCTACAAAAGATAATTCAAAGCAGGTACAAAACATAACGTGAGTTCCTGAAGAGAACTCGCGAACACCTGCTAATCTCTGCAAAAGAGAACTCAAAGCAGGTATAAAGCATAACGTGAGTATCTGAAGAGAACTCGCGAGCACCTGCTAATCTCTGCAAAAGAGAACTCAAAGCAGGTATACAATATAACGCGAGTACCTGAAGAGACATCGCGAGCACCTGTTAATCTCTGCAAAAGAGAACTTAAAGCAGCTTTACAAATATAACGCGAGTACCTGAAAAGAACTCGCAAACACCTGCTAATCTCCACAAAAGAGAACTCAAAGCAGGTACAAAACGTAACGCGAGTACCTTAAGAGAACTCGCGAACACCTGCAAATCTCTGCAAAAGGGAACTCAAAGCAGGTATAAAACATAACGCGAGTAGCTGAAGAGACCTCGCGAACACCTGCAAATCTCTGCAAAAGAGAACTCAAAGTAGGTATAAAACATAACGCGAGTACCTGAAGAGAACTCGCGAACACCTGCTAATCTCTACAAAAGATAATTCAAAGCAGATACAAAATATAACGCGAGTACCTGAAGAGAACTCGTGAACACCTGCTAATCTCTGCAAAAGATAACTCAAAGCAGGTATAAAACATAACACGAGTATATGAAGAGAACTCGCGAGCACCTGCTAATCTCTGCAAAAGAGAACTCAAAGCAGGTATACAATATAACGCGAGTACCTGAAGAGACCTCGCGAGCACCTGCAAATCTCTGCAAAGGAGAACTGAAAGCAGGTATACAAATGTAACGCGGGTACCTGAAAAGAACTCGTGAACACCTGCTAATCTCTGCAAAAGAGAACTTAAAGCAGGTATACAAATATAACGCGAGTACCTGAAGAGAACTCGCGAGCACCTGCTAATCTCTGCAAAAGAGAAATCAAAGCAGATATACAATATAACGCAAGTACCTGAAGAGACCTCGCGAGCACATGCTAATCTCTGCAAAAGAGAACTCAAAGCAGATATAAAACATAACGCGAGTACCTGAAGAGACCTCGCGAACACCTGCTAATCTCTGCAAAAGATAACTCAAAGCAGGTATAAAACATAACGCGAGTATCTGAAGAGAACTCGTGAGCACCTGTAATCTCTGCAAAAGAGAACTCAAAGCAGGTATGCAATATAACGCGAGTACCTGAAGAGACCTTGCGAGCACCTGCTAATCTCTGCAAAGGAGAATTTAAAGCAGGTACACAAATGTAACGCGAGTACCTGAAATAAACCCGTGAACACCTGCTAATCTCTGCAAAAGAGAACTCTAAGCAGGTATACAAATATAACGCGAGTACCTGAAGAGAACTCGCGAGCACCTGCTAATCTCTGCAAAAGTGAACTCAAAGCAGGCATACAATATAACGCGAGTACCTGAAGAGACCTCGCGAGCACCTACTAATCTCTGCAAAAGAGAACTCGAAGTAGGTATAAAACATAACTCGAGTACCTGAAGAGACCTCGCGACAACCTGCTAATCTCTGCAAAAGAGAAATCAAAGTAGGTATAAAACATAACGCAAGTACCTGAAGAGAACTTCCAAACACCTACTAATCTCTGCAAAAGAGAACTCAAAGCAGGTATAAAACATAACGCGAGTACCTGAAGAGAACTCGCAAACACCTACTAATCTCAGCAAAAGAGAACTCAAAGCAGGTATAAAACATAACGCGAGTACCTGAAGAGAACTCGTGAACACCTGCTAATCTCTACAAAAGATAATTCAAAGCAGATACAAAACATAACGCGAGTACCTGAAGAGAACTCGCGAACACCTGCTAATCTCTGCAAAAGAGAACTCAGATCAGGTATAAAACATAACGCGAGTATCTGAAGAGAACTCGCGAGCACCTGCTAATCTCTGCAAAAGAGAACTCAAAGCAGGTATACAATATAATGCGAGTACCTAAAGAGACCTCGCGAGCACCTGCTAATCTCTGCAAAAGAGAACTTAAAGTAGGTATACAAATATAATGTGAGTACCTGAAAAGAACTCGCAAACACCTGCTAATCTCTGCAAAAGAAAACTCAAAGCAGGTATAAAACATAACATGAGTACCTGAAGAGAACTCGCGAACTCCTGCTAATCTCTACAAAAGATAATTCAAAGCAGGTACAAAACATAACGCGAGTACCTGAAGAGAACTCGCGAACACCTGCTAATCTCTGCAAAAGAGAACTCAAAGCAGGTATAAAACATAACGCGAGTATCTGAATAGAACTCGCGAGCACCTGCTAATCTCTGCAAAAGAGAACTCAAAGCAGGTATACATTATAACGCGAGTACCTGAAGAGACCTCGCGAGCACCTGCTAATCTCTGCAAAAGAGAACTCAAAGCAGGTATAAAATTTAACGCGAGTACCTGAAGAGACCTCGCGACCACCTGCTAATCTCTGCAAAAGAGAACTCAAAGCAGGTATAAAACATCACGCGAGTACCTGAAGAGAACTCACAAACACCTGCTAATCTCTGCAAAAGAGAATTCAAAGCAGGTACAAAACATAACGCGAGTACCTGAAGAGAACTCGCGAACACCTGCTAATCTCTGCAAAAGAGAACTCAGAGAAGTTATAAAACATAACGCGAGTATCTGAAGAGAACTCACGAGCACCTGCTAATCTCTGCAAAAGAGAACTTAAAGTAGGTATACAAATATAACGTGAGTACCTGAAAATAACTCGCAAACACCTGCTAATCTCTGCAAAAGAGAACTCAAAGCAGGTATAAAACATAACACGAGTACCTGAAGAGAACTCGCGAACACCTGCTAATCTCTACAAAAGATAATTCAAAGCAGGTACAAAACATAACGCGAGTACCTGAAGAGAACTCGCGAACACCTGCTAATCTCTCCAAAAGAGAACTCAAAGCAGGTATAAGACATAACGCGAGTATCTGAAGAGAACTCGGGAGCACCTGCTAATCTATGCAAAAGAGAACCCAAAGCAGGTATACAATATAACGCGAGTACCTGAAGAGACCACGCGAGCACCTGCTAATCTCTGCAAAAGAGAACTCAAAGCAGGTATAAAATATAACGCGAGTACCTGAAAAGACCTCGCGACCACCTGTTAATCTCTGCAAAAGAGAACTCAGAGAAGGTATACAAATATAACGCGAGTACCTGAATAGAACTCGCAAACACCTGCTAATCTATGCAAAAGAGAACTCAAAGCAGGTATAAAACATAACGCGAGTACCTGAAGAGAACTCGGGAACACCTGCTAATCTCTACAAAAGATAATTCAAAGCAGGTACAAAACATAACGTGAGTTCCTGAAGAGAACTCGCGAACACCTGCTAATCTCTGCAAAAGAGAACTCAAAGCAGGTATAAAATATAACGCGAGTATCTGAAGAGAACTCGCGAGCACCTGCTAATCTCTGCAAAAGAGAACTCAAAGCAGGTATACAATATAACGCGAGTACCTGAAGAGACCTCGCGAGCACCTACTAATCTCTGCAAAGGAGAACTTAAAGCAGGTATACAAATGTAACGCGAGTACCTGAAAAGAACCCGGGAACACCTGCTAATCTCTGCAAAAGAGAACTCAAAGCAGGTATACAAATATAACGCGAGTACCTGAAGAGAACCTGCGAGCACCTGCTAATCTCTGCAAAAGAGAACTCAAAGCAGGTATACAATATAACGCGAGTACCTGAAGAGACCTCGCGAGCACCTGCAAATCTCTGCAAAAGAGAACTCAAAGCAGGTATAAAACATAACGCGAGTACCTGAAGAGACCTCGCGACCACCTGCTAATCTCTGCAAATGAGAACTCAAAGCAGGTATAAAACATAACGCGATTACCTGAAGAGAACTCGCGAACACCTGCTAATCTCTACAAAAGATAATTCAAAGCAGGTACAAAACATAACGCGAGTACCTGAAGAGAACTCGCGAACACCTGCTAATCTCTGCAAAAGAGAACTCAAAGCAGGTATAAAACATAACGCGAGTATCTGAATAGAACTCGCGAGCTCCTGCTAATCTCTGCAAAAGAGAACTCAAAGAAGGTATACAATATAACGCGAGTACCTGAAGAGACCTCGCGAGCACCTGCTAATCTCTGCAAAAGAGAACTCAAAGCAGGTATATAATATAACGCGAGTACCTGAAGAGACCTCGCGAGCACCTGCTTATCTCTGCAAAAGAGAACTCAAAGCAGGTATAAAATATAACGCGAGTACCTGAAAAGACCTCGCGACCACCTGCTAATCTCTGCAAAAGAGAACTCAAAGCAGGTATAAAACATAACGCGAGTACCTGAAGAGAACTCACAAACACCTGCTAATCTCTATAAAAGAGAATTCAAAGCAGGTACAAAACATAACGCGAGTACCTGAAGAGAACTCGCGAACACCTGCTAATCTCTGCAAAAGAGAACTCAGAGCAGTTATAAAACATAACGCGAGTATCTGAAGAGAACTCATGAGCACCTGCTAATCTCTGCAAAAGAGAACTTAAAGTAGGTATACAAATATAACGTGAGTACCTGAAAATAACTCGCAAACACCTGCTAATCTCTGCAAAAGAGAACTCAAAGCAGGTATAAAACATAACACGAGTACCTGAAGAGAACTCGCGAACACCTGCTAATCTCTACAAAAGATAATTCAAAGCAGGTACAAAACATAACGCGAGTACCTGAAGAGAACTCGCGAACACCTGCTAATCTCTGCAAAAGAGAACTCAAAGCAGGTATAAAACATAACGCGAGTATCTGAAGAGAACTCGGGAGCACCTGCTAATCTCTGCAAAAGAGAACTCAAAGCAGGTATACAATATAACGCGAGTACCTGAAGAGACCTCGCGAGCACCTGCTAATCTTTGCAAAAGAGAACTCAAAGCAGGTATAAAATATAACGCGAGTACCTGAAAAGACCTCACGACCACCTGCTAATCTCTGCAAAAGAGAACTCAAAGCAGGTATAAAACATAACGCGAGTACCTGAAGAAAACTCGCAAACACCTGCTAATCTTTGCAAAAGAGAACTCAAAGCAAGTATAAAACATAACGCGAGTACCTGAAGAGAACTCGCGAACACCTGCTAATCTCTACAAAAGATAATTCAAAGCAGGTACAAAACATAACGTGAGTTCCTGAAGAGAACTCGCGAACACCTGCTAATCTCTGCAAAAGAGAACTCAAAGCAGGTATAAAATAAAACGCGAGTATCTGAAGAGAACTAGCGAGCACCTGCTAATCTCTGCAAAAGAGAACTCAAAGCAGGTATACAATATAACGCGAGTACCTGAAGAAACCTCGCGAGCACCTGCTAATCTCTGCAAAGGAGAACTTAAAGCAGGTATACAAATGTAACGCGAGTACCTGAAAAGAACCCGGGAACACCTGCTAATCTCTGCAAAAGAGAACTCAAAGCAGGTATACAAATATAACGCGAGTACCTGAAGAGAACTCGCGAGCACCTGCTAATCTCTGCAAAAGAGAACTCAAAGCAGGTATACAATATAACGCGAGTACCTGAAGAGACCTCGCGAGCACCTGCTAATCTCTGTAAAAGAGAACTCAAAGCAGGTATAAAACATAACGCGAGTACCTGAAGAGACCTCGCGACCACCTGCTAATCTCTGCAAATGAGAACTCAAAGTAGGTATAAAACATAACGCGAGTACCTGAAGAGAACTCGCGAACACCTGCTAATCTCTACAAAAGATAATTCAAAGCAGGTACAAAACATAACGCGAGTACCTTAAGAGAACTCGCGAACACCTGCTAATCTCTGCAAAAGAGAACTCAAAGCAGGTATAAAACATAACGCGAGTATCTGAAGAGAACTCGCGAGCGCCTGCTAATCTCTGCAAAAGAGAACTCAAAGCAGGTATACAATATAACGCGAGTACCTGAAGAGACCTCGCGAGCACCTGCTAATCTCTGCAAAAGAGAACTTAAAGCAGGTATACAAATATAACGCGAGTACCTGAAAAGAACACGCGAACACCTGCTAATCTCTGCAAAAAAGAACTCAAAGCAGGTATACAAATATAATGCGAGTACCTGAAGAGAACTCGCGAGCACCTGCTAATCTCTGCAAAAGAGAACTCAAAGCAGGTATACAATATAACGCGAGTACCTGAAGAGACCTCGCGAGCACCTGCTAATCTCTGCAAAAGAGAACTCAAAGCAAGTATAAAACATAACGCGGGTAACTGAAGAGAACTCGCGAACACTTGCTAATCTCTGCAAAAGAGAACTCAAATCAGGTATAAAACATAATGCGAGTACCTGAAGAGAACTCGCAAACACCTACTAATCTCTGCAAAAGAGAACTCAAAGCAGGTATACAATATAACGCGAGTACCTGAAGAGACCTCGCGAGCACATGCTAATCTCTACAAAAGCGAACTTAAAGTAGGTATATAAATATAATGCGAGTACCTGAAAAGAACCCGCGAACACCTGCTAATCTCTGCAAAAGAGAACTCAAAGCAGGTATACAAATATAACGCGAGTACCTGAAGAGAACTCGCGAGCACCTACTAATCTCTGCAAAAGAGAACTCAAAGCAGGTATACAATATAACGCGAGTACCTGAAGAGAACTCGCGAACACCTGCTAATCTCTGCAAAAGAGAACTCAAAGCAGGTACAAAACATAACACGAGTACCTGAAGAGAACTCGCGAACACCATCTAATCTCTGCAAAAGAGAACTCAAAGCAGGTATAAAACATAACGCGAGTATCTGAACAGAACTCGCGAGCACCTTCTAATCTCTACAAAAGAGAACTCAAAGCAGGTATACAATATAGCGTGAGTACCTGAAGAGACCTTGCGAGCACCTGCTAATCTCTGCAAAAGAGAACTTAAAGAAGGTATACAAATATAACGCGAGTACCTGAAAAGAACCTGCGAACACCTGCTAATCTCTGCAAAAGAGAACTCAAAGCAGGTATACAAATATAACGCGAGCACCTGAAGAGAACTCGCGAGCACCTGCTAATCTCTGCAAAAGAGAACTCAAAGCAGGTATACAATATAACACGAGTACCTGAAGAGACCTCGCGAGCACCTGCTAATCTCTGCAAAAGAGAACTCAAAGCAGGTATAAAACATAACGCGGGTACCTGAAGAGAACTCGCGAACACCTGCTAATCTCTGCAAAAGAGAACTCAAAGCAGGTATAAAACATAATGCGAGTACCTGAAGAGAACTCGCGAACACCTGCTAATCTCTGCAAAAGAGAACTCAAAGCAGGTATACAATTTAACGCGAGTACCTGAAGAGTTCTCTCGAGCACCTGCTAATCTCTTCAAAAGAGAACTTAAAGCAGGTATACAAATATAACGCGAGTACCTGAAAAGAACTCGCGAACACCTGCTAATCTCTGCAAAAGAGAACTTAAAGCAGGCATACAAATATAACGCGAGTACCTGAAAAGAACCCGCGAACACCTGCTAATCTCTGCAAAAGAGAACTCAAAGCAGGTATACAAATATAGCGCGAGTACCTGAAGAGAACTCGCGAGCACCTGCTAATCTTTGCAAAAGAAAACTCAAAGCAGGTATACAATATAACGCGAGTACCTGAAGAGACCTCGCGAGCACCTGCTAATCTCTACAAAAGAGAACTCAAAGCAGGTATAAAACATAACGCGGGTACCTGAAGAGAACTCGCGAACACCTGATAATCTCTACAAAAGAGAACTCAAAGTAGGTATAAAACATAATGCGAGTACCTGAAGAGAACTCGCGAACACCTGCTAATCTCTGCAAAAGAGAACTCAAAGCAGGTATACAATATAACGCGAGTACCTGAAGAGACCTCGCGAGCACCTGCTAATCTCTGCAAAAGAGAACTTAAAGCAGGTATACAAATATAACGCGAGTACCTGAAAAGAACTCGCGAACACCTGCTAATCTCTGCAAAAGAGAACTCAAAGCAGGTATACAAATATAACGCGAGTACCTGAAGAGAACTCGCGAGCACCTGCTAATCTCTGCAAAAGAGAACTCAAAGCAGGTATACAATATAACGCGAGTACCTGAAGAGAACTCGCAAGCACCTGCTAATCTCTGCAAAAGAGAACTCAAAGCAGGTACAAAACATAACGCGAGTACCTGAAGAGAACTCGCGACCACCTGCTAACCTCTGCAAAAGAGAACTTAAAGCAGGTATAAAACATAACGCGAGTACCTGAAGAGACCTCGCGAACACCTGCTAATCTCTACAAAAGAGAATTTCAAAGCAGGTATAAAACATAATGCGAGTACCTGAAGAGAACTCGCGAACATCTGCTAATCTCTGCAAAAATAGAACTTAAAGCAGGTATAAATGAATTCATAACTATTAGTCTTTGCTATTTTACTTACTTGCGGATATTCATATGCGATCTTCTATTTTTAGCGTTATTCCTTATAAAACTTCAAATCCTTTCTGAAAGCCCTCTAGGGAAAAGATATCTCCAAAAGAATAATTGCCCAGTTTTCATGAAATGTTACCCTGACGGTTTATCGTTTTAGTTCTAAAGTAGATCCTGATTGACTCAGTGAAGATAAATCGCATCCTAAAACTGCCAGAGATTATATCTTCATAATCTCTGATTGTAAGCAATGAGACGTGTAGTTAGAATGCAATCCAAAGGATTAATAAGTCCATTTCCCGACTATTAGAGTGAAAGCTTTACCTCGATTATCTCGAGTCGGAAATACTGCGTTGTGGCTTCCTGTAATAGCCCGCTTTCCACCTTTAAAGCCATATACATTTTACCCACGTGGCTAGCATATTAAGCAGCCATTTTTCATAACCTGCAGCACTCTTTCAAACCGACCAGCTTGATAGATAAAACCATCCGGTCTAAAAGTTTTTCAACTTTTAAATGACCAAGTGGGCCAATATTTGTACCTGTTAGATACTACTTTCTCCAGATGATCGAGGATCATAAGAGAGATAATTTTCCTGTAAAGAAAAAGGAATGGCTACAGACCCAGATGACCAAGTGGGCAGGTGGGCCTAGGCGGCGAACATTGCTTTCCTCAAGTGGTCATAAGAGCTGTAGAAATAAAGAAAAAGTAAGTACAGACCCAGATGACCAAGTGGCAGGTGGGCCTAGGCGGCGAACATTGCTTTCCTCAAGTGGTCATAAGGGCTGTAAACGACTCAACTGCTCTCTTGCCTAGGGCTACAAGCCGAGTTGATCAATTGGGCAGGTGGGCCTAGGCGGCGAACATTGCTTTCCTCAGAGAGATCAACTCAGTTGTGGGTCCCGCTTAGGCATCGCTTGAGAGTACCTAGGAGTATTCGATGGTCGCAGACTAAGATGATCAGTTGGGCAGGTGTGGTTATGCCGTGGGGGCTATACCGACATTTCTTTCCTCAAAAAGATCATCAAAGCTGTAACTATATCCCTCTCGGGGCATGATAGGGCTAACATTCTCCTAGACCTCCCTTGATGTAGGGGTGTGTTAGATATCAGCCGGGATCCAAGGTTCCGAAGACCACCGCACGGGAATTCGCAAGCTACCACTACACGTGTGCGAAAACTCCCCGCTACACATGATCTTCGTGGTTTTAGGCTAATGACTACAATCTGAGGGGGTTCAAGCAGAACTTGGCGATGTCTCCACGGTTCAGTGAGTTTGATAATAAGGAATAGACAAGTCACAAGGAAGAATCCACATGTAAGAGTGTCAGTACTGTAGACATCAAAAATGCAATAAATGAGAGCATTATCATTAAGGACATAACCGTTTTGAGATCGTTGCTGCTTCAAGGTGTCTTCACCATTACTTGTCTACACTTGTCTAGAGGTGATAAGTTCCATTTCTTAACACCTTGATGATAAATGGGCCTGCCCAGTTAGGACTTAATTTCCCAATGGGGCCTGATCTGGCTAGACGAGGTTCCACTCGGAACTACCTCCCGACAAATTTTGTTTGATAATGGGAAGGGACTTGCCATTATCCTGCAAGAAAAGTTAGCCCATCAACTTGATATGGAGAATTATTCATACCCACCTTATAGAACTCATGGTGAGGAATAGAGAGCTCTTCTACATCAAGTTGCGGCAAAAGTTCCAAATGATTACTAGAGGGCTTGTTGTTAGTAGCTGACGTAGTATTAAGTTGAGAATCCACTTGTCTTTCGAGGTGAGCGATCTCTACTAATAGGGAGTTGATGTCGCTTCTTTGGGTAGGAACTTCAGGATGATTGGAATGATGCTCGAGGCCTTTTGGCGGATGATCCATAAAAAAAGGAATTGCCGAAAGAGTAAAACTGAAATAACTTTCCAACGGAGTTGATGCATCAAGTTATGGCCGTTTTAAAATTGAATGTATTTTAGGCCAAATCTCGCATCTTCATCGCAACTGTTGTTCATCAACCACTCGCTATCTGAAGGTCGCGTGTTTCTGTTGAATCCGAAATTGTCCCCACACCCTCGACGCTTAATCCCAAAGGAAAGAGAGGTGGTAGTGGTCGAGCAGCTGGTTACTTGAGTCACAAATGAAGAGCTAAGTGGGAGAGAAGAAGAGAGGGCCGCTAGCTTGCGGCGAGGACAGACTTCGCCCGCCGCGGCAAATGCCACTCCTGCGGTGGGCTTTCCCTTTATTTATGAACTTGTATTACAACTTGCTCTAGAGGAGATAGAATAATATTGATTACAAGAGCTAATGAGATAGAAGGAGCCCGACTAGGGAGTTCAGGCCGCTTGAGCTGCTAGATCTTCTGAGAATGCTGATAGTTCACTACCCGAGCTGTCAAATCGACTGCCCAAGAGTCTTGAAGGTGTCAAGCTGTTGTTAGGAGGCTAACCAGACCAAGCTGAGTGAAATCGCACTGTCGTCTGGCGACAACAATGTCGTCGGACGACAGCCGGCCCAAAGTTGAGGCTGGTCAGACCGCCCCCGGCCTTATGAGCGGTCTTCACCTTGAAGTTGCTGGAGAAGTTGAGGGCTAACCGCCCAGGCTTGGGCAGAGATTGCCAGAGATGCTAAACCGAGCTGTTGTCTGGCGACTTCAATGTCGTCGGATGACATTCAGCGAAAATTTTAGGCCGCAAAGGATGCCGCCCGCCTCCTTGACCGTCGCCTACCTCCTTGACCGGCAAATTCTGAATGAACTCCAGGACGTGTTTGGAGGTAGAAGGCGAGCTGTGCGAGCTTCTCTTCGAGGTCGCCGAGGGACGAAGGAGACCGTCCAGCCAGACTAGGGGTCGAGACCGCCGGAGATGCTGGGAGCCGATCGCACGGTGTGTGCGGTTAACTCAGGTCAGTCCGCCACAGCAATAGCAATGTCGTCAGATGACAAACGACAAGCGCAAGATCGGGCTGGAAGAAGAAGTTAAGATGTCGTCAGGCGACATCTGTGTCGTCGGACGACAACTGGCGAGACGTTGAGATCGATCAGACCGCCACCTGCACTCTAGACCGCTGCTTATCTTCTTCTCCGGCCAGCCTTTAGTAAATCCTAAGCCGCATATGGACGGCGACCTGGGCGAGCTTCTTCTTGAGGTCGTCGGAGATGGAGGACGCTAACCGGCCGGACTCGGGGCAGAGGTCGCCGGAGATGCTGAAAGCAGACCGCACGATACGTGAGGTTAACACGAATCAAGCCGCCGTGAACTTGTCCCTTCCTCTGTTCATGCTCGAGGATCCTATTTATAGGCCCATGGTCGGTGTTATCACCGCCGGTGAACCGGTGGCCGGAACTCTACCCGCGCGGTCTGGAAACTGGAGGTCGCCGCCTTCATATCTGGAATGATGGAGGTCGCTGGCGAGCTTATCCATCACTGGAGATCGCCTAGCTGGCGGCTAGGCAAATCATGACCGCCGAGCTTGTCGTTGGACGGTGGAGACCGCCAATATTGGCGGTTAGAGAAGAAAGTCACTTACCTGAGGCGGACCGAGGAGGCCGCTGCTTACCTTGGAGGCCGCCGATCTGGTGGTTAAGAAAGAGACCGCCGGACAGGCGGTTAGATGGAGGAGGCCGCTACCTCTTAGCTGAAGCTCATACCCATGTGGTTAAGGCAAGAAGGAGACCGCCAGCGGTTAACAAGAACAAGACGGTCGATCTGGCATAGGAGGCCGCCAGCGGTTTGGGTGGAAGGAGGAGAGACCGCCGGCTTTGGCGGTTTGAAGGAAGAGGCCGCCGGCTTTCGTGGCTTAGAAGGAGACCGCCGGACAGGCGGTTAGACGGCGGAGGCCGCCGCCTCCTAGCTTGTTGCTGGAGACCGTTGACAGTTAGAAAGAAAGAGGTCGCCGGCGGCTAGAAGGAAATTGCCGAATTCAATGGTGGAGGCTGTCGGTGGTTGGGAAGAAGAAATGATATCGTCCGATGACATCGATGTCGTCGGACGACAGCTGACCAAATGTCGAAATCGAGAGGAAGAAAACCGCCGGCCTTATTGTAGGCTGCCGGTAGGTGGGAAGAAGGAGACCGCCGGTTTGGTGCCACTTTGGGTGCGAAATGGCCTTTGCGTGAGGTCAAATCCTTCCCGGGTACATAATCTGCAAAAAATGTAGCGAAGAAGGCCTCCCAGGGGAGGATCGCCGATTTCTGGCTCAACAGCATACATCCAATGAAGCACAATTTTATACCATTCCAGCTCATTTTAGTGGTCAATATACAGTGGGTTGCAATGACAATGAGGGATTTAGCTCCTCTTTACACATTAACTGTAACAGCCATAACTTTTGATCTGGTTGTTTGATTTTTGCGCACAACACATATTTGGAATGAGCTCAGAGCCCTACATCCATTGGAGAACAAGTTTTTCCCATTCCAGTTTGTTATTGGTCAATATACAGCGGGTTGGTATTAAGGTATTTAGCTCGAACGGAGACCTAAACTTCAAACATCCATATCTTTTGATCCGGTTGTCCGATTTTCACCCATAATACCTTTTCAGAATGAGATCGGAGCTCTAGATCCAATTGAGAACAATTTAAACCCATTCCAGTTGATTTAGAGGTTGATATACAGTGAGTTGTAGTGGAAATACAAGATTTTGCTCCAAATGACACATACACTTCAAAATCCCAGAATTTTTAATGCGGGTTGTAGTGAAAATGAGAGATTTAGCTCCAAATAACACTCAAACTTTAAACCGCAACAACTTTTGATGCGGTTGTCTTATTTTACCCTCACAACACCTTTTCGGAATAATCTTGGAGCACTATATTCAATGGAGCATAAGTTTTACCCATTCCAGTTCATTTAGTTGTCGATATATAGCGGGTTGCAGCGGTAATGCGAAATTTAGCTCCAAATGATACCTAAACTTATAACAGCCATAACTTTTGATGTTTATGTTTGATTTTTGCCCACAACAACTTTTCGGAATATGCTCGGAGGCATACATCCAATGGAGCACAATTTTAAACCATTCCAGCTCATTTTAGTGGTCAATATACAGCGGGTTGCAATGGCAATGAGGGATTTAACTCCTCTTTACACATTAACTATAACAGCCACAACATTATTATCCAATGGAGAACAAGTTTTTCCCATTCTAGTTTGTTATTGGTCAATATACTACGGGTTGGTAATAAGGTATTTAGCTCGAAAGGAGACCCAAACTTCAAACGTCCATAACTTTTGATCCGGTTGTCCGATTTTCACCCACAATACCTTTTCAGAATGAAATCGGAGCCCTAAATCCAATGGAGAACAATTTAAACCCATTCCAGTTCATTTAGAGGTCGATATACAGTGAGTTGTACTGGAAATACTAGATTTTGCACCAAATGACACATACACATAAAAATACCAGAATTTTTAATGCGGGTTGTAGTGAAAATGAGAGATTTAGCTCCAAATGACATTCAAACTTTAAACGCAACAACTTTTGATGCGGTTATCTTCTTTTACCCAACAACACCTTTTCGGAATAATCTTGGAGCACTACATTCATTGGAGCACAAGTTTTACCCATTCCAGTTCATTTAGTTGTCGATATATAGCGGGTTGCGGCGGTAATGCAAAATTTAGCTCCAAATGACACCTAAAATTCTAACAGCCATAACTTTTGATTTTTTATGTTTGATTTTTGCCCACAACAAATTTTTGGAATATGCTCGGAGGCATACATTAAATGGAGCACAATTTTAAACCATTCCAGCTCATTTTAGTTTTCAATATACAGCGGGTTGCAATGGCAATGAGGGATATAGCTCCTCTTTACACATTAACTGTAACAGCCATAACTTTTGATCTGGTTGTTTGATTTTTGAGCACAACACCTATTTGGAATGAGCTCGGAGCCCTACATCCAATGGAGAACAAGTTTTTCCCATTCCAGTTTGTTATTGGTCAATATACAGCGGGTTGGTAATAAGGTATTTAGCTCGAAAGGAGACCTAAACTTCAAACGTCCATAACTTTTGATCCGGTTGTCCGATTTTCACCCACAATACCTTTTCGGAATGAGATCGGAGCCCTAAATCAAATGGAGAACAATTTAAACTCATTCCAGTTCGTTTAGAGGTCGATATACAGTGAGTTGTAGTGGAAATACGAGATTTTGCTCCAAATCAAACATACACTTCAAAATACCAGAATTTTTAATGCGGGATGTGGTGAAAATGAGAGATTTAGCTCCAAATGACACTCAAACTTTAAACCGCAATAACTTTTGATGCGGTTGTCTTATTTTACCCCCACAATACCTTTTCAGAATATTCTTGGAGCACTACATTCATTGGAGCACAAGTGTACCCATTCCAGTTCATTTAGTTGTCGATATATAGCGGGTTGCAGCGGTAACGCGAAATTTAGCTCCAAATGACACCTAAACTTCTAACAGCCAAAACTTTTGATTTTTATGTTTGATTTTTGCCCACAACAACTTTTCGGAATATGCTCGGAGGCATACATCCAATGGAGCACAATTTTAAACCATTCCAGCTCATTTTAGTGGTCAATATACAACGGGTTGCAATGGCAATGAGGGATTTTGCTCCTCTTTACACATTAACTGTTACAGCCATAACTTTTGATCTGGTTGTTTGATTTTTGCGCACAACACCTATTTGGAATGAGCTCGGAGCCCTACATCCATTGGAGAACAAGTTTTTCCCATTCCAGTTTGTTATTGGTCAATATACAGCGGGGTGGTAATAAGGTATTTAGCTCGAAAGGAGACCTAAACTTCAAACGTCCATAACTTTTGATCTGGTTGTCCGATTTTCACCCACAATACCTTTTCGGAATCAGATCGGACCCCTAAATCAAATGGAGAACAATTTAAACTCATTCCAGTTTGTTTAGAGGTCGATATACAGTGAGTTGTAGTGGAAATACGAGATTTTGCTCCAAATGACACATATACATCAAAATACCAGAATTTTTAATGCGGGTTGTAGCGAAAATGAGAGAATTAGCTCCAATTGACACTCAAGCTTGAAACGCAACAACTTTTGATGCTTCTTTTACCCCGACAACACCTTTTCGGAATAATCTTGGAGCACTACATTCATTGGAGCACAAGTTTTACCCATTCCAGTTCATTTTGTTGTCGATATATAGCGGGTTGCAGTGGTAATGCGAAATTTAGCTCCAAATGACACCTAAACTTCTAACAGCCATAACTTTTGATTTTTGTTTGATTTTTGCCCACAACAACTTTTCGGAATAGGCTCGGAGGCATACATCCAATGGAGCACAATTTTAAACCATTCCAACTCATTTTAGTGGTCAATATACAGCGGGTTGCAATGGAATGAGGGATTTACCTCCTCTTTACACATTAACTGTAATAACCATAACTTTTGATCTGGTTGTTTGATTTTTGCGCACAACACCTATTTGGAATGAGCTCGGAGCCCTACATCCATTGGAGAACAAGTTTTTCCCATTCCAGTTTGTTATTGGTCAATATACAGCGGGTTGGTAATAAGGTATTTAGCTCGAAAGGAGACCTAAACTTCAAACGTCCATAACTTTTGATCTGGTTGTCCGATTATTACCCACAATACCATTTCGGAATGAGATCGGACCCCTAAACAAATTGAGAACAATTTAAACCCATTCAAGTTCGTTTTGAGGTCGACATAAAGTGAGTTGTTGTGGAAATACGAGATTTTGCTCCAAATGACACATACACTTCAAAATACCAGAATTTTTAATGCGGGTTGTAGTGAAAATGAGAGATTTAGCTCCAAATGACACTCAAACTTTAACCCGCAACAACTTTTGATGCGGTTGTCTTATTTTACCCCCCACAACACCTTTTCAGAATAATCTTGGAGCACTACATTCATTGGAGCACAAGTTTTACCCATTCTAGTTCATTTAGTTTTCGATATATAGCGAGTTGTAGCGGTAATGCGAAATTTAGTTTCAAATGACACCTAAACTTCTAACAGCCATAAATTTTGATTTTTATGTTTGATTTTTGCCCACAACAACTTTTCGGAATATGCTCGGAGGCATACATCTAATGGAGCATAATTTTAAGCCATTCCAGCTCATTTTAGTTTTCAATATACAGCGGGTTGCAATGGCAATGAGGGATTTAGCTCCTTTTACACATTAACTGTAACAGCCATAACTTTTGATCTGGTTGTTTGATTTTTGCGCACAACACCTTTTTGGAATGAGCTCGGAGCGCTACATCAATTGGAGAACAAATTTTTCCCATTCCAGTTTGTTATTGGTCAATATACAGCGGGTTGGTAATAAGGTATTTAGCTCTAAAGGAGACCTAAACTTCAAACATCCAAAACTTTTGATCCGGTTGTCCGATTTTCACCCACAATACTTTTTCGGAATGAGATCGGAGCCCTAAATCAAATGTAGAAAAAATTAAATTCATTCCAGTTTGTTTAGTGGTCGATATACAGTGAGTTGTAGTGGAAATAAAAGATTTAGCTCCAAATGACACGTACACATCAAAAATACCAGAATTTTTAATGTGGGTTGTAGTGAAAATGAGAGATTTAGCTCCAAATGACACTCAAACTTTAAACCGCAACAACTTTTGATGCGGTTGTCTTTTTTTACCCCCACAACACCTTTTCGAAATAATCTTGGAGCACTACATTCATTGGAGTACAAGTTTACCCATTCCAGTTCATTTAGTTGTCGATATATAGCAGGTTGCAGCGGTAATACGAAATTTAGCTCCAAATGATACCTAAACTTCTAACAGCCATAACTTTTGATTTTTATGTTTGATTTTTGCCCACAACAACTTTTCGGAATATGCTCGGAAGCATACATCCAATGGAGCACAATTTTAAACCATTCCAGCTCATTTTAGTGGTCAATATACAGCGGGTTGCAATGGCAATGAGGGATTTAACTCCTCTTTACACATTAACTGTAACAACCATAACTTTTGATCCGGTTGTTTGATTTTTGCGCAAAACACCTATTTGGAATGAGCTCGGAGCCCTACATCCAATGGAGAACAAGTTTTTCCCATTCCAGTTTGTTATTGGTCAATATACAGCGGGTTGGTGATACGGTATTTAGCTTGAAAGAAGACCCAAACTTCAAACGTCCAAAACTTTTGATCCGGTTGTCCGATTTTCACCCACAATACCTTTTCGGAATGATATCGGAGCCCTAGATCCAATGGAGAACAATTTAAACCCATTCCAGTTCATTTAGAGGTCAATATACAGTGAGTTGTACTGGAAATACGAGATTTTTCTCCAAATGACACATACACTTCAAAATACCAGAATTTTTAATGCGGGTTGTAGTGAAAATGAGAGATTTAGCTCCAAATGACACTCAAACTGTAAACCGCAACAACTTTTGATGCAGTTGTCTTATTTTACCCCCACAACACCTTTTCGGAATAATCTTGGAGCACTACATTCATTGGAGCACAAGTTTTACCCATTCCAGTTCATTTAGTTGTCGATATATAGCGGGTTGCAGCGGTAATGCGAAATTTAGCTTCAAATGACACCTAAACTTCTAACAGCCATAACTTTTGATTTTTATGTTTGATTTTTGCCCACAACAAATTTTCGGAAAATGCTCGGAGGCATACATCCAATGGAGCACAATTTTAAACCATTCCAGCTCATTTTAGTGGTCAATATACAGTGGGTTGCAATGGCAATGAGGGATTTAGCTCCTCTTTACACATAAACTGTAACAACCATAACTTTTGATCTGGTTGTTTGATTTTTGCGCACATCCATTGGAGAACAAATTTTTCCTATTCCAGTTTGTTATTGGTCAATATACAGCGGGTTGGTAATAAGGTATTTAGCTCGAAAGGAGACATAAACTTCAAACATCCATAACTTTTGATCCGGTTGTTCGATTTTCACCCACAATACCTTTTCGGAATGAGATCGGAGCCCTAGATCCAATGGAGAACAATTTAAACCCATTCCAGTTCGTTTAGAGGTCGATATACAGTGAGTTGTAGTGGAAATACGAGATTTTGCTCCAAATGACACATACACTTCAAAATACCAGAATTTTTAATGCAGGTTGTAGTGAAAATGAGAGATTTAGCTCCAAATGACACTCAAACATTAAACCGCAACAACTTTTGATACGGTTGTGTAATTTTACCACCACAACACCTTTTCGGAATAATCATGAAGCACTAAATTCATTGGAGCACAAGTTTTACCCATTCCAGTTCATTTAGTTGTCGATATATAGCTGGTTGCAGTGGTAATATGAAATTTAGCTCCAAATGACACCTAAACTTCTAACAGCCATAACTTTTGATTTTTTATGTTTGATTTTTGCCCACAACAACTTTTCGGAATATGCTCGGAGGCATACATCCAATGGAGCACAATTTTAAACCATTCCAGCTCATTTTTGTGGTCAATATACAACGGGTTGCAATGGAATGAGGAATTTAGCTCCTCTTTACACATTAACTGTAACAACCATAACTTTTGATCTGGTTGTTTGATTTTGCGCACAACACCTATTTGGAATGAGCTCGGAGCACTACATCCATTGGAGAACAAGTTTATCCCATTCCAGTTTGTTATTGGTCAATATACAGCGGGTTGGTAATAAGGTATTTAGCTCGAAAGGAGACCTAAACTTCAAACGTCCATAACTTTTGATCCGGTTGTTCGATTTTCACCCACAATACCATTTCGGAATGAGATCGGACCCCTAAACAAATTGAGAACAATTTAAACCCATTCAAGTTCGTTTTGAGGTCGATATAAAGTGAGTTGTAGTGGAAATACGAGATTTTGCTCCAAATGACACATACACTTCAAAATACCAGAATTTTTAGTGCTGGTTGTAGTGAAAATGAGAGATTTAGCTCCAAATGACACTCAAACTTTAAACCGCAACAACTTTTGATGCGGTTGTCTTATTTTACCCCCACAACACCTTTTCAAAATAATCTTGGAGCACTACATTCATTGGAGCACAAGTTTTACCCATTCTAGTTCATTTAGTTTTCGATATATAGCGAGTTGTAGCGGTAATGCGAAATTTAGCTTCAAATGACACCTAAACTTCTAACAGCCATAAATTTTGATTTTTATGTTTGATTTTTGCCCACAACAACTTTTCGGAATATGCTCGGAGGCATACATCTAATGGAGCACAATTTTAAACCATTCCAGCTCATTTTAGTGGTCAATATACAGTGGGTTGCAATGGCAATGAGGGATTTAGCTCCTCTTTACACATTAACTGTAACAGCCATAACTTTTGATCTAGTTGTTTGATTTTTGCGCACAACACCTATTTGGAATGAGCTCGGAGCCCTACATCCATTGGAGAACAAGTTTTTCCTATTCCAGTTTGTTATTGGCCAATATACAGCGGGTTGGTAATAAGGTATTTAGCTCGAAAGGAGACATAAACTTCAAACGTCCATAACTTTTGATCCGGTTGTCCGATTTTCACCCACAATACTTTTTCGGAATGAGATCGGAGCCCTAAATCAAATGTAGAAAAAATTAAACTCATTCCAGTTTGTTTAGAGGTCGATATACAGTGAGTTGTAGTGGAAATAAAAGATTTTGCTCCAAATGACACGTACACATCAAAAATACCAGAATTTTTAATGTGGGTTGTAGTGAAAATGAGAGATTTAGCTCCAAATGACACTCAAACTTTAAACCGCAACAACTTTTGATGCGGTTGTCTTTTTTTATCCCCACAACACCTTTTCGAAATAATCTTGGAGCAGTACATTCATTGGAGCACAAGTTTACCCATTCCAGTTCATTTTGTTGTCGATATATAGCGGGTTGCAGCGGTAATACGAAATTTAGCTCCAAATGATACCTAAACTTCTAACAGCCATAACTTTTGATTTTTATGTTTGATTTTTGCCCACAACAACTTTTCGGAATATGCTCGGAAGCATACATCCAATGGAGCACAATTTTGAACCATTCCAGCTCATTTTAGTGGTCAATATACAGCGGGTTGCAATGGCAATGAGGGATTTAACTCCTCTTTACACATTAACTGTAACAACCATAACTTTTGATCCGGTTGTTTGATTTTTGCGCAAAACACCTATTTGGAATGAGCTCGGAGCCCTACATCCAATGGAGAACAAGTTTTTCCCATTCCAGTTTGTTATTGGTCAATATACAGCGGGTTGGTGATACGGTATTTAGCTTGAAAGAAGACCCAAACTTCAAACGTCCAAAACTTTTGATCCGGTTGTCCGATTTTCACCCACAATACCTTTTCGGAATGATATCGGAGCCCTAGATCCAATGGAGAACAATTTAAACCCATTCCAGTTCATTTAGAGATCAATATACAGTGAGTTGTACTGGAAATACGAGATTTTTCTCCAAATGACACATACACTTCAAAATACCAGAATTTTTAATGCGGGTTGTAGTGAAAATGAGAGATTTAGCTCGAAATAACACTCAAACTTTAAATGCAACAACTTTTGATGCGGTTGTCTTCTTTTACCCCCACAACACCTTTTCAGAATAATCTTGGAGCACTACATTCATTTGAGCACAAGTTTTACCCATTCCAGTTCATTTAGTTGTCGATAAATAGAGGGTTGCAGCGGTAATGCGAAATTTAGCTCCAAATGACACCTAAACTTCTAACAGCCATAACTTTTGATTTTTATGTTTGATTTTTGCCCACAACAACTTTTCGGAAAATGCTCGGAGGCATACATCCAATGGAGCACATTTTTAAACCATTCCAGCTCATTTTAGTGGTCAATATACAGTGGGTTGTAATGGAAATGAGGGATTTAGCTCCTCTTTACACATAAACTGTAACAGCCATAACTTTTGATCTGGTTGTTTGATTTTTGCGCACAACACCTATTTGGAATGAGCTCGGAGCCCTACATCCATTGGAGAACAAGTTTTTCCTATTCCAGTTTGTTATTGGTCAATATACAGCGGGTTGGTAATAAGGTATTTAGCTCGAAAGGAGACATAAACTTCAAACGTCCATAACTTTTGATCCGGTTGTTCGATTTTCACCCACAATACCTTTTCGGAATGAGATCGGAGCCCTAGATCCAATGGAGAACAATTTAAACCCATTCCAGTTCGTTTAGAGGTCGATATACAGTGAGTTGTATTGGAAATATGAGAATTTGCTCCAAATGACACATACACTTCAAAATACCAGAATTTTTAATGCGGGTTGTAGTGAAAATGAGAGATTTAGCTCCAAATGACACTCAAACATTAAACCGCAACAACTTTCGATACAGTTGTGTAATTTTACCACCACAACACCTTTTCGGAATAATCTTGAAGCACTAAATTCATTGGAGCACAAGTTTTACCCATTCCAGTTCATTTAGTTGTCGATATATAGCTGGTTGCAGTGGTAATGTGAAATTTAGCTCCAAAAGACACCTAAACTTTTAACAGCCATAACTTTTGATATTTTATGTTTGATTTTTGCCCACAACAACTTTTCGGAATATGCTCGAAGGCATACATCCAATGGAGCACAATTTTAAACCATTCCAGCTCATTTTTGTGGTCAATATACAACGGGTTGCAATGGAATGAGGGATTTAGCTCCTCTTTACACATTAACTGTAACAACCATAACTTTTGATCTGGTTGTTTTATTTTGCGCACAACACCTATTTGGAATGAGCTCGGGGCCCTACATCCATTGGAGAACAAGTTTTTCCCATTCCAGTTTGTTATTGGTCAATATACAGCGGGTTGGTAATAAGGTATTTAGCTCGAAAGGAGACATAAACTTCAAACGTCCATAACTTTTGATCCGGTTGTCCGATTTTCACCCACAATACCATTTCGGAATGAGATCGGACCCCTAAACAAATTGAGAACAATTTAAACCCATTCAAGTTCGTTTTGAGGTCGATATAAAGTGAGTTGTAGTGGAAATATGAGATTTTGCTCCAAATGACACATACACTTCAAAATACCATAATTTTTAGTGCTGGTTGTAGTGAAAATGAGAGATTTTGCTCCAAATGACACTCAAACGTTAAACCGCAACAACTTTTGATGCGGTTGTCTTATTTTACCCCCACAACACCTTTTCAAAATAATCTTGGAGCACTACATTCATTGGAGCACAAGTTTTACCCATTCTAGTTCATTTAGTTTTCGATATATAGCGAGTTGTAGCGGTAATGCGAAATTTAGCTTCAAATGACACCTAAACTTCTAACAGCCATAAATTTTGATTTTTATGTTTGATTTTTGCGCACAACAACTTTTCGGAATATGCTCGTAGGCATACATCTAATGGAGCACAATTTTAAACCATTCCAGCTCATTTTAGTGGTCAATATACAGTGGGTTGCAACGGCAATGTGGGATTTAGCTCCTCTTTACACATTAACTGTAACAGCCATAACTTTTGATCTGGTTGTTTGATTTTTGCGCACAACACCTATTTGGAATGAGCTCGGAGCCCTACATCCATTGGAGAACAAGTTTTTCCTATTCCAGTTTGTTATTGGTCAATATACAGCGGGTTGGTAATAAGGTATTTAGCTCGAAAGGAGACATAAACTTCAAACGTCCATAACTTTTGATCCGGTTGTTCGATTTTCACCCACAATACCTTTTCGGAATGAGATCGGAGCCCTAGATCCAATGGATAACAATTTAAACCCATTCCAGTTCGTTTAGAGGTCGATATACAGTGAGTTGTAGAGGAAATACGAGATTTTGCTCCAAATGACACATACACTTCAAAATATCAGAATTTTTAATGCGGGTTGTAATGAAAATGAGAGATTTAGCTCCAAATATAACTCAAACTTTAAATGCAATAACTTTTGATGCGGTTGTCTTCTTTTACCCCCACAACACTTTTTCGGAATAATCTTGGAGCACTACATTCATTTGAGCACAAGTTTTACCCATTCCAGTTCATTTAGTTGTCGATTAATAGAGGGTTGCAACGGTAATGCGAAATTTAGCACCAAATGATAACTAAACTTCTAACATCCATAACTTTTGATTTTTATGTTTGATTTTTGCCCACAACAACTTTTCGGAAAATGCTCAGAGGCATACATCCAATGGAGCACAATTTTAAACCATTCCAGCTCATTTTAGTGGTCAATATACAGTGGGTTGCAATGGCAATGAGGGATTTAGCTCCTCTTTACACATTAACTGTAACAGCCATAACTTTTGATATGGTTGTTTGATTTTTGCGCACAACACCTATTTGGAATGAGCTCGGAGCCCTACATCCATTGGAGAACAAGTTTTTCCTATTCCAGTTTGTTATTGGTCAATATACAGCGGGTTGGTAATAAGGTATTTAGCTCGAAAGGAGACATAAACTTCAAACGTCCATAACTTTTGATCTGGTTGTTCGATTTTCACCACCAATTCCTTTTCGGAATGAGATTGGAGCCCTAGATCCAATGGATAACAATTTAAACCCATTCCAGTTCGTTTAGAGGTTGATATACAGTGAGTTGTAGTGGAAATACGAGATTTTGCTCAAAATGACACATACACTTCAAAATACCAGAATTTTTAATGCGGGTTGTTGTGAAAATGAGAGATTTAGCTCCAAATGACACTCAAACATTAAACCGCAACAAATTTTGATACGGTTGTCTAATTTTACCACCACAACACCTTTTCGGAATAATCTTGAAGCACTAAATTCATTGGAGCACAAGTTTTACCCATTCCAGTTCATTTAGTTGTCGATATATAGCTGGTTGCAGTGGTAATGTGAAATTTAGCTCCAAATGACACCTAAACTTCTAACAGCCATAACTTTTGATTTTTTATGTTTGATTTTTGCCCACAACAACTTTTCGGAATATGCTCGTAGGCATATATCCAATGGAGCACAATTTTAAACCATTCCAGCTCATTTTTGTGGTCAATATACAGCGGGTTGCAATGGAATGAGGGATTTAGC
The DNA here is from genome assembly GCA_033032865.1 of Dactylorhiza incarnata. NCBI lineage: Eukaryota > Viridiplantae > Streptophyta > Magnoliopsida > Asparagales > Orchidaceae > Dactylorhiza > Dactylorhiza incarnata. The sequence continues at coordinate 139,553 of JAWHQI010000629.1, read as the reverse complement.
TCCTCTTTACACATTAACTGTAACAGCCATAACTTTTGATCTGGTTGTTTGATTTTGCGCACAACACCTATTTGGAATGAGCTCGGAGCCCTACATCCATTGGAGAACAAGTTTTTCCCATTCCAGTTTGTTATTGGTCAATATACAGCGGGTTGGTAATAAGGTATTTAGCTCGAAAGGAGACCTAAACTTCAAACGTCCATAACTTTTGATCCGATTGTCCGATTTTCACCCACAATACCATTTCAGAATGAGATCGGACCCCTAAACAAATTGAGAACAATTTAAACCCATTCAAGTTTGTTTTGAGGTCGATATAAAGTCAGTTGTAGTGGAAATACGAGATTTTGCTCCAAATGACACATACACTTCAAAATACCAGAATTTTTAGTGCGGGTTGTAGTGAAAATGAGAGATTTAGCTCCAAATGACACTCAAACTTTAAAACGCAACAACTTTTGATGCGGTTGTCTTATTTTACCCCCACAACACCTTTTCAAAATAATCTTGGAGCACTACATTCATTGGAGCACAAGTTTTACCCATTCTAGTTCATTTAGTTTTCGATATATAGTGAGTTGTAGCGGTAATGCGAAATTTAGCTTCAAATGACACCTAAACTTCTAACAGCCATAAATTTTGATTTTTATGTTTGATTTTTGCCCACAACAACTTTTCGGAATATGCTCGGAGGCATACATCCAATGGAGCATAATTTTAAACCATTCCAGCTCATTTTAGTTTTCAATATACAGCGGGTTGCAATGGCAATGAGGGATTTAGCTCCTTTTACACATTAACTGTAACCGCCATAACTTTTGATCTGGTTTTTTGATTTTTGCGCACAACACCTATTTGGAATGAGCTCGGAGCCCTACATCCAATGGAGAACAAGTTTTCCCATTCCAGTTTGTTATTGGTCAATATACAGCGGGTTGGTAATAAGGTATTTAGCTCTAAAGGAGACCTAAACTTCAAACATCCAAAACTTTTGATCTGGTTGTCCGATTTTCACCCACAATACCTTTTTGGAATGAGATCGGAGCCCTAAATCAAATGTAGAAAAATTTAAACTCATTCCAGTTTGTTTAGAGGTCGATATACAGTGAGTTGTAGTGGAAATACGAGATTTTGCTCTAAATGACACATACACATCAAAATACCAGAATTTTTAATGCAGGTTGTAGTGAAAATGAGAGATTTAGCTCCAAATGACACTCAAACTTTAAACCGCAACAACTTTTGATGCGGTTGTCTTATTTTACCCCCACAACACCTTTTCGAAATAATCTTGGAGCACTACATTCATTGGAGCACAAGTTTACCCATTCCAGTTCATTTAGTTGTCGATATATAGCGGGTTGCAGCGGTAATACGAAATTTAGCTCCAAATAACACCTAAACTTCTAACAGCCATAACTTTTGATTTTTATATTTGATTTTTGCCCACAACAACTTTTCGGAATATGCTCGGAAGCATACATCCAATGGAGCACAATTTTAAACCATTCCAGCTCATTTTAGTGGTCAATATACAGCGGGTTGCAATGGCAATGAGGGATTTAACTCCTCTTTACACATTAACTGTAACAAACATAACTTTTGATCTGGTTGTTTGATTTTTGCGCAAAACACCTATTTGGAATGAGCTCGGAGCCCTACATCCAATGGAGAACAAGTTTTTCCCATTCCAGTTTGTTATTGGTCAATATACAGCGGGTTGGTGATACAGTATTTAGCTCGAAAGAAGACCCAAACTTCAAACGTCCAAAACTTTTGATCCGGTTGTCCGATTTTCACCCACAATACCTTTTCGGAATGATATCGGAGCCCTAGATACAATGGAGAACAATTTAAACCCATTCCAGTTTGTTTAGAGGTCAATATATAGTGACTTGTACTGGAAATACGATATTTTGCTCCAAATGACACATACACCTCAAAATACCAGAATTTTTAATGCGGGTTGTAGTGAAAATGAGAGATTTAGCTCCAAATAAAACTCAAACTTTAAATGCAACAACTTTTGATGCGGTTGTCTTCTTTTACCCCCACAACACTTTTTCAGAATAATCTTGGAGCACTACATTCATTTGAGCACAAGTATTACCCATTCCAGTTCATTTAGTTGTCGATAAATAGAGGGTTGCAGCGGTAATGTGAAATTTAGCTCCAAATGACACCTAAACTTCTAACAGCCATAACTTTTGATTTTTATGTTTGATTTTTGCCCACAACAACTTTTCGGAAAATGCTCGGAGGCATACATCCAATGGAGCACAATTTTAAACCATTCCATCTCATTTTAGTGGTCAATATACAGTGGGTTGCAATGGCAATGAGGGATTTAGCTCCTCTTTACACATTAACTGTAACAGCCATAACTTTTGATCTGGTTGTTTGATTTTTGCGCACAACACCTATTTGGAATGAGCTCGGAGCCCTACATCCATTGGAGAACAAGTTTTTCATATTCCAGTTTGTTATTGGTCAATATACAGCGGGTTGGTAATAAGGTATTTAGCTCAAAAGGAGACATAAACTTCAAACGTCCATAACTTTTGATCCGATTGTTCGATTTTCACCCACAATACCTTTTCGGAATGAGATCGGAGCCCTAGATCCAATGGATAACAATTTAAACCCATTCCAGTTTGTTTAGAGGTCGATATACAGTGAGTTGTAGTGAAAATACGAGATTTTGCTCCAAATGACATACACTTCAAAATACCAGAATTTTTAATGCGGGTTGTAGTGAAAATGAGAGATTTAGCTCCAAATGACACTCAAACATTAAACCGCAACAACTTTTGATATGGTTGTCCAATTTTACCACCACAACACCTTTTCGGAATAATCTTGAAGCACTACATTCATTGGAGCACAAGTTTTACCCATTCCAGTTCATTTAGTTGTCGATATATAGCTGGTTGCAGCGGTAATGTGAAATTTAGCTCCAAATGACACCTAAACTTCTAACAGCCATAACTTTTGATTTTTATGTTTGATTTTTGCCCACAACAATTTTTCGGAATATGCTCGGAGGCATACATCCAATGGAGAACAATTTTACACCATTCCAGCTCATTTTAGTGGTCAATATACAGCGGGTTGCAATGGAATGAGGGATTTAGCTCCTCTTTACACATTAACTGTAACAGCCATAACTTTTGATCTAGTTGTTTGATTTTTGCGCACAATACCTATTTGGAATGAGCTCGGAGCCCTACATCCATTTGAGAACAAGTTTTTCCCATTCCAGTTTGTTATTGGTCAATATACAGCGGGTTGGTAATAAGGTATTTAGCTCGAAAGGAGACATAAACTTCAAACGTCCATAACTTTTGATCCGGTTGTCCGATTTTCACCCACAATACCATTTCGGAATGAGATCGGACCCCTAAACAAATTGAGAACAATTGTAGTGAAAATGAGAGATTTAGCTCCAAATGACACTCAAACTTTAAACCGCAACAACTTTTGATGCGGTTGTCTTATTTTACCCCCACAACACCTTTTCGGAATAATCTTGGAGCACTACCTTCATTGGAGCACAAGTTTTACCCATTCTAGTTCATTTAGTTTTTGATATATAGCGAGTTGTAGCGGTAATGCGAAATTTAGCTTCAAATGACACATAAACTTCTAACAGCCATAAATTTTGATTTTTATGTTTGATTTTTGCCCACAACAACTTTTCGGAATATGCTCGGAGGCATACATCCAATGGAGCATAATTTTAAACCATTCCAGCTCATTTTAGTTTTCAATATACAGCGGGTTGCAATGGCAATGAGGGATTTAGCTCCTTTTACACATTAACTGTAACAGCCATAACTTTTGATCTGGTTGTTTGATTTTTGCGCACAACACCTATTTGGAATGAGCTCGGAGCCCTACATCCAATGGAGAACAACTTTTTCCCATTACAGTTTGTTATTGGTCAATATACATCGGGTTGGTAATAAGGTATTTAGCTCTAAAGGAGACCTAAACTTCAAACATCCAAAACTTTTGATCCGGTTGTCCGATTTTCACCCACAATACCTTTTCGGAATGAGATCGGAGCCCTAAATCAAATGGAGAAAAATTTAAACTCATTCCAGTTTGTTTAGAGGTTAATATACAATGAGTTGTAGTGGAAATACGAGATTTTTCTCCAAATGACACATACACATCAAAATACCAGAATTTTTAATGCGGGTTGTAGTGAAAATGAGAGATTTAGCTCCAAATGACACTCAAACTTTCAACCGCAACAACTTTTGAGGCGGTTGTCTTATTTTACCCCCACAACACCTTTTCGAAATAATCTTGGAGCACTACATTCATTGGAGCACAAGTTTACCCATTCCAGTTCATTTAGTTGTCGATATATAGCGGGTTGCAGCGGTAATACGAAATTTAGCTCCAAATGACACCTAAACTTCTAACAGCCATAACTTTTGATTTTTATGTTTGATTTTTGCCCACAATAACTTTTCGGAATATGCTCGGAAGCATACATCCAATGGAGCACAATTTTAAACCATTCCAGCTCATTTTAGTGGTCAATATACAGCGGGTTGCAATGGCAATGAGGGATTTAACTCCTCTTTACACATTAACTGTAACAACCATAACTTTTGATCGGGTTGTTTGATTTTTGCGCAAAACACCTATTAGGAATGAGCTCGGAGCCCTACATCCAATGGAGAACAAGTTTTTCCCATTCCAGTTTGTTATTGGTCAATATACAGCGGGTTGGTGATACGGTATTTAGCTCGAAAGAAGACCCAGACTTCAAATGTCCAAAACTTTTGATCCGGTTGTCCGATTTTCACCCACAATACCTTTTCGGAATGAGATCGGAGCCCTAGATCCAATGGATAACAATTTAAACCCATTCCAGTTCGTTTAGAGGTCGATATACAGTGAGTTGTATTGGAAATAAGAGATTTTGCTCCAAATGACACATACACTTCAAAATACTAGAATTTTTAATGCGGGTTGTAGTGAAAATGAGATATTTAGCTCCAAATGACACTCAAACATTAAACCGCAACAACTTTTGATACGGTTGTTTAATTTTACCACCACAACACCTTTTCGGAATAATCTTGAAGCACTACATTCATTGGAGCACAAGTTTTACCCATTCCAGTTCATTTAGTTGTCGATATATAGCTGGTTGTAGCGGTAATGTGAAATTTAGCTCCAAATGACACCTAAACTTCTAACAGCCATAAATTTTGATTTTTATGTTTGATTTTTGCCCACAACAACTTTTCGGAATATGCTCGGAGGCATATATCCAATGGAGCACAATTTTAAACCATTCCAGCTCATTTTAGTGGTCAATATACAGCAGGTTGCAATGGCAATGAGGGATTTAGCTCCTCTTTACACATTAACTGTAACAGCCATAACTTTTGATCTGGTTGTTTGATTTTTACGCAAAACACCTATTTGGAATGAGCTCGGAGCCCTACATCCAATGCAGAACAAGTTTTTCCCATTCCAGTTTGTTATTGGTCAATATACAGCGGGTTGGTAATAAGGTATTTAGCTCGAAAGGAGTCCTAAACTTCAAATGTCCATAACTTTTGATCCGGTTGTCCGATTTTCACCCACAATACCTTTTCGGAATGAGATCGGAGCCCTAGATCCAATGGAGAACAATTAATAGCCATTCCAGTTTGTTTAAAGGTCGATATATAGTGAGTTGTATTGGAAATATGAGATTTTGCTCTAAATGACACATACACTTCAAAATACCAGAAATTTTAATTCGGGTTGTAGTGAAAATCAGAGATTTAGCTCCAAATGACACTCAAACTTTAAACCTTAACAACTTTTGATGTGGTTGTCTTATTTTACCCCCACAACACCTTTTCGGAATAATCTTGGAGCACTACATTCATTGGAGCACAAGTTTTACCCATTCCAGTTCATTTAGTTGTCGATATATAGCGGGTTACAGCGGTAATGCAAAATTTAGCTCCATATGACACCTAAACTTTTAACAGCCATAACTTTTGATTTTTATGTTTGATTTTTGCCCACAACAACTTTTCGGAATATGCTCGGAGGCATACATCCAATGGAGCACAATTTTAAACCATTCCAGCTCATTTTAGTTATCAATATACTGCGGACTGCAATGACACTGAGTGATTTAGCTCCTCTTTACACATTAACTGTAACAACCATAACTTTTGATCTGGTTGTTTGATTTTTGCGCACAACACCTATTTGGAATGATCTCGGAGCCCTACATCCAATGGAGAACAAGTTTTTCCCATTCCAGTTTATTATTGGTCAATATACAGCGGGTTGGTAATAAGGTATTTAGCTCAAACGGAGACCTAAACTTCAAACGTCCATAACTTTTGATCCGGTTGTCCGATTTTCACCCACAATACCTTTTCGGAATGAGATCGGAGCCCTAAATCAAATTGAGAAAAATTTAAACATATTCCAGTTCATTTAGTCGTCGATATACAGTGAGTTGTAGTGGAAATACGAGATTATCCTCCAAATGACACATACACTTCAAAATACCAGAATTTTAATACGGGTTGTAGTGAAAATGAGAGAATTAGCTCCAAATGACACTCAAACTTTAAACCGCAACAACTTTTGATGCGGTTGTCTTATTTTACCCCACAACACCTTTTCGGAACAATCTTGGAGCACTACATTCATTGGAGCACAAGTTTTACCCATTCTAGTTCATTTAGTTGTTGATATATAGCGGGTTGCAGTGGTAATGCAAAATTTAGCTCCAAATGACACCTAAACTTCTAACAGCCATAACTTTTGACTTTTATGTTTGATTTTTGCCCACAACAACTTTTCGAAATATGCTCGGAGGCTTACATCCAATGAAGCACAATTTTAAACCATTCCAGCTCATTTTAGTGGTCAATATACAGCGGGTTGCAATGGGAATGAGGGATTTAGCTCCTTTTTACACATTAACTGTAACAGCCATAACTTTTGATCTGGTTGTTTGATTTTTGCGCACACACCTATTTGGAATGAGCTCGAAGCCCTACATCCAATGGAGAACAAGTTTTTCCCATTCCAGTTTGTTATTAGTCAATATACAGCGGGTTGGTAATAAGGTATTTAGCTCGAAAGGAGACCTAAACATCAAACGTCCATAACTTTTGATCTGGTTGTCCGATTTTCACCCACAATACCTTTTCGGAATGAGATCGGAGCCCTAGATCCAATGGAGAACAATTTAAACTCATTCCAGTTTGTTTAGAGGTCGATATACAGTGAGCTGTAGTGAAAATCAGAGATTTTGCTCCAAATGACACATACACTTCAAAATACCAGAATTTTTAATGCGGGTTATAGTGAAAATGACAGATTTAGCTCCAAATGACACTCAAACTTTAAACCGCAACAACTTTTGATGCGGTTGTCTTATTTACCCGCACAACACCTTTTCAGAATAATCTTAGAGCACTACATTCATTGGAGCACAAGTTTTACCCATTCCAGTTCAATTAGTTGTCGATATATAGTGGGTTGTAGCGGTAATGCGAAATTTAGCTCCAAATGACACATAAACTTCTAACAGCCATAACTTTTGATTTTTATGTTTGATTTTTGCCCACAACCACTTTTCGGAATATGCTCGGAGGCATACATCCAATGGAGCACAATTTTAAACCATTCCAGCTCATTTTAGTTGTCAATATACTGCGGGTTGCAATGGCAATGAGTGATTTAGCTCCTCTTTACACATTAACTGTAACAGCCATAACTTTTGATCTGGTTGTTTGATTTTTGCGCACAACACCTTTTTGGAATGAGCTCGGTGCCCTACATCCAATGGAGAACAAGTTTTTTCCATTCCAGTTTGTTATTAGTCAATATACAGTGTGTTGGTAATAAGGTATTTAGCTCGAAAGGAGACCTAAACTTCAAACGTCCATAACTTTTGATCCAGTTGTCCGATTTTCACCCACAATACTTTTTCGGAATGAGATCGGAGCCCTAAATCCAATGGAGAACAATTTAAACACATTCTAGTTCATTTAGAGGTCGATATACATTGAGTTGTAGTGGAAATACGAGATTTTGCTCCAAATGACACATACACTTCAAAATAGCAGAAATTTTAATACGGGTTGTAGTGAAAATGAGAGATTTAGCTCCAAATGACACTCAAACATTAAAGCGCAACAACTTTTGATGCGGTTGTCTTATTTACCCCCACAACACCTTTTCGGAATAATCTTAGAGCACTACATTCATTGGAGCACAAGTTTTACCCATTCCAGTTCAATTAGTTGTCGATATATAGCGGGTTGTAGCGGTAATGCGAAATTTAGCTCTAAATGACACCTAAAATTCTAACAGCCATAACTTTTGATTTTTATGTTTGATTTTTGCCCACCACAACTTTTCGGAATATACTCGGAGAGATACATCCAATGGAGCACAATTTTAAATCATTCCAACTCATTTTAGTGGCCAATATACAGCGGGTTGCAATGGCAATGAGGGATTTAGCTCCTCTTTACACATTAACTGTAACAGCTATAACTTTTGATATGGTTGTTTGATTTTTGCGCACAACACCTATTTGGAATGAGCTCGGAGCCCTACATTCAATGGAGAACAATTTTTTCACATTCTAGTTTGTTATTGGTCAATATACAGCGGGTTGGTAATAAGGTATTTAGCTCGAAAGGAGACCTAAACTTCAAACGTCCATAACTTTCGATCCGGTTGTCCGATTTTCGCCCAGAATATCTTTTCAGAATGAGATCGGAGCCCTAGATCCAATGGAGAACAATTTCAACCCATTCCAGTTCGTTTAGAGGTCGATATACAGTGAGTTGTGGTGGAAATACGAGATTTTGCTCCAAATGACACATACACTTCAAAATACCATAATTTTTAATGCGGGTTGTAGTGAAAATGAGAGATTTAGCTCCAAATGACACTCAAACTTTAAACCGCAACAACTTTTGATGCGGTTGTCTTATTTTACCCCCACAACACCTTTTCGGAATAATCTTGGAGCTCTACATTCATTGGAGCACAAGTTTTACCAATTCCAGTACATTTTTTTGTCGATATATAGCGGGTTGCAGCGGTAATGCGAAATTTAGCTCCAAATGACACCTAAACTTCTAACAGCCATAACTTTTGATTTTTATGTTTGATTTTTGCCCACAACAACTTTTTGGAATATGCTCGGAGGCATACATCCAATGGAGCACAATTTTAAACCATTCCGGCTCATTTTAGTGGTCAATATACAGCGGGTTGCAATGGCAATGAGGGATTGAGATCCTGTTTGCACATTAACTATAACAGCCATAACTTTTGATCTGGTTGTTTGATTTTTGCGCACAAACCTATTTGGAATGAGCTCAGAGGCCTACATCCAATGGAGAACAAGTTTTTCCCATTCCAGTTTGTTATTGGTCAATATACAGCGGGTTGGTAATAAGGTATTTAGCTCGAAAGGAGACCTAAACTTCAAACGTCCATAACTTTTGATCAGGTTGTCCGATTTTCACCCACAATACCTTTTCGGAATGAGATCGGAGCCATAGATCCAATGGAGATCAATTTAAACCCATTCCAGTTCGTTTAGAGGTCGATATACAGTGAGTTGTATTGGAAATATAAGATTTAGCTCCAAATGACACATACACTTCAAAATACCAGAATTTTTAATGCGGGTTGTAGTGAAAATGAGAGATTTAGCTCCAAATGACACTCAAACTTTATACCGCAACAAATTTTGATGCGGTTGTCTTATTTTACCCCCCACAACACCTTTTCGGAATAATCTTGGAGCAATACATTCATTGGAGCATAAGTTTTACCCATTCCAGTTCATTTAGTTGTCGATATATAGCGGGTTGCAGCGGTAATGCGAAATTTAGCTCCAAATGACACCTAAACCTCTAACAGCCATAACTTTTGATTTTTATGTTTGATTTTTGCCCACAACAACTTTTCCGAATATGCTCGGTGGCATACATCCAATGGAGCACAATTTTAAACCATTCCAGCTCATTTTATTGGTCAATATACAGCGGGTCGCAATGGCAATGAGGGATTTAGCACCTCTTTACACATTAACTGTAACAGCCATAACTTTTGATCTAGTTGTTTGTTTTTTGCGCACAACACCAATTTGGAATGAGCTCGGAGCCCTACATCCAATGGAGAACAAGTTTTCCCATTCCAGTTTGTTATTGGGCAATATACAGCGGGTTGGTAATAAGGTATTTAGCTCGAAAGGAGACCTAAACTCTAAACGTCCATAACTTTTGATCCGGTTGTTCGATTTTCACCCACAATACCTTTTCGTAATGAGATCGGAGCCCTAGATCCAATGGAGAACATTTTAAACCCATTCCAGTTCGTTTAGAGGTCGATATACAGTGAGTTGTAGTGGAAATACGAGATTTTGCTCCAAATGACACAGACACTTCAAAATACCAGAATTTTTAATGCGGGTTGTAGTGAAAATGAGAGATTTAGCTCCAAATGACACTCAAACTTTAAACTGCAACAACTTTTGATGCGGTTGTCTTATTTTACCCTCACAACACCTTTTCGAAATAATCTTAGAGCACTACAATCATTGGAGCACAAGTTTTACCCATTCCAGTTCATTTAGTTGTCGATATATAGCAGGTTGCACCGGTAACGTGAAATTTAGCTCCAAATGACACCTAAACTTCTAACAGCCATAAATTTTGATTTTTATGTTTGATTTTTGCCCACAATAACTTTTCAGAATTTGCTCGAAGGCATACATCCAATAGAGCACAATTTTAAACCATTCCAGCTCATTTTAGTGGTCAATATACAGCGGGTTGCAATGGCAATGAGGGATTTAGCTCCTCTTTACACATTAACTGTAACAGGCATAACTTTTGATCTGGTTGTTTGATTTTTGCGCACAACACCTTTTTGGAATGAGCTCGAAGCCCTACATCCAATGGAGAACTAGTTTTTCCCATTCCAGTTTGTTATTGGTCAATATACAGCGGGTTGGCAATAAGGTATTTATCTCGAAAGGAGACCTAAACTTCAAACGTCCATAACTTTTGATCCGGTTGTCTGATTTTCACCCACATTACCTTTTGGGAATGAGATCGGATCCCTAGATCCAATGGAGGACAATTTAAACCCATTCTAGTTCGTTTAGAGGTTGATATACAGTGAGTTGTAGTGGAAATATGAGATTATGCTCCAAATGATACACACACTTCAAAATACCAGAATTTTTAATTCGGGTTGTCGTGAAAATGAGAGATTTAGCTCCAAATGACACTCAAACTTTAAACCGCAACAACTTTTGATGTGGTTGTCTTACTTTACCCCCACAACACCTTTTCAGAATAATCTTGGAGCACTACATTCATTGGATCACAAGTTTTACCCATTCCAGTTTATTTAGTTGTCGATATATAGCGGGTTGCAGTGGTAATGCGAAATTTAGCTCCAAATGACACCTAATCTTCTAACAGCCATAACTTTTGATTTTTTTATGTTTGATTTTTGCCCACAACAACTTTTCGGAATATGCTCATATGCATACATCCAATGGAGCACAATTTTAAACCATTCTAACTCATTTTAGTGGTCAATATACAGCGGGTTGCAATGGCAATGACGGATTTAGCTCCTCTTTACACATTAACTGTAACAGCCATAACTTTTGATCTGGTTGTTTGATTTTTGCCCACAACACCTATTTGGAATGAGCTTGGAGCCTTACATCCAATGGAGAACAAGTTTTTCCCATTCCAGTTTGTTATTGGTCAATATACAGCGGGTTGGTAATAAGGTATTTAGCTCAAAACGAGACCTAAACTTCAAACGTCCATAACTATTGATCCGGTTGTCCGATTTTCACCCACACTAACTTTTCGGAATGAGATCGGAGCCCTAGATCCAATGGATTACAATTTAAACTCATTCCAGTTCGTTTAGAGGTCGATATACAGTTAGTTGTAGTGGAAATACGAGATTTTGATCCAAATGACACATACACTTCAAAATACCAGAATTTTTAATGCGGGTTGTAGTGAAAATGAGAGATTTAGCTCCAAATGACACTCAAACTTTAAACCGCAACAACTTTTGATACGGTTGTCTTATTTTACCCCCCCCCCCACACCACCTTTTCGGAATAATCTTGGAGCACTACATTCATTGGAGCACAAGTTTTACCCATTCCAGTTCATTTAGTTGTCGATATATAGCGGGTTGTAGCGGTAATACGAAATTTAGCTCCAAATGACACTTAAACTTCTAACAGCCATAACTTTTGATTTATAAGTTTGATTTTTGCCCACAACAACTTTTCAGAATTTGCTCGAAGGCATACATCCAATGGAGCACAATTTTAAACCATTCCAGCTCATTTTAGTGGTCAATATACAACGGGTTGCAATGGCAGTGAGGGATTTAGCTCCTCTTTACACATTAACTGTAACATGCATAACTTTTGATCTGGTTGTTTGATTTTTGCGCACAACACCTATTTGGAATGAGCTCGGAGCCCTACATCCAATGGAGAACAAGTTTTTTCCCATTCCAGTTTGTTATTGGTCAATATACAGCGAGTTGGTAATAAGGTATTTAGCTCGAAATGAGACCTAAACTTCAAATGTCCATAACTTTTGATCCGGTTGTCCGTTTTCACCCACAATACCGTTTCGGAATGAGATCGAAGCCCTAGATCCAATGGAGGACAATTTAACCTATTCCAGTTCGTTTAGAGGTCGATATACAGTGAGTTGTAGTGGAAATACGAGATTTTGCTCCAAATGATACATACACTTCAAAATACCAGAATTTTTAATGCGGGTTGTAGTGAAAATGAGAGATTTAGCTCCAAATGACACTCAAACTTTAAACCGCAACAACTTTTGATGCGGTTGTCTTATTTTACCCCCCCCCCCCCCCCCCCCACAACACCTTTTCGGAATAATCTTGGAGCACTACATTCATTGGAGCACAAGTTTACCCATTCCAGTTCATTTAGTTGTCGATATATAGCGGGTTGCAGCGGTAATGCGAAATTTAGCTCCAAATGACACTTAAATTTCTAACAGCCATAACTTTTGATTTATAAGTTTGATTTTTGCCCACAACAACTTTTTAGAATTTGCTCGAAGGCATACATCCAATGGAGCACAAATTTAAACCATTCCAGCTCATTTTAGTGGTCAATATACAGCGGGTTGCAATGGAAGTGAGGGATTTTGCTCCTCTTTACACATTAACTGTAATAGGCATAACTTTTGATCTGGTTGTTTGATTTTTGCGCACAACACCTATTTGGAATGAGCTCGGAGCCCTACATCCAATGGAGAACATGTTTTTCCCATTCCAGTTTGTTATTGGTCAATATACAGCGGGTTGGTAATAAGGTATTTAGCTCGAAAGGAGACCTAAACTTCAAACGTCCATAACTTTTGATCTGATCGTCCGATTTACACCCACAATACCTTTTCGGAATGTGATTGGAGCCCTAGATCCAATGGAGAACAATTTAAACCCATTCCAGTTCGTTTAGAGGTCGATATACAGTGAGTTGTAGTGGAAATACGAGATATTGCCCCAAATGACACATACACTTCAAAATACCAGAATTTTTAATGCGGGTTGAAGTGAAAATGAGAGATTTAGCTTCAAATGACACTCAAACTTTAAACCGCAACAACTTTTGATGTGGTTGTCTTATTTTACCAAAACAACACCTTTTCAGAATAATCTTGGAGCACTACATTCATTGGACACAAGTTTTACCCATTCCAGTTCATTTAGTTGTCGATATATAGCGGGTTGCAGCGGTAATGCGAAATTTAGCTCCAAATAACTCCTAAACTTCTAACAGCCATAACTTTTGATTTTTATGTTTGATTTTTTCCCACAACAACTTTTCGGAATATGCTCAGAGGCATACATCCAATGGAGCACAATTTTAAACCATTCCAGCTTATTTTAGTGGTCAATATACAGCGGGTTGCAATGGCAATGAGGGATTTAGCTCCTCTTTACACATTAACTATAACAACCATAACTTTTGATCTGGTTGTTTGATTTTTGCGCACAACACCTATTTGGAATGAGCTCGGAGCCCTACATCCAATGGAGAACAAGTTTTTCTCATTCCAGTTTGTTATTGGTCAATATACAGCGGGTTGGTAATAAGGTATTTAGCTCGAAAGGAGACCTAAACTTCAAACGTCCATAACTTTTGATCCGGTTGTCCTAATTTCACCCACAAAACCTTTTCGGAATGAGATAGGAGCTCTAGATCCAATGGAGAACAATTAATCCCATTCCAGTTCGTTTAGAGGTCGATATACAGTGAGTTGTAGTGGAAATACGGGATTTTGCTCCAAATGACACATACACTTCAAAATACCAGAATTTTTAATGCGGGTTGTAGTGTAAATGAGAGATTTAGCTCCAAATGACACTCAAACTTTAAACCGCAACAACTTTTGATGCGGTTGTCTTATTTTACCCCCACAACACCTTTTCAGAATAATCTTGGAGCACTATATTCATTGGAGCACAAGTTTTACCCATTCCAGTTCATTTAGTTGTCGATATATAACGGGTTGCTGTTGACCCAGAAATCGGCGATCCTCCCCTAGGAGGCCTTTTTCGCTACATTTTTACAGATTACGCATTCGGGAAGGATCAGACCTCACGCAAAGGCTTTTTTCACACCCAAAGTGGTAAGAAGGGGCGACCTCCTCCTTCAGACTGCCCAAGGCGGGCGGCCTCCTCCTTCAGACCGCCCAAGGCGGGCGACCTCCTCCTTCAGACCGACCAAGGCGGGCGCGGCCTTCTCCTTCAGACCGCCCGAGGCGGGCGGCCTCCTCCTTCAGACCGCCCAAGGCGGGCGGCCTCCTCCTTCAGACCGCCCATGGCGGGCGACCTCCTCCTTTAGACCGCCCAAGGCGGGCGGTCTCCGCCTTCAGGCCGCCCAGCAGGGGCAGTCTGCTTTCAAACCGCCCAAGGTGGCGGTCTCCTTCGTTTAGACCGCACGAGTAGGGATCTGGTCACCGGATCACCGGAGGTGACGACATCGACCCAGATCCTATAAATATGACCCTCGGTATGAACAGGGGGACAGGCAAGTTGGGGGGCAAAACCGGCGGCTAGAAACAGTTGCAATATACAGCTGGTTTAGTGGTCAATATACAGCGGGTTGCAGCGGTTGCAAAGGCAATGAGGGATACATCCAATGGAGCACAAATTTAAACCATTCCAGCTTATTTTAGTGGTCAATATACAGCTGGTTGCAATGGCAATGAGGGATTTAGCTCCTCTTTACACATTAACTGTAACAACCATAACTTTTGATCTGTGTGTTTGATTTTGCGCACAACACCTTTTTGGAATGAGCTCGGAGCCCTACATCTAATTGAGAACAAGTCTTTCCTATTCAAGTTTGTCATTGGTCAATATACAGCGGGTTGGTAAAAGGGTATTTATCTCGAAAGGAGACCTAAACTTCAAACGTCCATAACTTTTGATCTAGTTGTCTGATATTCACCCACAATACCTTTTCGGAATGAGATTGGAGCCCTAGATCCAATGGAGAACAATTTAAACCCATTCCAGCTTATTAAGAGGTCGATATACAGTGAGTTGTTGTGGAAAAATATAATTTTGCTCCAAATGACACATACACTTCAAAATACCAGAATTTTTAATGCGGGTTGTTGTGAAAATGAGAGATTTAGCTCCAATTGACACTCAAACTTTAAACTGCAACAACTTTTAATGCGTTTGTCTTATTTTACCCCCACAACACCTTTTTGGAATAATCTTGGAGCACTACATTCATTGGAGCACAAGTTTTACCCATTCTAGTTCATTTAGTTGTCAATATATAGCGGGTTGCAGCGGTAATGCAAAATTTAGCTCCAAATGACACATAAACTTCTAACAGCCATTACTTTTGATTTTTATTTTTGATTTTTGACCACAACACCTTTTCGGAATATGCTCGGAGGCATACATCCAATGGAGCACAATCTTAAACCATTCCAGCAAATTTTAGTGGTCAATATACAATGGGTTGCAATGGCAATGAGGGAATTAGCTCCTCTTTACACAGTAACTGTAACAGCCATAACTTTTGATCTGGTTGTTTGATTTTTGCGCACAACACCTTTTTGGAATGAGCTCGGAGCCCTACATCCAATGGAGAACAAGTTTTTCCCATTCCAGTTTGTTATTGGTCAATATACAGCGGGTTGGTAATAAGGTATTTTGCTCGAAAGGAGACCTAAACTTTAAACGTCCATTACTTTTGATCCGGTTGTCCGATTTTCACCCATAATACCTTTTCAGAATGAGATCGGAGCCCAAAATCCAATGGAGAACAATTTAAACCCATTCCATCTCGTTTAGAGGTCGATATACAATGAGTTGTAGTGGAAATATGAGATTTTGCTCCAAATGACACATACACATCAAAAGACTAGAATTTTTAATGCGGGTTGTAGTGAAAATAAGAAATTTAGCTCCAAATAACACTCAAACTTTAAACCGCAACAACTTTTGATGCGGTTGTCTTATTTTACCCCCACAACACCTTTTCGGAATAATCTTGGAGCACTACATTCATTGGAGCAAAAGTTTTACATATTCTAGTTAATTTAGTTGTCGATATATAGCGGGTTGCAGCGGTAATGCAAAATTTAGCTCCAAATGACACCTAAACCTCTAACAGCCATTACTTTTGATTTTTATGTTTGATTTTTGCCCACAACACCTTTTCAGAATATGCTCGGAGGCATACATCCAATGAAGCACAATTTTAAAATATTCCAGCTCATTTTAGTGGTCAATATACAGCGGGTTGCAATGACAATAATGGATTTAGCTCCTCTTTACACATTAACTGTAACAGCCATAACTTTTGATCTGGTTGTTTGATTTTTACGCACAACACATTTTTCGAATGATCTCAGAGCCCTACATCCAATGGAGAACAAGTTTTTCCCATTCCAGTTTGTTATTGGTTAATATATAGCGGGTTTGTAATAAGGTATTTAGCTCGAAAGGAGACCTAAACTTCAAACGTCCATAACTTTTGATCCGGTTGTCCGATTTTCACCCACAATACCTTTTCGGAATGAGATCGGAGCCCTAAATCCAATGGAAAACAATTTAAGCCCATTCCAGGTCATTCAGAGGCCGATATACAGTAAGTTGTAGTGGAAATATGAGATTTTGAGCCAAATGACACATACACTTCAAAATACCAGAATTTTTAATGCGGGTTGTAGTGAAAATGAGAGATTTAGATCCAAATGACGCTCAAACTTTAAACTGCAACAAATTTTGATGCGATGGTCTTATTTTACCCCCACAACACCTTTTCAGAATAATCTTAGAGCACTACATTCATTGGAGCACAAGTTTTACCCATTCCAGTTCATTTAGTTGTCGATATATAGCTAGTTGCAGCGGTAATGCGAAATTTAGCTCCAAATGACACCTAAACTTCTAACAGCCATAACGTTTGATTTTTGCCCACAACACCTTTTTGGAATATGCTCGGAGGCATACATCCAATGGAGCACAATTTTAAACCATTCCAGCTCATCTTAGTGGTCAATATACAGCGGGTTGCAATGGCAATGAGGGATTTAGCTCCTCTTTACACATTAATTGTAACAGCCATAACTTTTGATCTGGTTATTTGATTTTTGCGCACAACACATTTTTGGAATGAGCTCGGAGCCCTACATCCAATGGAGAACATGTTTTTCCCATTCCAGTTTGTTATTGGTCAATATACAGCGGGTTGGTAATAAGGTATTTAGCTCGAAAGGAGACCTAAACTTCAAACATCCATAACTTTTGATCTGGTTTTCTGATTTTCACCCACAATACCTTTTCGGAATGAGATCGGAGCCCTAAATCAAATGGAGAACAATTTTAACCCATTCCAGCTCGTTTAGAGGTCGATATACAGTGAGTTGTAGTGGAAATATGAGATTTTGCTCCAAATGCCACATACACTTCAAAATACCAGAATATTTAATGCGGGTTGTAGTGAAAATGAGAGATTTAGCTCCAAATGACACTCAATCTTTAAACCGCAATAACTTTTGATGCGGTTGTCTTATTTAACCCCCACAACACCTTTTCGGAATAATCTTGGAGCACTACATTCATTGGAGCATAAGTTTTACCCATTCTAGTTCATTTAGTTGTCGATATATAGCGGGTTGCAGCGGTCATGCGAAATTTAGCTACAAATGACACCTAAACTTCTAACAGCCATAACTTTTGATATTTATGTTTGATTTTTACCCACAACACCTTTTCAGAATATGCTCAGAGGCATACATCCAATGAAGCACAATTTTAAACCATTCCAGTGCATTTTAGTGGTCAATACACAGCGGGTTGCAATGACAATGAGGGATTTAGATCCTCTTTACACATTAACTGTAACAGCCATAACTTTTGATCTGTTTGTTTGATTTTTGCGCACAACACCTTTTTGGAATGAGCTCGGAACTCTACATCCAATCGAGAACAAGTTTTTCCCATTCCAGTTTGTTATTGGTCAATATACAGCAGGTTGGTAATAAGGTATTTAGCTCGAAAGGAGACCTAAACTTCAAATGTCCATGCCTTTCGATCCGGTTGTCCGATTTTAACCCACAATTCCATTTCAGAATGAGATCGGAGCCCTAAATCCAATGGAAAACAATTTAAACCCATTCCAGCTCGTTTAGAGGTCGATATACAGTGAGTTGTAGTGGAAATACGAGATTTTGCTCCAAATGACACATACACTTCAAAATACCAGAATTTTTAATGTGGGTTGTAGTGAAAATGAGAGATTTTGCTCCAAATGACACTCAAACTTTAAACCGCAACAACTTTTGATGCGGTTGTCTTATTTTACCCCCACAATACCTTTTCGGAATAATCTTGGAGCACTACATTCATTGGAGCACATGTTTAACCCATTCCAGTTCATTTAGTTGTCGATATATAGCGGGTTGCAGCGACAATGCGAAATTTAGCTCCAAATGACACCTAAACTTCTAACAGCCATAACTTTTGATTTTTATGTTTGATTTTTGCCCACAACACTTTTTCGGAATATGCTCGGAGGCATACATCCAATGGAGCACAATTTTAAACCATTCCAGCTCATATTAGTGGTCAATATACGGGTTGCAATGGCAATGACGGATTTAGCACCTCTTTACGCATTAACTGTAACAACCTTAACTTTTGATCTTGTTGTTTGATTTTTGCGCACAACACCTTTTTGGAATGAGCTCGGAGCCCAACATCTAATGGAGAACAAGTTTTTCCCATTCCAGTTTGTTATTGGCCAATATACATCGGGTTGGTAATAAGGTATTTAGCTCGAAAGGAGACCTAAACTTCAAACGTCCATAACTTTTGATCTGGTTTTCTGATTTTCACCCACAATACCTTTTCGGAATGAGATCGGAGCCCTAAATCAAATGGAGAACAATTTAAAACCATTCCAACTCATTTAGAGGTCGATATACGGTGAGTTGTAGTGGAAATACGAGATTTTGCTCCAAATGCCACATACACTTCAAAATACCAGAATATTTCATGCGGGTTGTATTGAAAATGAGAGATTTAGCTCCAAATGACACTCAATCTTTAAACTGCAATAACTTTTGATGCGGTTGTCTTATTTTACCCCCACAACACCTTTTCAGAATAATCTTGGAGCACTACATTCAATGGAGCATAAGTTTTACCTATTCTAGATCATTTAGTTGTCGATATATAGCGGGTTGCAGCGGTCATGCGAAATTTAGCTACAAATGACACCTAAACTTCTAACAGCCATAACTTTTGATATTTATGATTGATTTTTACCCACAACACCTTTTCGGAATATGCTCGGAGGCATACATCCAGTGAAGCACAATTTTAAACCATTCCAGTGCATTTTAGTGGTCAATACACAGCGGGTTGCAATGGCAATGAGGGATTTAGATCCTCTTTACACATTAACTGTAACAGCCATAACTTTTGATCTGATTGTTTGATTTTTGCACACAACACCTTTTTGGAATGAGCTCGGAGCTCTACATCCAATCGAGAACAAGTTTTTCCCATTCCAGTTTGTTATTGGTCAATATACAGCAGGTTGGTAATAAGGTATTTAGCTCGAAAGGAGACCTAAACTTCAAATGTCCATGCCTTTCGATCCGGTTGTCCAATTTTCACCCACAATTCCTTTTCGGAATGAGATCGGAGCCCTAAATCCAATGGAGAACAAATTAAACCCATTCCAGCTCATTTAGAGGTCGATATACAGCGAGTTGTAGTGGAAATATGAAATTTTGCTCCAAATGACACATTCACTTCAAAATACCAGAATATTTAATGCGGGTTGTAGTGAAAATGAGAGATTTAGCTCCAAATGACACTCAATCTTTAAACCGCAATAACTTTTGATGCGGTTGTCTTATTTTACCCCCCACAACACCTTTTCAGAATAATCTTGGAGCACTAAATTCGTTGGAGCACAAGTTTTACCCATTCCAGTTCATTTAGTTGTCGATATATAGTGGGTTGCAGCGGTAATGCGAAATTTAGCTCCAAATGACACCTAAACTTCTAACAGCCATAACTTTTGATTTTTATGTTTGATTTTTGCCCACACCTTTTCGGAATATGCTCGGAGGCATACATCCAATGGAGCACAATTTTAAACCATTCCATCTCATTTTAGTGGTCAATATACAACGGGTTGCAATATCAATGAGGGATTTAGCTCCTCTTTACACATTAACTGTAACATCCATAACTTTTGATTTGGATGTTTGATTTTTGCGCACAACACCTTTTTGGAATGAGCTCGGAGCCCTTCATCCAATGGAGAACAAATTTTTCTCATTCCAGTTTGTTATTGGTTAATATACAGCGGGTTGGTAATAAGTTATTTAGCTCGAAAGGAGACCTAAACTTCAAACGTCCATAACTTTTGATCCGGTTGTCTGATTTTCACCCACAATACCTTTTCGGAATGAGATCGGAGCCCTAAATCCAATGGAGAGAAATTTAAACCCATTCTAGCTCGTTTAGAGGTCGATATACAGTGAGTTGTAGTGGAAATACGAGATTTTGCTCCAAATGACACATACACTTCAAAATACCAAATTTTTAATGCGGGTTGTAGTGAAAATGAGAGATTTAGCTCCAAATGACACTCAAACCTTAAACCGCAACAAGTATTGATGCGGTTGTCTTATTTTACCCCCACAACACTGTTTAATCCGAAATCGCACCTCCGAAGGAAATCGGAGGCTGCGGGCTGCCGGTTACTTTTTAGTTAAGAAAATTGAGACCGCTTGCAGCGGTCAAGGACAGACTTTGCCCGTCACGACGAATGCCACTCCTGTGATGGGCTTTCCTTTGATTAAGAAGAGGCGGTTACAGCGGGTTACAGGTGCAGGAAAGCAGAAGCCGGCCGATAAGACAGGTCGCAAGACCGGAAACTCGAGACCGCAGCTCAAACAAGCGAGCTGCTGGATTCGAGTGTGCGTGCCTTGGGAACGTCGCCGCCCCCTATTTATAGGCTCGGGGGCCTGCCCGAACTGGCAGGGATAAAATAACCGCCTGCCCGGGTACAAGAGAATCGGGCAGGCGGTGACGGGATACAGAAAGGAGAATAGAGAGAAGCCGCGCGGCTTGGCGGCTTGCGCTTACGATCTGTCTCATAGAGGGGCTGAAGATGCTGCGACCAAGGTGATGATGCCACCCAGGCGGTCTCCGATCTGAGACCGTGACTTGTTTCCTTGGACTTGGTCTCGCTGATCTTCACGGCGCAACCCGGGCGGTCTCCGACTTGAGACCGCGACTTACCCTTGGGACTTGGACCTTGTTGGGCTTCATGCCGCAACCCGGGCGGTCTCCGACTTGAGACCCCGGCTTTCCTCTTGTACTTGGGCTTTGGTAGTCTTCAATATTTGGAGGCGATCTGAATCATGTCAGACCTCCCGATCTGTGTGGGTTGGTGCTGACGAACCTCGTAAAACCTGAACCAGGCGACTTGTATCCGCAGACCGCCCGGTCTGCGAGTAATCCTATTCGGAAGCGGTCTTCTGGGCAAATTTTATCCCAGCATATTTTTAAATTATGAGAAGATTTCGAAAATATTAGTTCTAACCGGAGACCGCGCCGATCTTGTCCTGTGGGTTATAAATGTTCTGGAAGCTTCTATTTTCGCATAACTGCAACGCTATCACGAGTCACTACTCACCCCTCGCGGTTAGAACTTTCTTACTGAACAGCCCAATCAAGATGGTGGATCTTATGGCCGAGTTCGAAGGTCGCCAGAAGCCAGGTAAAGACCGCGAAGGAGATCGCCCGAAGGATAAGAAGAAGAAGAAAAAGAAGACACCGCCCGACAACACAGTTACTATTGCCTCCACGGGTAAGCCAACCGACCTGCCTCCTGAGCTGACAGTCGAATTTTCGAATAGAAACGAAGCGGGTTGCTCGAACCCACCCCCAGCTGATCCTCCTGCCGTTTCTGATAAGGGAACCAACCTGGCCCCTTCTCCGGACAAGACGGACTCGGAAGTCGCCGTCCCGAAGGCCGATGGGGTAGATTCTTTTAAAGTGGAGGTCCCTCCCTCTGGCGTATTCCACATGAAGATAAGAGATGAAGGGGGAGAAGCGGTTGACTCCCCCAAGCCGAGCGACCAGCAGGGCCTGGTAATGAACATTGAAGACAGCTCGGTTTCCCCAAAACAAGCCGGCCTGAAGTCGACCAAGAAGAGGAAAAAAGATGAGTCCACGACGGACAGGCTTCTGAAAAGGGTGAAGGGCCTAAAGGACAAAAACAAGGTGGCTTCCAGAAAACCGGGAGCGGGTAGCCTGCAAGGCAAGTCGCGCGAGAAGGAACTTTCGGAGGGCGTAATTACTCATTCACCCAAGCCGAACGACCAGATCCACACCGATGCGCACAGCATCTCTGTAAGTGATATCATCAGGGACTTGGATTCCCTCCAAAAACAAGACGACCTATTGAGATCTTCTTCCGACCTGCAGTCCGCTGACCCGCCTAGAGAGAAAGAGGTCGCCCTGGCTGAGAATACGACCAACATTAAGGAGGCAGTCCTGCCTGAGGTTGCGACTAGAACCGAGAAAGCCGCACCGGCCCCTGAAGATTCTGTGATGACCGGGCTTCGGCTTATGCAGGTGATGGCGGAGAAAGTAAGGGATCAGCTTACCAGACCGCCACCGCCGCCACCCAATCTTCTATTGCAAGGTAAAGGGGTCGCGGATTACTGCCCTGTTCATTTTTTCAAGACGAGGCCTCGGAACAAGTCGCGCGACTTGTTGTTGAACCCATCACAAAGCTTCTTTCCCTCCGCCGCTCAATTTTCTGCTGCCAAGCGGAGGCAAAGCGAGAGATCGTGGAGAGAACAACGCCGAAAGATCGATACCGAGCAAGCAAAGCGATCTATCTGCACGAATTTTACTCGAACTGCAGCGGCTTGTAAGCGAGGAGAATTTGGAAAGAGCGGTCTTCTTTTGATAATCCTCCTGTTATATGAAGTTATATTCGGCCGACCTTTTTGACTATCTTTCTCATTTGCAGATGATCGTGATTCCATTCGGAAACCGGGCGAACTGGTGACTTATCTCCCTCCACTTGATTCACCTTTGCCGAGTTCCTTGGTTATTCTGGATACCCGGATGGAGGATGAGATGACCCGTCTTCAAAGGAACTTCGAAACCTTACGAAGCTGCTGAAGGCCCTTGAGGTGCGGGAGAAAGCCGCTCAGGGGGAAAAAATTGCACTGCGGGCTGAAATGGAAGCTGAGAGGAGGGAGAACCGAGCTGCGCTGGAGGCCGAGCGGAAAGAGCGCCGGGAGAAGGAGAAGGCGCAATAAGACCAGGTGGCTGCACTGACCGCCCGGTTTGATCGTGGAAAGAAAGAGTTCCAGAAATTCGAAGGAGACTGTGCCTACTATAGGGACAAATACCTCCATTTGTCAAGGGAGGTCGGTGGAAGCCGGCGTCCTCTTAGTGCGTCTGATGAAGGTCGGCGTTGTCACGCAGCCCGGATGCTGGGACGAGCTCGTCTCTTCCAGTAGCCAGGACGATCCACCCTGTTGCTAGTGCAAATGAGCCCGCAGCGGCCTTACCTACTCATGTGATCCCAGCAGCGCGAGTAGAGAGGGATGCCACGCGGCTTCATAGCATGATCAACCACCTCAATCATAGCATTAATCAGATGCGAGGGACTGTTCTTCATATCGGAGACCATATCGCGCGACTTTATAGAGAAGATGCGTCGAGCGATGCCCGCCAGTGATAAGCGGTTTTAAGACAATCATTTGTAATATTCTATTCGGTCCTTTGGACAACTTAACAGCTTGAGCTTGATTTTATGTCATTTGGTCTGTATTTCAGACCGCTCGGTCTGTGTATTTGGACTTCTTCATTCGTATGTTGGTTGATGCCTGCGAATTGCTTTATAAGCCGAGCAGCTTGTTTCAGTTGCTTCTTTAATTCGCTTGCTTGAATTTTACTTGTGGTTTAATGTTTTAGCCTTGTATAGAAATGTGCCCGCGCGGTTTGATTAGTCTAGCCGCGATTTGACCTTTGCTAAATGCAGATCACCCGTTCTTATAAGTAGCGCCTTTCCGAAGACCTTTTTACCAGAATTTTAAGATGGGAGTAAAGCGCCAGCCGAAGCGACCTGCGAAGACATCTGCTACCCGCTCCGAAGCCGCTCTAGCGTTCCATTCAGCAAACCTTGAGGAATGCCATCTGACTAAGGCCGAATTGGATGAATTTGTTGAGAAGCATATGGTTGATAGTCCGCTGCTCGCGCGACTTCCGCTCTGTGATGAGCGGATGAACTCTTCTAGACCGAACCAAATCGCCATCCCAATCGATCAATTCGATTGCGGCTTCAAGTTCCCCATATCAATCGAACTCGCCATGGTCTTTGACCACTATGGAGTTGTCCCCGGCCAAATCTCCCCTAACTCAATGGCCGGGATTTGCAGCTTCATTTCATACCTGCGGTCTGAGAGAGTCCGCTTCTCTATGGACCACTTTAGAAAGATATTCTCGGTGCGGGCTATCCCGGACTCCGAGTCGAATGTTTTCAAAGACCATCTCTACTTCAGCTGCCGGGGGTTGAAGATGGTCAACCTCGCGAATAAGGTCATGGCCTGGTCGGAGAGGTATTTGATTTCCGAAGGCCGACTTGGCCTACTGAACCCGAACCCGCAAGTGTTGCCAAAGGAGGCCTTTCAAGAGGTCGCTATAAGCGAGATCGAGAAGAAGACCTGCAAGCTTCTCGAGGATGCACGGCTTAATGTAAGCCACTACCTCCTGCTGCTCGCCGAGTTAGAGAATGTTCGGCCTGAAGACAGTAAGTTTTCCTTCAACCCGCTTCCTGCTTCAATGTTGACCGCACGATCTCTTGTTCTGACTCTTCTCTTTTGTAGCCGAGGCCATTGTCCCCAATAACATGCCAGTCAGCCCAGCCGTTTTGATCTTAACTCAGACTGAGAAGAGAAAGAGACAGGTCAAAAATAAGCCGCTGCTATCCGATGGGGAGGATTCGACTTCCTCGGGTGACTTCTCTGCCCTCCGTTCCTTCAGCAAGGTGAAGGATTTAAAAGGCCGCACGGTCTTGACCTGGCATCCGGACGGTGATTGCGTCCAGGTCTCTACTGCGCTCCCCCACTGGGCGAATGAGAAGTCGGGCCGGCATGCTGAGTCCGCCAACATTGTCATGTTTGGCCGACGAAACTTCAGGCGATTAAGGAAGATCCCTGAGGAGGAGCTCGCCCGGGAGGCCGCGCGGGTTGGAGCTAAGAGCCTTATCACCAACGTCTTCATGTGGATGACCTTCAAAAGATTTATCAGAGCAAATGGTCATCTAGAGAAGGAAAATGCCGAATTGAAGAAGGAAGTCGCGCGGCTAAAGGAGGCCGAGTTGGTAAGTCATCACCTGGCTAGCCATCTTTCTGTTTTTTCCAAACCGTGCGGTTTCTTACCTTTACTCTTTCTTTGCAGGCAAAGTATGATGAGACCGATCCGGTCTATCAAGAAAAACTTTTCCCTCATGTTGTCGAGGGAATTGATAATGCTTTTAACCGCATGCGAGAGCTCAGAGGGCTCGCCGCCGGTTTTGAGCATTTCACCTTTTCTGATGCCTACCCGACTTTACAAAAGAAATTAGAGAAGATCAGGTGGAGGGCCAAAGGGAAGAACAAAGTTGATGGGTCTAGTTCGGAGGAAAGTGACGACGAGGATGATGATGTCGAAAAGCCCGCAGCGGCTAAGGATGATGAGAGAGGCTCGGACTCTGAGTCCAGCGATTCTGAAGAAGGGGTCGGGCGCAAGTCGGGCGAACTGAGCAGCTCATCTTCGTCGGGAAGCGAGGGCTATTCTCCCGATGTTTTGATCGATGGCAACGAACATTCGAGTGCTCCTGTATCTAAGAAACTCAAGCCGGATAATCAGTAGTTGTATTTTATTTTTTTATTTTGAATAGTCGGCGGCTTGATTTTGTTAGCCGGTCGGTTAAAGCATAATGTAAGAATATTTTGATAATGCAATGGAAAGTTTTTACCTATCTAGCCGTTTACTTTCTGCGACTTACTTGTGATTGTTTGCGATTTCTTTCTGCTTTGGAAAATTAACTCTCTTCTAACCAAGTCGTGCGACTTAATATTGACTCAACCGGTCAGGGCACTGATCTTCATAGAATTCCGGTCAAGTAACCATTAGAAAAACCTGTTCGCATAGCTTGTTTCTTCAATCCAGATCAAGTGGATTTGATTCATCCTGAGAAAGTGTCAACTATAATGTTGTGATACGTAGTCGAAGCGGTTTGGATACATAATCGAGCGGACAGAAATCTAAGTTCTGCCTTATCTAATTATGAATGCCTTGTGATAGCCAGGAAGCCAAACACAACCAAGCCGCGCGATTATTACCTGACTTTGCATAAATGCTTTACAGGATAAAGAATGCCAAGTCATAAGAACAATTAACAGGCCGAGCGGCCAGCACTTTAACTCGAGCGACTTACAACTCAGATTGCTGCAAGTCTCATCCCTGTGAATATTGTTAATAACTGGTACATCCGCGCGGGATATATATATTTATAACTCGGATAGATGGAAATCTGAACAGGAAATTGACATAACCAAGCCGCGCGATTATAACCTGGCTTTTCGTAATTGCTTCGCAAGATAGAATATCAAGTCATAAGAAAACAATTGGTAGGCCGTGCGATTAATATTTAACCCGAATGATTTATGTGACTCAGCCTTACATAACATTGACTGATAAACCAGCGCAGACTATACATACTTTGAGCGGTTAGTAGCTTGATACTTGCAATGAGAATCATAATTGCTTGATTGTGAAGAGCCTGTTATTAACCGAACGAATCGAATTGAAACCCATAAAGATGATAGGTTCACAAACCGAATGATGAGATCGACCGGTCATGATTATGCTTGATCCCTTGATATTTGCCTTGTGACATTTTATGATATCCTGCTTATCTCAAATCATCCGGTCTGAAAACCAGACCGCATGATATCTTTGGTACCTGCTTTTTTCAAACCGTCCGGTTTAAGCATAAATAAAAATCCTATTTTTTCTCCCAAATGGTCTAGAGTGACCATATAGGACGAGATAATTTCCTGTAATGTAACAAGAGATGGCTATAGACTCAGATGACCAAATGCGCAGGTGGGCCTAGGCGGCGAACATTGCTTTCCTCAAGTGGTCATAAGAGCTGTAGAAATAAAGAAAAAGACAAGTACAGACCCAGATGACCAAGTGGGCAGGTGGGCCTAGGCGGCGAACATTGCTTTCCTCAAGTGGTCATAAGAGCTGTAGAAATAAAGAAAAAGTCAAGTACAGACCCAGATGACCAAGTGGGCCTAGGCGGCGAACATTGCTTTCCTCAAGTGGTCATAAGGGTTGTAGGTGACTCAACTGCTCTCTTTCCTTGGGCTACAAGCCGAGTTGATCAATTGGGCAGGTGGGCCTAGGCGGCGAACATTGCTTTCCTCAGAGAGATCAACTCAGTTGTGGGTCCCGCTTAGGCATCGCTTGAGAGTACCTAGGAGTATTCGATGGTCACAGACTAAGATGATCAGTTGGGCAGGTGTGGTTATGCCGCGGGGGCTATACCGATATTGCTTTCCTCGGAAAGATCATCAAAGCTGTAACTATATCCCTCTCGGGGCATGATAGAGCCAACATTCACCTAGACCTCCCTTGATGCAGGGGTGTGTCGGATATCAGTCGGGATCCAAGGTTCCGAAGACCACCGCATGGGAATTGCCAAGCTACCACTACACGTGTGCGAAAACTCCCCGCTACACATGATCTTCATGGTTTTACGCTAATGACTACAATCCGAGGGGGTTCGAGCAGAACTCGGCGATGTCTCCGCGGTTCAGTGAGTTTGATATATAAAAAAGTGTAAAAAAGAATCATCAGACATGGAGAAGTGTCAGTATGGGGCTTCTCATTAAAAATATCCAGAAAATGTAAGAAAGTAAAGAGGACATTTTAAGGATAGAACCGTTTGAGATCGTCACCGCTCCAGGTGCGTGAGATGTCTTCTCCTTCACTTGTCTGAAGGCGGTAAGCCCCGCTTTTTAGTACTTCTTTGATGATGAAAGGTCCGACCCAATTGGGATTCAGCTTTCCGACGTTGCCTGTTCTGGCTGCTGCATCAACTTTCTTTAGCACAACGTCTGCAACTGCAAAATGTTTTACCCTGACATTCTTGTCAAAGTTCTTCGCCATTCTCCTTTTAACTTCTTCTTATCTGATTGTTGCCTCGTCCTGAAGCTCTTCGATCAGATCCAGACTATACTTAATAGCTTCGTCATTGTCTTCTAACCATGCTTCTCCTCCCTCCTTTGCATACACAACTCTTGGAGTGACCACCTCAAATTCTACAGGAACAACAACTTCCGAGCCATGGGATAATTTGAATGGTGTCTCCCCCATAGCTGAAGATGGAGTAGTACGAAGTGTCCAAAGGATGGAAGGAAGTTGGTCTGCCAATTTCCTCTTTGATTCAAGACCCTCTTTGATTTCCTCTTTGATTCAAGACCCTCTTGATTTCCTCTTTGATTCAAGTTGGGATAATTTGAATGGTGTCTCCCCCATAGCTGAAGATGGAGTAGTACGAAGTGTCCAAAGGATGGAAGGAAGTTGGTCTGCCAATTTCCTCTCTGTCCAAAGGATGGAAGGAAGTTGGTCTGCCAATTTCCTCTTTGATTCAAGACCCTCTTCATCAGAAGCTGTTGGATCTGCCTATTTGCGGCTTCTACCTGGCCATTCGTTCTCGGATGATGCACAGAAGAGAACCGAAGGTCAATCCCAACCTGATCACAGAAGGCTATCATCTCTGAATTGTTAAACTGCGGACCATTATCAGTGACAATTGCTAGCGAAATTCCATGCCGGCAGACTATCTCTCCCCAGATGAAATTTCTGATAACTTGGGTTGTAGTTTTTGCCAATGCTTTCGCCTCAATCCACTTGCTGAAGTAGTCAATCATCACAATGATAAAGCGACGCTGACAGCTGGCTATTGGGAAGGGTCCGATAAGATCCATCCCCCATACTGCGAAGGGCCATGACACAGTTATTGATCTGAGTGACTGAGCGGGCAGATGTTGGAGAGGGGCAAACTTTTGACACTGAACACATCGCTTGACAAATGCATCGGCATCCTTCCTCATGGTTGGCCAGAAATATCCCTGCCTTAAGATTCTCTTCTCCAGAGTCTTCGCTCCTGAATGGCTACCACACTCCCCGGAATGAACTTCCTGAAGTATGGTTGGGATTTCATCCTCGGAAACACATCGTGCTGAGGGAGAGATCAAATTCTTTCTGTAGAGAACTCCTGCTATTAGATAATAGTATGCCGCTTTCCTTCTGAATCTTCTTCTATCTTTGTGGAATGATGGAAATCCCCTTTTGACAAAAACAGCTCGTAAGGGTCCTTCCACGAAGGATTATGATCAATTTGCATGAGTTCCGCTTCATCTGTTGCCGGATGAAAAAGTTCAGAGGTCACTCCCTCGGATGGAAGACCAAACTTTGACAACTCATCTGCTTCCTCATTTTGTGTCCTTGGAATATGCTCGATAACGAATGACTTGAATCTTTCGATTTCCTTTTTGTCTAACAGCAGATACTTCCTCAAAATCGGCTCCCTTGTCTCATAATTCCCCAAGACCTGAGAGGCCATTACTAATGAATCGGTTCTAACATGTACATGTTCTATGCCCAGCTCTTTTGCAAGCCTCAGCCCAGCCAAAAGTGCTTCATATTCTTCCTGATTATTTGTAACTGGAAAGAAGAATTTGATAGCTTGCTCCAGCCTGATGCCATTTGGACTGATTAAAATTACCCCGGCTCCCACGGAGTTTTTACCAGAAACCCCATCCACATAAATGACCCAAGCCAAAGGAGATTGCACCACCTATTCAGGGCTAGATTCTGCTGTATCCACCAAGAAGTCTGCCAAGATTTGTGCTTTGATTGCTGTTCGGGGGATGTATGATATTTCAAATTCGCTTAGTTCAATAGCCCATTTAGCCAACCTCCCTGAACGGTCTGGCTTTTCAAGAACATTTCTTAAAGGATGATCTGTAATCACTTGGATAGGATGAGCCTGAAAATAAGGAAGAAGCCTTCGTGAAGACATAACCAAGGCCAAGGCCAGATTCTCCAAGATTGAATATCCGGTTTCTGCATCTTTGAGAATGTGGATAACATAATATATTGGAAACTGCCTCTTCTTTTCCTCCCGAACGAGGACAGAACTCACCGCATCTGGGCCGACTCCCAAATATAAGAATAATATTTCCCCCTCACGGGGACTTTGGAGTAGCGGAGTTGAAGTCAACTGTACTTTTAGCTGCTCGAAAGCCCAGTTGCACTCCTCGCTCGATTCAAACTTTGATCCTCCCCGCAATATTTTAAAGAATGGGGCACTTTTATCTCCTGATTTGGAGATTAACCTGCTCAATCCTGCCAACCTTCCTCCAAGTTGCTGAACTTCCTTGGTATTTCGAGGAGGGGTCATATCAAGGATGGCCTTCACCTTATCTGGGTTCGGTGCAAGGCCATTAGCAGTTAAGAGATGCCCGAGAAACTTTCCCTTGTTTGCCCCAAACACACATTTCAATGGGTTCAATTTTAACTTGAACCTCCGTAGAGTAGTGAACGTCTCTACGAGGTCTTTCAAGTGCAATGAGAATGTTTTTTTTTTCAGAAGGAGATCATCAACGCAAACTTTGAGGTTCCTGCCTTTTTGATGTTTAAAGATGGTATCCATCATTCTTTGATATGTTGCGCCCGCATTTTTAAGACCGAAGGGCATTACGAGATAGCAGTAACACCCATCATTGGTGATAAATGAGGTGTGCGGGATATCAGGCTTGTGCATTTTAATTTGATGGTACCCAGAGAAAGCATCGAGAAAACTCATAAAATCATACCCAACCGCGGAATCAACTAAGACATCTATCTGAGGCAGAGGGTAGCAATCTTTGGGACACGCTTTATTAAGTTTGGTGAAGTCTGCGCACATGCGCCACTTCCCACCAGATTTCTTAACCATTACAACATTGGACATCCACGTGGGATATTGAATTTCAGAAATAAAGCCTGCTTTCAGGAGTTTGGCAATCTCCTCTCTGATGGGCAACGCCAGCTTGGTTGCCACTTCTCTCTTCTTTTGCTGGACGGACTTGAACTCGGGAGATATGTTCAGATGATGACAAGCCACGTCCGGATCCACTCCTGGCATATCCTCCGCTGACCAGGCGAAGACATCCAGGTTCTCCAAAAGGCAGGAGATCAGCTCCACTTTCTCCTCCTCCAGCAACTCAGCATTGATGACCAGCTTCTTTTCTTCCCCTTCAGCAATAGGAACCTCTTGGGTCGCCTGGGCAGGTTTCAGGTGAGCTCCTTCTCAATCTTTTCCTTCCTCAGCAGCCCTTGAGGATTCAGCAATTTCTAGAACTTCAGCTGTGGCCTTGGGAAGTGAAACATCGGTGATTATGTTGACAGTTTGAACGTAACATTCCCGAGCCACCTTTGGGTTGCTTCTGACCCGATACGGCCTTCCTTCGGCAGCGAACTTAAGAGTAAGGTTAAAGGTGGACACTACTGCCCTGTATGCATTAAGAATCGGCCTCCCGAAGATGGCGCAGTAGTTGCTTGGGGCATCCACCACCACGAAATTGATTAGCTTTATCACTCCTCCAAGAGAGACAGGAGCTTCACTGAACCCTCTACTTCTTTCTTCTCCCCAGAAAAACCGTAGAGGGGCCCGTCGGTGGAAAGCAGAGGCTTTCCAGTTTTCAGGGCTTCGAAGGTTGGGAGGAAAAGGAGATTGACAGAGCTGCCTGTGTCAATCAAGATCTTGTGAACAGTATAATTCTCGATGACGGCTTTGATGACCACCGCATCGTCGAAGGTATTGGCATTGGGGGGGAGGTCATCCTGACCAAAGGTGACAATGGTGCTTTCAGGGGGAGAACTTGTAGTTGCTGCCACTTCTTGTTTCAAGACACTCGCAATGCTGGATTTGCGAGATGACTCTGCTCCAGCCCCTCCATGGATACAATAGATGTCCCCCAAGGGGCCCACATCATTGACTTTGATGCATTCGACGAAAGGATGTATGTCTCCATAGCAGCCGGCGTCTTCGACGTCGGCGCATTCCCAGGTTACTTCCACTGTTTCTTTCTCTTTTTTCTTCTCGGCGGCTGGCTCAGCAGTTGCCTCCTTCCGAACTAGACCCCAGAGCTTTCCTTCTCCCAGGAGCCTCTCTATCAGCAAGCGAAGGGCCCGCCAGTCTTCGGTCAGATGCCCTCCCTCCTTATGATATTCACAGTAAAGATTCGGATTTCGACTGCGAATATCTGACTTTAGAGGAGCAGGCCTTTTGAAATCTGGCCTTTTCTGGAGGATCTGGACCACTTCGTCCATGGTGACATTTAAGGGAGTGAATGACTCTTGCGAGTCATCATATTGAGTGGATGGAATGACTGGAGGTGGCTGCGTGGTATACTATGGCAAGTATACCGGCATGATTTGCGGAAGAGGAATGGATGGAGCGGGAGCGATGGCCAACGGCGGTTTCTGATCCTGAAACCGTTGATGGCCAATAAAAGGTTGTTTATTTTTGTAATTTCTTCCCCTCTGGGAACGGGGTTCAAAGTGGGACTGGTTTGATGGTGGATGGTGAAAGGACGGATTAGACTGCTCCTTGTCGCTTACCAGCTTTGCGACATAATCAGGATTGCTCTTTTCTCCTCTAATGAACATATTTGCCAAACTTATCATTTCCTGATAAGTTCTTGGCTCCCTTATATTCGCTTCGAATTTTAGGGGGCCCTCCCTCAAGCCATGAATGAGGGCAACCCTATACAACTCTGGATCCACATTCTATACTTCCATGATCTCCTTCTGGAAGCGGTCTACGAAACAGGCCCACGTTTTGTCCTCCCGCTGCTTTTTATCGAAAAGGGTCGCCGGGCCACTTTTCCTCTACCTTGAAGAAGAGAATCTCAGCAAAAATACCTTCGCAACTCAGCAAAACAACTGATCGATCTGGGGTGCAACCCATAAAACCACTCCCTTGCTTGTCCTTCAAAGGATGTCATAAGGAGCTTGCACTTGGTTGCATCAATTAAGGTCCTAAGAGTGATGGCCGACTCGAAGGCTTGTAGATGAACAGTGGGATCGGTCTCTCCATTGAAAACCGGCAGACGAGGCTCTCTGAAATTATTAGGGGCTGGCTCCCACCGGACTTCGTCCATGATGGGAGAAGTTTCTTCAACATCTTCATATAGAGGAGCAGGATTGTAAGCCGCCGGAGCTGCGGCTACTCGCGGACAAGCCGCCTGGTAGGAGGACCAGGCAGCAGCTTCTGGCGAGTAGGAGTGATGAACAGCAACCTCAGGCGGGTAGGAGAAACGGGCTGCGCCCTCTTGTGGGTAAGAAAGGCGGGCAGCATGAGAAGCCGCCCCCTGGAAATCAAGGACTCGAGCCGGCATGCTGTGCGCGGCTTCCTGGTAGAAGTTTTGTCTGGCCGCAAAACCTTCTTGCTGGGGTTGGAAGTTGGCGGCTTGTGGTAGAGGGTAGGGCGGAGGAGGAACCGAAGTCACCGCCTGATTAACCGCGGCTTGCTGTGGAACTAACCGCTCGGTTAATATGGCCAAAGTCTGACTGATTGCGTCTAACCGCTGATCAGTCGCCTTCTGAGCCCGCTCGGCTTCTCTTCTGGATTGCTCCAAGGCTTCCCACAAAGAGTCTTCACTGTGATCGGAGCGGTCTCCAAGGGGGAACTGACGGTCTAACATTGTATCAAGGATTTTACCGACAATCCGTGATCTGAAGGTCGCGTGTTTCTGTTGAATCCGAAATCGCACCTCCGAAGGAAATCGGAGGCTGCGGGCTGTCGGTTACTTTTTATTTAAGAAAATTGAGACCGCTGGCAGCGGTCAAGGCCATACTTCGCCCATCACGGCGATGCCACTCCTGTGACGGGCTTTCCTTTGATTAAGAAGAGGCGATTACAGTGGGTTACAGGTGCAGGAAAGCAGAAGCCGGCCGGTCAGACAGGTCGCAAGACGGGAAACTCGAGACCGCAGCTCAAACAAGCGAGCTCCTGGATTCGAGTGTGCGTGCCTTGGGAATGTCGCTGCCCCCTATATATAGGCTCGGGGGCCTGCCCGAACGGGCAGGGATAAAATAACCGCCTGCCCGGGTACAGGAGAATCGGGCAAGCGGTGACGGGATACAGAAAGGAGAAAAGAGAGAAGCCGCGCGGCTTGGCGGCTTGCGCTTGCGGTCTGCCTCGTAGAGGGGCTGAAGATGCTGCGACCAAGGTGATGATGCCACCCGAGCGGTCTCCGATCTGAGACCGCGGCTTGTTTCCTCGGACTTGGTCTCGCTGATCTTCACGGCGCAACCCGGGCGGTCTCCGACTTGAGACCACGACTTACCCTTGGGACTTGGACCTTGCTGGGCTTCATGGCGCAACCCAGGCGGTCTCCGACTTGAGACCCCGGCTTGCCTCTTGTACTTGGGCTTGGTAGTCTTCAATATTTGGAGGCAATCTGAATGATGTCAGACCGCCCGTTCTGTGTGGGTTGGTGCTGATGGACCTCGTAAAACCTGAATAGGGCGACTTGTATCCGCAGACCGCCCGGTCTGCGAGTAATGCTATTCGGAAGCGGTCTTCTTGTTAAACAAACACCTTTTCGGAATAATCTTAGAGCACTACATTCATTGGAGCACAAGTTTTACCCATTCTAGTTCATTTAGTTGTCGATATATAGCGGGTTGCAGCGGCGGTAATGCGAAATTTAGCTCCAAATGACACCTAAACTTCTAAACGCCATAACTTTTGATTTTTATGTTTGATTTTTTCCCACAACACCTTTCCGGAATATGCTCAGAGGCATACATCCAATGGACCACAATTTTAAACAATTCCAGCTCATTTTAGTGGTCAATATACAGCGGGTTGCAATGGCAATGAGGGATTTAGCTCCTCTTTACACATTAACTGTAACAGCCATAACTTTTGACCTGGTTGTTTGATTTTTGCGCACAACACTTTTTTGGAATGATCTCGGAGCCCTACAACCAATGGAGAACAATTTTTTCCCATTCCAGTTTGTTATTGGTCAATATACAGCGGGTTGGTAATAAGGTATTTAGCTCGAAAGGAGACCTAAACTTCAAACGTCCATTACTTTTGATCCGGTTGTCCGATTTTCACCCACAATACCTTTTCAGAATGAGATCGGAGCCCTAAATCCAATGGAGAACAATTTAAACCCATTCCAGCTCGTTTAGAGGCCTATATATAGTGAGTTGTAGTGGAAATATGAGATTTTGCTCCAAATGACACATACACATAAAAATACTAGAATTTTTAATGCGGGTTGTAGTGAAAATGAGAGATTTAGCTCCAAATGACACAAACTTTAAACCGCAATAATTTTTGATGCGGTTGTCTTATTTTACCCCCACAACACCTTTTCAGAATAATCTTGGAGCACTACATTCATTGGAGCACAAGTTTTACCCATTCCAGTTCATTTAGTTGTCGAAATATAGCGAGTTGCAGCGGTAATGCGGAATTTAGCTCCAAATGACACCTAAACTTCTAACAGCCATAACTTTTGATTTTTATGTTTGATTTTTGCCCACAATATACAACGGGTTGCAATTGCAATGAGGGATTTAGCTCCTCTTTACACATTAACTGTAACAACCATAACTTTTGATCTGGTTGATTGATTTTTGCGCACAACACCTTTTTGGAATAAGCTCGGAGCCCTGCATCCAATGGACAACAAGTATTTACCATTCCAGTTTGTTATTGGTCAATATACAGCGGGTTGGTAATAAGGTATTTAGCTCGAAAGTAGACCTAAACTTCAAACGTCAATAACTTTTGATCCGGTTGTCCGATTTTCACCCACACTAACTTTTCGGAATGAGATCGGAGCCCTAAATCTATTGGAGAACAATTTAACCCCATTCCAGCTTGTTTGGAGGTCGATAAACAGTGAGTTGTAGTGGAAACACGAGATTTTGCTCCAAATGACACATACACTTCAAAATACCAGAATTTTTAATGCGGGTTGTAGTGAAAATGACAGATTTAGCTCCAAATGACACTCAAACTGTAAAACGCAACAACGTTTGATGCGATTGTCTTATATTACCCCCACAACACCTTTCCAGAATAATCTTGGAGCACTACATTCATTGGAGCACAAGTTTTACCCATTCCAGTTCATTTAGTTGTTGAAATATAGCGGGTTGCAGCGGTAATGGGAAATTTAGCTCCAAATGACACCTAAACTTCTAACAGCCATAACTTTTGATTTTTTTGTTTGATTTTTGCCCACAACACCTTTTCGGAATATGCTCGGAGGCATACATCTAATGGAGCACAATTTTAAACGTTTCCAGCTCATTTTCATAGAAAATATACAACGGGTTGCAATGGCAATGAGGGATTTAGCTCCTCTTTACACATTAACTGTAACATCCATAACTTTTGATCTGGTTGTTTGATTTTTGTGCACAACACCTTTTTGGAGTGCGCTAGGAGCCCTACTTCTAATGGAGAACAAGTTTTTCCCATTCCAGTTGTTATTGGTCAATATACAGTGGGTTGGTAATGAGGTATTTAGCTCGAAAGGAGACCTAAACTTCAAATGTGCATTACTTTTGATTCGTTTGTCCGATTTTCAACCACAATACCTTTTCGGAATGGAATCGGAGCCCTAAATCCAATGGAGAATAATTTAAACTCATTCCAGCTCGTTTAGAGGTTGATATACAGTGAGTTGTAGTGGAAATATGAGATTTTGCTACAAATGACACATACACTTCAAAATACCAGAATTTTTAATGCCGGTTGTAGTGAAAATGAGAGATTTAGCTCCAAATGACACTCAAACTTTAAACCGCAACAACTTTTGATGCGGTTGTCTTATTTTACCCCCACAACACCTTTTCAGAATAATCTTGGAGCACTACATTCATTGGAGCAAAAGTTTTACCTATTCCAGTTCATTTAGTTGTCGATATATAGCTAGTTGCAGCGGTAATGCAAAATTTAGCTCCAAATGACACCTAAACTTCTAACAGCCATAACTTTTGATTTTTATCTTTGATTTTTGCCCACAACACCTTTTCAGAATATGCTCGGAGGCATACATCCAATGGAGCACAATTTTAAACCATTCCAGCTCATTTTAGTGGTCAAAATACAGCGGGTTGCAATGGCAATGAGTGATTTAGCTCCTGTTTACACATTAACTGTAACAGCCTTAACTTTTGATCTGGTTGTTTGATTATTACGCACAACACCTTTTTGGAATGAGCTCGGAGCCCTACATCCAATGGAGAACAAGTTTTTTCCATTCCAGTTTATTATTGGTCAATATACAGCGGGTTGGTAATAAGGTATTTAGCTCGAAAGGAGACCTAAACTTCAAACGTCCATAACTTTTGATCCGGTTGTCCGATTTTCACCCACAATACCTTTTCGGAATGAGATCGGAGCCCTAAATCCAATGGAAAATAATTTAAACCCATTCCAGATCGTTTAGAGGTTTATATACAATGAGTTGTAGTGGAAATATGAGATATTGCTCCAAATGACACATACACTTCAAAATACCAGAATTTTTAATGCGAGTTGTAGTAAAAATGAGAGATTTAGCTCCAAATGACACTCAAACTTTAAACTACAACAACTTTTGATGCGGTTGTCTTATTTTACCCCCACAACACCTTTTCAGAATAGTCTTGGAGCACTACATTCATTGGAGCACAACCCATTCCAGTTCATTTAGTTGTCGATATATAGCGGGTTGTAGCGGTAATGCGAAATTTAGCTCCAAATGACACCTAAACCTCTAACAACCATAACTTTTGATTTTTATGTTTGATTTTTGCACCTTTTCGGAATATGCTCGGAGGCATACATCCAATGGAGCACAATTTTAAACTATTCCAGCTCATTTTAGTGGTCAATATATAGGGGGTTGCAATGGCAATGAGGGATTTAGCTCCTCTTTACACATTAACTGTAACAGCCATAACTTTTGATCTGGTTGTTTAATTTTTGCGCACAACACCTTTTTGGAATGAGCTCGGAGCCCTACATCCAATGGAGAACAAGTTTTTCCCATTCCAGTTTGTTATTGGTCAATATACAG
The DNA here is from genome assembly GCA_033032865.1 of Dactylorhiza incarnata. Taxonomy (NCBI): domain Eukaryota; kingdom Viridiplantae; phylum Streptophyta; class Magnoliopsida; order Asparagales; family Orchidaceae; genus Dactylorhiza; species Dactylorhiza incarnata. The sequence goes on along the minus strand of JAWHQI010000629.1, from coordinate 100,725 downwards.
CGGGTTGGTAATATTGTATTTAGCTCGAAAGGAGACATAAAGTTCAAATGTCCATAACTTTTGATCCGGTTGTCCGATTTTCACCCACAATACCTTTTCGGAATGAGATCGGAGCTCTAAATCCAATGGAGAACAATTTAAACCCATTCCAGCTCGTTTAGAGGTCGATATACAGTGAGTTTGTTTACCCAGAAATTGACGATCATCTCAGAGGAGGTTATTCTGCATTTCTCCTGCAGGTAATGCGGCTAGGGACCTCCTGTCCGCTCAAAGCGGGCGGCCACCTCCTTCAGATCGCCCAAAGCGGGCGACCCCCTTCTTCAGACTGCCCAAAGCGGGCAGCCTCCTTCTTCAGACCGCCCAAGGCGGGCGACCTCCTTCTTCAGACAGCCCAGAGCGGGCGGCCTCCTTCTTCAAACCGCTCGAGGAGGGCGGCCTCCTCCTTCAGACCGCCCTAGGCGGGCGGCCTCCTTCTTCAAACCGCCCAAGGTAGGCGACCTCCTCCTTCAGACCGCCCGGAGCGGGCTCCATCCTTCTTCAGACCGCCCAAGGTGGGCGGCCTCCTCCTTCAGACCGCCCAAAGCGAGCGGCCTCCTTCTTCAGACCGCCCAAGGTCGGCGGCATCCTCCTTCAGACCGCCCAAGGCGGGCAGCCTCCTTTTTCAGACCGCCCAAAGCGGGCGGCCTCCTTCTTCAGACTGCCCAGAGCGGGCGGCCTCCTTCTTCAGACCGCCCAACAGGGGCGGTCTCCGCTTTCAAACCGCCCAAGGTGGCGGTCTCCTTCGTTTAGACCGCGCGGGTAGGGGTCCGGTCACCGGCTCACCGGAGATGACAACATCGACCCAGAGTCTATAAATAGGACCCTCGACCATGAACAAAGGAGAGGCAAGTTGGGGGCATAACTGACGGCTAGAAACGACCAGACCGCACCTAGCAGCGGCCTGCCCGGCAATCTCCAGCAAATAGGCTGGATAGTCTCAACCAACAGGCCGGGCGGTCTCAGCTAGTAGCCCGGGGGGCCTCGGCGAATAGGCCGGGCGATCTCAGCTAGCTGCTCGGGCGGCTTCGGCGAACAGTTCGGGCGGTCTCAGCAAGCAGCCCGAGCAGCCTCGTTTTCTTACCTGCTACTCCCTTGTATTTTTTCTATTTTCATGTACTAAGCACAACAAGCTGTAATACCGATTATTAAATAAAAGGAAAGCCCGTCGCAGGAGTGGCATTTGCCGCGACGGGCGAAGTCTGGCCTCGCCGTAAGCTAGCGGCCCTCTCTTCTTCTCTCCCACTCAGCTATTCATTTGCGACTCAAGTAACCAGCTGCTTGAACACTACCACCTCTCTTTCCTCTTAGATTAAGCGTCGAGGGTGTGGGGACAATTTCGGATTCAACAGAAACACGCGACCTTCAGATAGCTAGTGGTTGATGAACAATAGTTGCGATGAAGACGCGAGATTTGGCCTAAAGCACATTCAATTTTAAAACGGCCATAACTTTTGATCCGGGTTTCGGAATTAAGAAATTCAAAGCCCGTCGCGACCGGCTTGAGCTAAACTTCAAACGTCCATAACTTTTGATCCGATTGTCTGATTTTCACCCACAATACTATTGGATCGTATAACGCCCTTAGAGGGGGGGGGGGTGAATAAGGGTGTGTTTAAAAATTAAATTTTTACTTAGTAATTTTTTAAAGAGATTTTACTTTACTAAAAAATTACTTCTAAACACTTTCAAACCAATGCAATTTTAGTATTAAACCAAAACACAAATTTCTAAGATAAAGATTATGCCATCAAATATATAATTAAAGAAAGAGACATAATTATATTAATCATGAAATTTGAGTACAATAAAAATGATCTTAACAATGCTTAAGATCAAGGCACAATTATATTTACTAAAAATTCTACAATTTTGGTTTACCAATCCTTCTCCCAAGGATCGGAAGGCTATCGCTTGTCTCTCCCAAGACCAAGCCCAAGCCTATCCTCTAGATCTTCCCAAGATCTAGACGTAGCACACAAGGCCACGATTTCCCACCAAGCCACGCAAGGACTTGGACGCTCCGCACAAGGAAGCGATTTTCCCCTAAGCCGCGCAAGGACTTAGACGCTGCATGCAAGACGACGATTTCTCTACCAATACAAAATGAAAAATATGTGAATGAAAATACAATATGAAAAGAACAACTCCCTAGAAAATCAGATCTCTGAACGGATTGTTGAAGCCTCGAGATGATTGATGATGTAGAAGCGCGCCCGATCTCGTCTTCAATCTTCAATCCTTCTTTGCACAAATGGGAGTTGAGGAGGTTCTGGAGCTCTCTGGTTCGTATGCACTCAGGAAGGGACTGGAATTCTCAAAAGCTTGGAATGCACGAACCAAAGGAACCAACTTATAGAAATTCACTGTCGCCTGGGCGACAGTGACTGTCGGAATTTTCCGACAGCGCTAAACTGCCGCTGGAGTGCCGTCATGGGTGGAGTCGTGGGCAGTTGTTGTAACCGCCGAGCTGTCGCCTGGGCGACATCGATGTCAAATTTCCGACAGCTCAACACTGCCGGTCGTGGGTGGAGTCGTGGGCAGTTGTTGTAACCGCCGAGCTGTCGCCTGGGCGACATCGCTGTCGGATTTCTGACAGCGCAAAACTGCCTTTCGTTGATCTGCCATGGAGGGAAGTAGTTGTAACTTCTCTGCTGTCGCCTGGGCGACAGTGGCTGTCGGAATTTTCCGACTGTGAAATTTTCCCACATTCAATTTTAGCTCCAGTAGAAATTTGAACATCTCATACCTGTTATCTGCACACCATTGATAAAAATAGAATCAAATACAAACGGGACTTTGTTATTATCAAACCGGAGGAGTGCGAAATGCATGCTCCAACAATCTCCCCCTTTTGATAATAACAAATCCGTATAAAAAGAAATCATGTCTATTTAGATTGTTGATTTTAACCTTTGGTGTGTGCACAAAATTAACATGATATATATTTCTTGAAAATAAATGATCTACCTTTAGATGAAAGCTCCCCCTAAATGAAAGCCCCCCCCCCTACATATATGCTCCCCCTAAATATATGCTCCCCCTAAATATATGATGTATTGTGTAGGTGGGATATTTAGGTGTAATAGATTTGTGATTGTTCTTTTTATACTTTTAATTCTCCCCCTTTTGATATTAGCAAAAGTTAATATTAGATAAAAGAGTAGTTCTTGATGGAATGGACATAGGATATAGAAAGAAAGAGTAAGCGGAAGCACTTTTTTTGTGGAAATGATTGAAGTCCATGAAATAATAGGAATATGCCATAGTATGAATAAACTCATGAAGTGACGGTATAGCCATATGAAGTAATGAAAGAAAATAACTTAAACATGAGTAAGATCATTTGAAAGTATCATAGAAAGACACAATAGTGTATAGAATTATGGAATATTTTCGGTCCAATTCTCATGAGATGAATATTTATTTAACATAATGATGTGTACATGTGATACTTAGATCAAACATATGAAGCTATTTAATTTACATGATCATTGAAATGTAGAACATAATAAAAGCACATAAAGGCAACTTTGACTTTGAAGATATAGCACAAGATGAATAGAAAACCATGTTTCTTTTGCATAAGACACTTTACAATTCTGTCCAAGGTGCTTAACCTCACAATGCTCATTAAGACTTATCAGGAGGGTAAGTAGTGCTTGGTGGAGTATCCTTGTCTTTATTTTAATTTTTTTTATCACAGATGTTGTGATATCTTAATTTTGATATATTGATATATTATTTTTTCTAAATGACCAAGGATCTCCGAATTCACTTGAATCGCAAAAGATGGTGTATATTTTGTTGTGCTAACAAATCAAGGGTGAAAGTTGTATTTAAGAAGTGTTATTTTATTATGTTAAAGCAAATATGATCCATGTATATATTAAAGAAGTACACATATGTATTGATCAAAAGAAGTGAACGTGATAGTTCATTATGATAGATAAACAATTTCTCATACTTAGAGGCATGCGAAAACAATTTCCAATGGTCTAAACAACTAAGTAGAAGTGTCAATACGATGATAGCTTGGAAATGAAATCATATAAACATGTAAGTCATTTTTTTAAATAAATAGCACATGGTTTGTCATCAAGTCATGAGGTGAAGCATTAATAATGACATATAACTATTGTAGATCATCAAAGGGACCCAACATTGATTTTTTAGTACATTTGGAGCTGTCGGAAAATTCCGACACCCACTGTCGCCTGGGCGACAGCCAAAAGTATAAATAGGGCATCAGACCGAGTCAAACCCTATTGTGCTTCATTTTTCTGGACTGTTGAGAGAGAGGGCTGTCGGAAATCGGCGACATCTCAAGATCTAAGGTATGGGAGTTTGCTTTTTATGGTTTTGACTCTATTTTTTTTGTTGGATTTTTTATTTTGAAAGTAGAGAAGAAGGAAAATGTAGTTTTCATGTTGATTTTTGATGAATGATGTAGGTTTTTGAAGTTTAGTTTTTTTTAAAAAGAAAATGTAGATCTAGTTTAAAAACAAGTGGATCTTGTTGGATCTTTGTTAAAATTTTTGATTTTGTGATTTTTGTGATGAAGGGTTCCATTTGTTCATTCTCTAAAGGGTTTTTGTAGATCTAGTTTAGTGTAGAGGGTTGAAGATGATGAATAGTAAAGGATTTGTAGAATATGTTGATTTGAAAAACATAATTTTTTTTAAAACGTGATGTTGAAATAACATTGATTTTGAGTAGATCTGGAAGGATAAAAAAAATTTTTGAAAGAAATCACTTAGTGAGCTGTCGGAAATTTCCGACAGTCACTGTCGCCTGGGCGACAGTGTACCAGTGCACAATATGATACCATGTTTAATCAAAAATTTTTGTATGTTATTTGCAGAATGGCTTCTAGTTCCAAAGCTCGAAAGAGTACTTCGGAAGATGCACGTAGTTCATATCAAGTTTTTCCTGGGGTGGAGAAGGCTATTGTTGGAATAGCGAAGTATGTGGAATTTGAGTCGCCAAAGCACGATCATATCTATGATCGGCTTGCGAACGTAGGTATAATTTCAATAATCACACCAGTGGGGTTTTCTTCCTTTTTCATTCGTGAATTTTATAACCATTTGGAAGACCCAAATTTCACTGAATTGGATGGAGGAGTGAGATCAAGGATCCAAGGTCAACATGTGGAAATAACACATGTTGATCTACGAGAGGAATTCGGACTAGTGATGAGTGAGAATATGCCTGATATAGTGGAGAATTATCGAAAGGATAGAGATTGGACCCTTGTAAACATGAGTTTACATGGGAATCAAAAGAAGACTCTTACCACTGAAGTTACGTCACTTACTCGGGATGCTTTCTTAGTCCAAGATATATTAAGGAATTCAGTGATGTTGAAGAGTGGAGACACAAGAAGTATTACAGCTAAGTTGACCCTCTTTACATACTATATTATGGAGGATGAGCTTATTGATGTGGCGGACTTCATACTCTCCCAGATTAGGTATGCGTATAGATTAAAGCATCCAAGATGGGTGAAGGTTCATACGCTGCCAATGGGGGCGGTAATACAGCGTGTACTCTATAAGAAGTATGGATGGATAGTGCAAGGTGCTTATTTGGATGATTGTTATCCGAAAATATATTATACGGGTTCAATGAAGGTGAAGAAGCCGCAGAGAAAAGCTCATCCGGGGATTGAGATTAGAGAGCCGACCATTTCTAGGGCAGGATCACTACGAGAGTCCATTGATGATTTGCGTGATTCATTAGTGGATCACAAGAGGGAAGTGAAGAAGGACCGTAGTCGAATGCAGAAATTTATGAAGTTTCTCGTCAAGGGTCTGAAGTTAAAGCCAACTCCGGAGGAAGAGGCCGAATGGCAAGTTCTAGACGAAGAACCGCCACGCGAATCGGTGAGGCGGACTCGCCGTGGTAAAGCCGTGAGACGAGGACCTCCAGAAGATTGTCCAGAGAGCAGCGGGGCTGGTTATGAAGATTCAGAGTAGTTTTATGTTGCTGCTGCTGCTGGGCGATGTCGGAAATTTCCGACATCCACTGTCGCCTGGGCGACAGTGAACTTCTTTAGATTTCTGCTTTTGTTTAATGAACTTGATCCTTAAGTTGTTTCTACTGTTTTTATTTGAACAATATTGATGTAATATTAATGATGTTGAATTTTTTTTAAGTCATTTGAAATTTTATGTTTTGATTTTTAAGATTTTAGCTTTTTCTTTGTACATTGTTTATGTTTTGTGATAATAATTTTTGTTTAATTTTATAGGCTTTAAATAGTGATATATTCATTGTGAAATGTCTAGAATTCCCAATTCTATCCTAAGCATAGAAAAACGGGAATCCGGTAACGGCTTAGTGAATATATCTGCTATTTGATTTTCTGTGCCTATAAAGTTGATTTTTATATTACCCTTCTTAATATGATCCCTTATAAAATGATGTCGGACATCTATATGCTTAGATTTAGAATGTAATACGGGATTGTTAGTTAAGTCTATAACACTTTTATTGTCACACTTTAATTCTACACTACTTTGTTGCATGCCAAAATCTTCTAATGTTTGTGACATCCAAAGAGCTTGGGCACAACAACTACCTAGTGCAATATATTCGGCCTCGGTAGTTGAGAGGGCAACATAATTCTGTTTCCTGCTCGACCATGAAATAAGTGAAGGGCCAATAAAGTGACAAGTGCCACTAGTGCTTTTCCTATCTAAGGAACATCCCGCATAATCTAAATCCGAAAAACCATGTAAAATAAAAGAATCATTATGAGGATACCATAAACCTAATTTTGATGTGCCTATGAGATATCTAAAGATACGTTTCACCGCTTTTAAATGTGACTCTTTAGGTTTAGCTTGAAATCTAGCACATAAACAAACGGCAAACATAATATCAGGTCTAGATGCGGTTAAATACAATAAAGACCCTATCATACTTCTATAAAGAGTTTGTTCAATTGAAACACCACTTTCATCTTTTCCTAATTTTAGTGAAGTACTCATAGGAGTGTTTGCATGCTTAAGATTTTCAAATCCAAATCTTTTTAACATATCATGAATATATTTGGTTTGACATATACAAATACCATCATGTTTTTGTGTAATTTGAAAACCTAAAAAATATGAAAGTTCTCCAACCATACTCATTTCAAATTCATTTTTCATAATTTCAACTACTTCATTACACAACTCTTCATTAGTGGCTCCAAAAATAATATCATCAACATAAATTTGTAAAATAACTAAATCATGATCAATTTGCTTAATGAAGAGTGTAGAATCAGCACTTCCTATTTTATAATCGTGCTTTAACAAATATTGAGTTAATCGATCATACCAAGCACGAGGCGCTTGTTTTAATCCATAAAGCGCTTTATCTAATTTATAAACATAATTTGGATATTTCTCATTTATAAAGCCAGGGGGTTGTTCTACATAAACTTCTTCTTTTATATACCCGTTTAAAAATGCGGTTTTGACATCCATTTGATATAATTTAAATCTTTTAAAACAAGCAAATGCAAGAAATATTCTAACCGCTTCTAATCTTGCTATGGGTGCAAAAGTTTCATCAAAATCTACCCCTTCAATTTATGCATAACCTTTTGCAACTAATCTGGCTTTATTTCTAACAATTCTAGATTCATTATCCATTTTATTTTTAAAAATCCACTTAACACCAACTACAGGATGGTTTTTGGGTCGTTCTACAAGATTCCAAACCTTATTACGTTCAAATTGATTAAGTTCTTCATTCATAGCTAAAAACCAAAATTCATCATTTAAAGCGGTGGAAACATCTTTTGGTTCTATTTCAGAAACAAAACAAAGGTTTGAAAATAAAACATGTAGTGATGAACGAGTACTAACCCCTTTTTGCGGATCTCCAATGATAAGCTCCTTTGGATGATCCTTTGAGAATCTCAATTCACTTGGAGGCACATATCCTTCTCTTTCTTCTTCTTCTCTATCTTCTTCTCCTCTTTCTTCTTCTCTTTCTTCTCCTTTTTCTTCTTCATTTTCTCCAAGTTCTTCTTCATCATTCTCCATCGTGGGAAGGAGTTCATCTTCTTTTCCTGTAATTTTCTTTTCTACACATGAAGCAAACTCATCAAACCTAACATGAATAGATTCTTCAACTATTTTTGTTCTTTTATTAAAAATTCTATAAGCTTTACTAGTTGAAGAATAGCCAATAAAAATACCTTCATCACATTTTTCATCAAATTTTCCTAAGGAATCTTTAGAATTCAAAATAAAACATTTACAACCAAAAACTTTGAAATAAGAAACATTTGGTTGTTTACTAAATATTAATTCATAAGGAGTTAATTTTAAAATAGGGCGAAGCATTACTCTATTAATTACATAACATGCCGTGGTAACCGCTTCAGCCCAAAAAGATTTTGGTAATTTAAATTCAGATAACATTGTACGGGCTAACTCTTGAAGAATTCTATTTTTCCTTTCCACTACACCATTTTGCTGTGGTGTGCGTGGAGCGGAAAATTCATGTTTAATTCCTGACACCGTACAAAAAGAAATAAACTTTTCATTTTCAAATTCTTCTCCATGATCCGATCGTATGCGTTTAATTTTTAACTCCAATTCATTTTGAATACGCAAACATAATTTTGAAAATTCTGAAAATGCTTCGGATTTAGAGGTTAGAAATAAAGTCCAACAAAAACGAGAATAATCATCAATCAAAACAAATGTGTATTTTCTACCTCCTAAGCTAGAAATTCCAATTGGCCCAAATAAGTCCATATGTATTAATTGAAGTGGCCTAGTGGTAGAAATAATGTTTTTACTTTTGAAAGATGATTTTGAAAATTTTCCTTTTTGGCAAGGCACACATAGTGAAGAAGATAAATTTCCATTTAGCAAAGGTAAACCTTTAATTAATTTATCTTTTGAAAGTTTTGAAATTAACTTGGCACTAGCATGTCCAAGTCGCCTATGCCATAAATCTAATTCATCATTTTTTGATAGAAAACATTTCAATGTAGAATTTGAAAAATCAAGAAATTTAATCATATATACATTATGACATCTAGGTGCGGTAAAAACAATTTCATTTGTTTTGGAATTAATAATTTTGCACAAATTTGTAGAAGATTCAAATAAAACATTCAAACCCTTATCACATAATTGACTAATGGAAATCAAATTATGCTTTAATCCTTCTACAAATAAAACATTTGAAATTGAAAAATTTTTGTTACCCACAACACCGATGCCGATGATTTTTTCCTTTTCCATTGTCACCGAATGTAACAACTCCTCCTTTCTTCATCTCCAGGCTAAGGAACTTCTCTTTATTGCCCGTCATGTGCTTTGAACAACCCGAGTCCAAGTACCACACGTCTTCTTTGTCCTTAGCCTGCCAACACACCTAGAAAGAAGAGGTGAGTAAAGATCTGGTTACCCAAGTGGTTCCACCCATAGTATAGGTAGAAGCCTTAGGCACCCAGATTTGTTTAATTTTGCTTTTTCCTTCCTTCCAGCAAGAGTCCGTAGTGTGACCAAATCTATTGCATTTGGCACAAGTAATGTATTTAGAAGAGTATAACTTTTCTGGACTTTTACTGGATGAGGATGCAGTATTTGATATTTCATTAATTTTAGAATTTTTAAAAGTGAATTTTCTGGACTTTTCACTGTCGCCGGCGACAGTGGTTGTCGCCGGGCGACAGCTTCCAGATGTGTATCTGAGCCCAAACCTTCCAGATCCATGGCGTTGGTATCCTAAGATCATATCCAGTGATCTTCGGCCCATTCCAAATTTTTTCATGGCTAGTGTTAAGTCATGAATCTGGTGTCTCATTTTTGTATTCTCGGATACTAGATTTACGCATCTCCGTTCAAAAGATTTCTTTCCCTCATGGACTATGGAAATTGAAGATTTCAGATCTCTCTCTAAAATCTCATTCTTTTTAGTAAGTACTTTTATTGTAGAATGAGATTTGGAAAGAGATTCTTCAAGTTCCTTAATTCTTCCCAAAAAGTGATCACACTCTTGGCAAGAAATATCTCTTTTTCCAATAGTCTTAATTTCATTTAACAATTTTTTGTTTTCTTTAAGTAAAATTCCATTTTCAGATTTTAGAAGATCATTATCTTTTAAACTTTTTTCAAAAAATTTGCAAGTCTTTAAAAATTCAGAAAACAATTCATCATAGGTTGGAGGAGTTACCTCAGTGTCGCTTTGGACACTGCATTCGTCATCAGATATGACGCTCTTTCCCATTAAGCATATGTTGGCCTCCTCCTCTTTACTTGAGTCGGAACTGCTTGCATCCTCAGAAGTAGTATCATCCCAGGTTTCCGCCTTCAATACCTTCTTCGACCCTTTGTGCTTCTTTTCTTTAAGTTCTTTCAAGTACTTTGGACACTTGCTTCGAATGTGTCCTAACTTCTTGCAGTGATAGCACTCCGGTGGCGGTATCTCTTCCTCCTCATCGCCCTCCTTTCCTTTTTTCTTCCTAAAGGTCTCCTTCTTAAAATACTTCTTAAACGAATTCCTTCTCTCCGGATTTTTCATAAATTTTCTAAATTTTTTAACAAATAAACTTTCCTCATCTTCTTCATCCTCCTCAGAATCACTAGTTTCTTCCTTCTTTGATCTTAGAGCCAATCCCTTCTTCCTTGGCTCCATATACTCTTGTTGTTGAATTTTTAATTCAACTTCATGAGTTTTCAAGTTCCCAATGAGGCTCTCCAATTGTAAGGTCTTAAGATCATGTGACTCGGAAATTGCAGTCACTTTAGGATTGAACTTCGGGGGAAGTGATCTTAAGATTTTCCTTACCAAATCTCCATTTGAGAACACCTTTCCTAGCACCTTTGAGTCGTTCACGATTTTTGTAAACCGTGTGTACATTGTATCAATCTCTTCATCTACCTCCATTTTGAACCTTTCAAATTCAGATTCCAGTTGAAATAGCTTTGAGTCCTTTACCTGCGAAGTACCTTCATGAGTGATTTCTAATAAATTCCAAATTTCAAATGCAGAATTACAAGCACAAACTCTATTAAATTCAGTGCGATCTAGTGCGCAATATAAAGCATTCATGGCTTTTGCATTGTTCTTACATCTTAATTTATCATTATCATCCCACTTATCTTTGGGCTTATCCATAGTTATCATCCCACTTATCTTTTCTTTGGGCTTATCTAGCGCAATTAGAAAACAACGCATACGTGTTTTCCAATAATTATAGTCTGTGCCCGTAAAAAGTGGTGGCCTACTAATTCCTTGCCCCTCAACGAACGCGTGATCGTTGTGCGCCATTACTCCCGGTGGTAAAACCATTTTGGAGTAACCTGGCTTTGATACCACTTGTTGGATCGTATAACGCCCTTAGAGGGGGGGGGGGGGGGGTGAATAAGGGTGTGTTTACAAATTAAATTTTTACTTAGTAATTTTTTAAAGAGATTTTACTTTACTAAAAAATTACTTCTAAACACTTTCAAACCAATGCAATTTTAGTATTAAACCAAAACACAAATTTCTAAGATAAAGATTATGCCATCAAATATATAATTAAAGAAAGAGACATAATTATATTAATCATGAAATTTGAGTACAATAAAAATGATCTTAACAATGCTTAAGATCAAGGCACAATTATATTTACAAAAAATTCTACAATTTTGGTTTACCAATCCTTCTCCCAAGGATCGGAAGGCTATCGCTTGTCTCTCCCAAGACCAAGCCCAAGCCTATCCTCTAGATCTTCCCAAGATCTAGACGTAGCACACAAGGCCACGATTTCCCACCAAGTCACGCAAGGACTTGGACGCTCCGCACAAGGAAGCGATTTTCCCCTAAGCCGCGCAAGGACTTAGACGCTGCACGCAAGACGACGATTTCTCTACCAATACAAAATGAAAAATATGTGAATGAAAATACAATATGAAAAGAACAACTCCCTAGAAAATCAGATCTCTGAACGGATTGTTGAAGCCTCGAGATGATTGATGATGTAGAAGCGCGCCCGATCTCGTCTTCAATCTTCAATCCTTCTTTGCACAAATGGGAGTTGAGGAGGTTCTGGAGCTCTCTGGTTCGTATGCACTCAGGAAGGGACTGGAATTCTCAAAAGCTTGGAATGCACGAACCAAAGGAACCAATTTATAGAAATTCACTGTCGCCTGGGCGACAGTGACTGTCGGAATTTTCCGACAGCGCTAAACTGCCGCTGGAGTGCCGTCGTGGGTGGAGTCATGGGCAGTTGTTGTAACCGCCGAGCTGTCGCCTGGGCGACATCGATGTCGGATTTCCGACAGCGCAACACTGCCGGTCGTGGGTAGTTGTTGTAACCGCCGAGCTGTCGCCTGGGCGACATCGCTGTCGGATTTCCGACAGCGCAAAACTGCCTTTCGTCGATCTGCCATGGAGGGAAGTAGTTGTAACTTCTCTGCTCTCGCCTGGGCGACAGTGGCTGTCGGAATTTTCCGACAGTGAAATTTTCCCACATTCAATTTTAGCTCCAGTAGAAATTTGAACATCTCATACCTGTTATCTGCACACCATTGATAAAAATAGAATCAAATACAAACGGGACTTTGTTATTATCAAACCGGAGGAGTGCGAAACGCATGCTCCAACAAATACCTTTTCGGAATGAGATCGGAGCCCTATATCCAAAAGAGAACAATTTAAACCCATTCCAGCTTGTTTAGAGGTCGATATACAGTGAGTTGTAGTGGAAATATGAGATTTTGCTCCAATTGACACATACACTTTAAAATACCAGAATTTTTAATGCGGGTTGTAGTGAAAATGAGAGATTTAGCTCCAAATGACACTCAAACTTTAAACCACAACAACTTTTGATGCGGTTGTCTTATTTTACCACACAACACCTTTTCAGAATAATCTTGGAGCACTACATTCATTGGAGCACAAGTTTTACCCATTCCAGTTCATTTAGTTGTTGATATATAGCGGGTTGCAGCGGTAATACAAAATTTAGCTCCAAATGACACCTAAACTTCTAAGAGCCATAACTTTTGATTTTTATGTTTAATTTTTGCCCACAACACCTTTTCGGAATATGCTCGGAGGCATACATACAATGGAGCACAATTTTAAACTATTCCAGCTCATTTTAGTGGTCAATATACAGCGGGTTGCAATGGCAATGAGGGATTTAGCTCCTCTTTACACATTAACTGTAACAGTCATAACTTTTGATCTGGTTGTTTGATTTTTGCGCACAACACCTTTTTGGAATGAGCTCGGGCCCTACATCCAATAGAGAACAAGTGTTTCCATTCCAGTTTGTTATTGGTCAATATACAGTGGGTTGGTAATAAGGTATTTAGCTCGAAAGGAGAACTAAACTTCAAACGTCCATAACTTTTGATTCGGTTGTTCGATTTTCACCCACAATACCTTTTCGGAATGAGATCGGAGCCCTAAATCCAATGGAGAACAATTTAAACCCATTCTAGCTCGTTTAGAGGTCGATATACAGTGAGTTGTAGTGGAAATATGAGATTTTGCTCCAAATGACACACACTTCAAAATATCAGAATTTTTAATGCAGGTTGTAGTGAAAATGAGAGATTTAGCTCCAAATGACACCCAAACTTTAAACCGCAACAAATATTGATGCGGTTCTCTTATTTTACCCCCACAACACCTTTTCGGAGTAATCTTGGAGCGCTACATTCATTAGAGCACAAGTTTTACCCATTCCAGCTCATTTAGTTGTCGATATATAGCGGGTTGCAGCGGTAATGCGAAATTTAGCTCCAAATGACACCTAAACTTCTAAGAGCCATAACTTTTGATTTTTATGTTTGATTTTTGCCCACAACACCTTTTCGTAATATGCTCGGAGGCATACATCCAATGGAGCACAATTTTAAACCATTCCAGCTCATTATAGTGGTCAATATACAGCGGGTTGCAATGAAAAAGACTGATTTAGCTCCTCTATACACATTAACTGTAACAGCCATAACTTTTGATCCGGTTGTTTGATTTTTGCGCACAACGCCTTTTTGGAATGAGCTCGGAGCCCTACATCTAATGGAGAACAAGTTTTTCCCATTCCAGTTTGTTATTGGTCAATATACAGCGGGTTGGTAAAAAGGTATATAGCTCGAAAGAAGACCTAAACTTCAAACGTCCATAACTTTTGATCCGGTTGTCCGATTTTCACCCACAATACCTTTTCGGAATGAGATCGGAGCCCTAAAAACAATGGAGAACAATCTAAACCCATTCCAGCTCATTTAGAGGTCGATTTACAGTTAGTTATAGTGGAAATAAGAGATTTTGCTCCAAATGACACATACACTCAAACTTTAAACCGCAACAACTTTTGATGCGGTTGTCTTATTTTACCCCCACAACACCTTTTCGGAATAATCTTGGAGCACTACATTCATTGGAGCACAAGTTTTACCCATTCCAGTTCATTTAGTTGTCGATATATAGCAGGTTTGAGCGGTAATGCGAAATTTAACTCCAAATGACACCTAAACTTCTAACAGCCATAATTTTGATTTTAATGTTTTATTTTTTCCCACAATACCTTTTCGGAATATGGTCGGAGGCATACATCCAATGGAGCAAAATTTTACAAAATTCCATCTCATTTTAGTGTTCAATATACAGCGGGTTGCAATGGCAATGAGGGATTTAGCTCCTCTTTACACATTAACTGTAACAGCCATAACTTTTGATCTGGTTGTTTGATTTTTGCGCACAACATCTTTTTAGAATGAGCTCGGAGCCCTACATCCAATGGAGAATAAGTTTTTTCCATTCCAGTTTGTTATTGGTCATTATACAGTGGGTTAGTAATAAGGTATTTTGCTCGAAAGGAGACCTAAACTTCAAACGTCCATAACTTTTGATCCAGTTGTCCGATTTTCACCCACAATACCTTTTCGGAATGAGATCGGAGCCCTAAATCCAATAGAGAATAATTTAGACCCATTCCAGCTCATTTAGAGGTCGATATACAGTGAGTTGTAGTGGAAATATGAGATTTTGCTCCAAATAACACATACACTTCAAAATACCAGAATTTTTAATGCGGGTTGTAGTGAAAATGAGATATTTAGCTCCAAATGACACTCAAACATTAAACCGCAACAACTTTTGATGTGGTTGTCTTATTTTACCCCCACAACACTTTTTCGGAATAATCTTGGAGCACTACATTCATTGGAGCACAAGTTTTACCCATTCCAGTTTATTTTGTTGTCGATATATAGTGGGTTGCAGCGATAATGCGAAATTTAGCTCCAAATGACACCTAAACTTCTAACAGCCATAACTTTTGAATTTTAAGTTTGATTTTTGCCCACAACACCTATTCTGAATATGCTCGGTGGCATACATCCAATGGAGCACAATTTTAAACCATTCCAGCTCATTTTAGTGGTCAATATACAACGGGTTGCAATGACAATGAGGGATTTAGCTTCTCTTTACACATTAACTGTAACAGCCATAACTTTTGATTTGGTTGTTTGATTTTTGCGCACAACTCCTTTTTGAAATGAGCTCGATGCCCTACATCCAATGGAGAATAATTTTTTCCCATTCCAGTTTGTTATTGGTCAATATACAGTGGGTTGGTAATAAGGTATTTAGCTCAAAAGGAGACCTAAACTTCAAACGTCCATAACTTTTGATCCGGTTGTCCGATTTTCACCCACAATACCTTTTCAGAATGAGATCGGAGCCCCAAATCCAATGGAGAACAATTTAAACCCATTCCAGCTTGTTTAGAGGTCGATATACAATGAGTTGTAGTGGAAATACGAGATTTTGCTTCAAATGACACATACACTTCAAAATACCAAAATTTTTAATGCGGGTTGTAGTGAAAATGAGAGATTTTGCTCCAAATGACACTCAAACTTTAAACCGCAACAATTTTTGATGCGGTTGTCTTATTTTACCACCATAACACCTTTTCGGAATAATCTTGGAGCACTACATTCATTGGAGCACAAGGTTTACCCATTCCAGTTCATTTATTTTTCGATATATAGCGGGTTGCAGCGGTAATGCGAAATTTAGCTCCAAATGACACCTAAACATCTAACAGCCATAACTTTTGATTTTTATGTTTGAATTTTGCCCACAACACCTTTTCGGAATATGCTTGGAGGCATACATCCAGTGTAGCACAATTTTAAACCATTCCAGCTCATTTTAGTGGTCAATTTACAGCATGTTGCAATGGCAATGAGGGATTTAGCTCCTCTTTACACATTAACTGTAACATCCATAACTTTTGATCTGGTTGTTTGATTTTTGCGCACAACACCTTTTGGGAATGAGCTCGGAGCCCTACATCTAATGGATAACAAGTTTTTCCAATTCCAGTTAGTTATTGGTCAATATACAGCGGGTTGGTAATAAGGTATTTAGCTCGAAAGGAAACCTAAACTTCAAACGTCCATAACTTTTGATCCGTTTATCCGATTTTCACCCACAATACCTTTTCGGAATGAGATCGGAGCCCTAAATCTATTGGAGAACAATTTAAACCCATTCCAGCTCGTTTAGTGGTCGATGTATAGTGAGTTGTAGTGGAAATATGAGATTTTGCTCCAAATGACACAACTTCAAAATACCAGAATTTTTAATGCAGATTGTAGTGAAAATGAGAGATTTAGCTCCAAATGACACTCAAACTTTAAACCGCAACAACTTTTGATGCGGTGGTCTTATTTTACCCCCACAACACCTTTTCGTAAAAATCTTGGTGCACTACATTCATTGGAGCACAAGTATTACCCATTCCAGTTCATTTAGTTGTCGAAATATAGCGGGTTGCAGCGGTAATGCGGAATTTAGCTCCAAATGACACCTAAACTTCTAACTGCCATAACTTTTGATTTTTATTTTGATTTTTGCCCACAATATACAATGGGTTGCAATGGCAATGAGGGATTTAGCTGCTCTTTACACATTAACTGTAACAACCATAACTTTTGATCTGGTTGTTTGATTTTTGTGCACAACACCTTTTTGGAATAAGCTCAGAGCCCTACATCCAATGGAGAACAAGTTTTTTCCATTCCAGTTTGTTATTGGTCAATATACAGCGGGTTGGTAATAAGGTATTTAAATCGAAAGTAGACCTAAACTTCAAACGTCCATAACTTTTGATCCGGTTGTCCGATTTTCACCCACACTACCTTCTCAGAATGAGATCGGAGCCCTAAATCTATTAGAGAACAATTTAAACCCATTCCAGCTCATTTGGAGGTCGATAAACAGTGAGTTGTAGTGGAAATACGAGATTTTGCACCAAATTACACATACACTTCAAAATACCAGAATTTTTAATGCGGGCTGTAGTGAAAATGAGAGATTTAGCTCCAAATGACACTCAAACTTTAAACCGCAACAAATTTTGATGCAGTTGTCTTATATTACCCCCACAACACCTTTTCAGAATAATCTTGGAGCACTACATTCATTGGAGCACAAGTTTTACCCATTACAGTTCATTTAGTTGTCGAAATATAGCGGGTTGCAGCGGTAATGGGAAATTTAGCTCCAAATGACACCTAAACTTCTAACAGCCATAACTTTTGATTTTTTTTTGTTTGCTTTTTGCCCACAACACCTTTTCGGAATATGCTCGGAAGCATACATCCAATAGAGCACAATTTTAAACGTTTCCAGCTCATTTTAGTAGTAAATATACAGCGGGTTGCAATGGCAATGAGGGATTTAGCTCCTCTTTACACATTAATTGTAACATCCATAACTTTTGATCTGGTTGTTTGATTTTTGTGCACAACACCTCTTTGGAATGAGCTAAGAGCCCTACTTCTAATGGAGAACAAGTTTTTCCCATTCCAGTTTGTTATTGGTCAATATACAGTGGGTTGGTAATAAAGTATTTAGCTCGAAAGGAGACCTAAACTTCAAACGTCCATTACTTTTGATTCGTTTGTCAAATTTTCACCCACAATACCTTTTCGGAATGGGATCGGAGCCCTAAATCCAATGGAGAATAATTTAAACCCATTACAGCTCGTTTAGAGGTCGATATACAGTGAGTTGTAGTGGAAATATGAGATTTTGCCACAAATGACACATACACATCAAAATACTAGAATTTTTAATGCGGGTTGTAGTTAAAATGAGAGATTTAGTTCCAAATGACACTCAAACTTTAAACCGCAACAACTTTTGATGCGGTTGTCTTATTTTACACCCACAACACCTTTTCGGAATAATCTTGGAGCACTACATTCATTGGAGCACAAGTTTTACCCATTCCAATTCATTTAGTTGTCGATATATAGCGGGTTGCAGCGGTAATGCAAAATTTAGCTCCAAATGACACCTAAACTTCTAACAGCCATAATTTTTTATTTTTATCTTTGATTTTTGCCCACAACACCTTTTCAGAATATGCTCGGAGGCATACATCCAATGGAGCACAATTTTAAACCATTCCAACTCATTTTAGTGGTCAATATACAGCGGGTTGCAATGGCAATGAGTGATTTAGCTCCTGTTTACATATTAACTGTAACAGCCATAACTTTTGATCTGGTTGTTTGATTATTGCGCACAACACCTTTTTGGAATGAGCTCGGAGCCCTACATCCAATGGAGAACAAGTTTTTTCCATTCCAGTTTGTTATTGGTCAATATAAAGCGGGTTGGTAATAAGGTATTTAGCTCAAAAGGAGACCTAAACTTCAAACGTCCATAACTTTTGATCCGGTTGTCCGATTTTCACCCACAATACCTTTTCGGAATGAGATCGGAGCCCTAAATCCAATGGAGAACAATTTAAACCCATTCCAGGTCATTTGGAGGTCGATATACAGTGAGTTGTAGTGGAAATATGAGATATTTCTCCAAATGACACATACACTTCAAAATACCAGAATTTTTAATGCGGGTTGTAGTAAAAATGAGTGATTTAGCTCCAAATGACACTCAAACTTTAAACTGCAACAACTTTTGATGCGGTTGTCTTATTTTACCCCCACAACACCTTTTCAAAATAATCTTGGAGCACTACATTCATTGGAGCACAACCCATTCCAGTTCATTTAGTTGTCGTTATATAGCGGGTTGCAGCGGTAATGCGAAATTTAGCTCCAAATGACACCTAAACCTCTAACAGCCATAACTTTTGATTTTTATGTTTTATTTTTGCACCTTTTCGGAATATGCTCGGAGGCATACATCCAATGGAGCATAATTTTAAACTATTCCAGCTCATTTTAGTGGTCAATATACATGTGGTTTCAAGGGCAATGAGGGATTTAGCTCCTCTTTACACATTAACTGTAACAGCCATAACTTTTGATCTGGTTGTTTAATTTTTACGCACAACACCTTTTTGGAATGAGCTCGGAGCCCTACATCCAATGGAGAACAAGTTTTTCCCATTCCAGTTTGTTATTGGTCAATATACAGCGGGTTGGTAATAAGGTATTTAGCTCGAAAGGAGACCTAAACTTCAAACGTCCATAACTTTTGATCCGTTTGTCCGATTTTCACCCACAATACCTTTTCGGAATGAGATCGGAGCCCTAAATCCAATGGAGAACAATTTAAACCCATTCTAGCTCGTTTAGAGGTCGATATATAGTGAGTTTCTTTACCCAGAAATCGACGATCCTCTTAGAGGAGGTTTTTCTGCATTTCTCCTATAGGTAATGCGGCTAGGGACCTCCTGTCCGCTCAAAGCGGGCAGCCACCTCCTTCAGACCGCCCAAAGCGGGCGGCCTCCTTCTTCAGACTGCCCAAAGCGGGCGACCTCCTTCTTCAGACCGCCCAAGGCGGGCGACCTCCTTCTTCAGACAGCCCAAGGCGGGCGACCTCCTTCTTCAAACCGCCCAAGGCGGGCGACCTCCTCCTTCAGACCGCCCAAGGCGGGTGGCCTCCTTCTTCAGACCGCCCAGAGCGGGCAGCCTCCTCCTTCAAACCGCCCAGAGCGGGCGCCATCCTTCTTCAGACCGCCCAAGGTGGGCGACCTCCTCCTTCAGACCGCCCAAAGCGACCGGCCTCCTTCTTCAGACCGCCCAAGGCGGGCGATGTCCTCCTTCAGACCGCCCAAGGCGGGCAGCCTCCTTTTTTAGACCGCCCAAAGCGGGCGGCCTCCTTCTTCAGACTGCCCAGAGCGGGCGGCCTCCTTCTTCAAACCGCCCAACTGGGGCGGTCTCCGCTTTCAAACCGCCCAAGGTGTCACCGGCTCACCGGAGGTGACAACATCGACCCAGAGACAATAAATAGGACCCTCGACCATGAACAAACAACATGCAAGTTGGGGGCAAAACTGAAGGCTAGAAACAGCCAGACCGCACCTAGCAGCGGCCTGCCCGGCGATATCCAGCGAACAGGCCGAGCGGTCTCAACCAACAGGCCAGGCGATCTCAGCTAGTAGCCCGGGCGGCCTCGGCGAACAGGCCGGGCGGTCTCAGCTAGTAGCTCGGGCGTCTTTGGCGAACAGTTCGGGCGGTCTCAGCAAGCAGCCCGAGCGGCCTCGTTTTCTTACCTGCTACTCCCTTGTATTTTTCTATTTTCATGTACTAAACACAACAAGCTGTAATACAGATTATTAAATACAGGGAAAGCCCGTCGCAGGAGTGGCATTTGCCGCGACGGGCGAACTAAGGCCTCGCCGCAAGCTAGCGGCCCACTCTTCTTCTCTCCCACTCAGCTATTCATTTGCGACTCAAGTAACCAGCTGCTCGACCACTACCTCCTCTCTTTCCTCTCAGATTGAGCGTCGAGGGTGTGGGGACAATTTTGGATTCAACAGAAACACGCGACCTTCAGAAAGCGAGTGGTTGATGAACAACAGTTGCGATGAAGACACGAGATTTGGCCTAAAGCACAATCAATTTTAAAACGGCCATAACTTTTGATCCGGGTGTCAGAATTAAGAAATTCAAAGCCCGTCGCAACCGGCTTGAGCTAAACTTCAAATGTCCATAACTTTAGATCTGATTGTCCGATTTTCACCCACAATACCTTTTCGGAATGAGATCGGAGCCCTATATCCAATAGAGAACAATTTAAACCCATTCCAGCTCTTTTAGAGGTCGATATACAGTGCGTTGTAGAGGAAATATGAGATTCTGCTCCAAATGACACATACACTTCAAAATACCAGAATTTTTAATGCGGGTTGTAGTGAAAATGAGAGATTTAGCTCCAAATGACACTTAAACTTTAAACCACAACAACTTTTGATGCAGTTGTCTTATTTTACACCACAACACATTTCAGAATAATCTTGGCGCACTACATTCTTTGGAGCACAAGTTTTACCCATTCCAGTTCATTTAATTGTTGATATATAGCGGGTTGCAGCGGTAATGCAAAATTTAGCTCCAAATGACACCTAAACTTCTAAGAGCCATAACTTTTGATTTTTATGTTTAATTTTGCCCACAACACCTTTTCGGAATATGCTCGGAGGCATACATCCAATGGAGCACAATTTTAAACTATTCCAGCTCATTTTATTGGTCAATATACAATAGGTTGCAATGGCAATGAGGGATTTAGCTTCTCTTTACACATTAACTGTAACAGCCATAACTTTTGATCTGGTTGTTTGATTTTTGCGCACAACACCTTTTTGGAATGAGCTCGGAGCCCTACATCCAATAGAGAACAAGTTTTTCCCATTCCAGTTTGTTATTGGTCAATATACAGTGGGTTGGTAATAAGGTATTTAGCGTGAAAGGAGAACTAAACTTCAAACATCCATAACTTTTGATTCGGTTGTTCGATTTTCACCCACAATACTTTTTCGGAATGAGATCGGAGCCCTAAATCCAATGGAGAACAATTTAAACCCATTCCACCTCGTTTAGAGGACAATATACAGTGAGTTGTAGTGGAAATACGAGATTTTGCTCCAAATGACACACACTTCAAAATATCAGAATTTTTAATGCGGGTTGTAGTGAAAATGAGAGATTTTGCTCAAAATGACACTCAAACTTTAAACCGCAACAACTTTTGATGCGATTGTCTTATTTTACCCTCACAACACTTTTTCGGAATAATCTTGGAGCACTACATTCATTGGAGCACAAGTTTTACCCATTCTAGTTCATTTAGTTGTCGATATATAGCGGGTTGCAGCGGTAATGCGAAATTTAGCTCCAAATGACACCTAAACTTCTAACAACCATACATTTTGATTTTTATGTTTGATTTTTGCCAACAACACCTTTTCGGAATATGCTCGGAGGCATACATCCAATGGAGCACAATTTTAAACCATTCTAGCTCATTTTAGTGGTCAATATACAGCGGGTTGGAATGACAAAGAGGGATTTAGCTCCCCTATACACATTAACTGTAACAGTCATAACTTTTGACGCACAACACCTTTTTGGAATGAGCTCGGAGCCCTACATCCAATGGAGAACAAGTTTTTCCCATTCCAGTTTGTTATTGGTCAATATACAGCGGGTTGGTAATAAGGTATATAGCTCGAAAGGAGACCTAAACTTCAAACGTCCATAACTTTTGATCCGGTTGTCCGATTTTCACCCACAATACCTTTTCGGAATGAGATCGGAGCCCTAAATCCAATGGAGAACAATTTAAACCCATTCCAGCTCATTTAGAGGTCGATATACAGTTAGTTATAGTGGAAATATGAGATTTTGCTCCAAATGACACATACACTTCAATATACCAGCATTTTTAATGCGGCTTGTAGTGAAAATGAAAGATTTAGCTCCAAATGACACTCACAACACCTTTTCGGAATAATCTTGGAGCACTACATTCATCGGAGCACAAGTTTTACCCATTCCAGTTCATTTGGTGGTCGATATATAGCAATTAGGGATTTAGCTCTTTACACATTAACTCTAACAGCCATAACTTTTGATCAGGTTGTTTGATTTTTGCGCACAACACCTTTTAGGAATTAGCTCGGAACCCTACATCCAATGGAGAACATGTTTTTCCCATTCCAGTTTGTTATTGGTAATATACAGCGGGTTGGTAATAAGGTATTTAGCTCGAAAGGAGACCTAAACTTCAAACGTCCATAACTTTTGATCCGGTTGTCCGATTTTCACCCACAATACCTTTTCGGAATGAGATCGGAGGCCTAAATCCAATGGAGAACAATTTAAACTCATTCCAGCTCATTTAGAGGTCGATATACATTGAGTTATAGTGGAAATATGAGATTTTGCTCCAAATGACACATACACTTCAAAATACCAGAATTTTTAATGCGGGTTGTAGTGAAAATGAGAGATTTAGCTCTGAATGACACTCAAACTTTAAAACGCAACAACTTTTGATGCGATTGTCTTATTTTACCCCCACAACTCCTTTTCAGAATAATCCTGGAGCACTACATTCATTGGAGCACAAGTTTTACCCATTCTAGTTAATTTAGTTGTCGATATACAGCGGGTTGCAGCGGTAATGCGAAATTTAGCTCCAAATGACACCTAAACTTCTAACAGCCATAACTTTTGATTTTTATGTTTGATTTTTGCCCACAATACCTTTTCGGAATATGGTCGGAGGCATACATCCAATGGAGAAAAATTTTAAACCATTCCACCTCATTTTAGTGGTCAATATACAGCGGGTTGCAATGGCAATGAGGGATTTAGCTCCTCTTTACACATTAACTGTAACAGACATAACTTTTGATCTGGTTATTTGACTTTTGCGCACAACACCTTTTTGGAATGAGCTCGGAGCCCTACATACAATGGAGAACAAGTTTTTTCCATTCCAGTTTGTTATTGGTCAATATACAGTGGGTTAGTAATAAGGTATTTAGCTCGAAAGGAGACCTAAACTTCAAACGTCCATAACTTTTGATCCGGTTATCCGATTTTCACCCACAATACCTTTTCTGAACAAGATCGGAGCACTAAATCCAATGGAGAATAATTTAGACCCATTCCAACTCCTTTAGAGGTCGATATACAATGAGTTGTAGTGGAAATATGAGATTTTGCTCCAAATGACAATTACACTTCAAAATACCAGAATTTTTAATGCGAGTTGTAGTGAAAATGAGAGATTTAGCTCCAAATAACACTCAAACTTTAAACCGCAACAACTTTTGATGCGGTTGTCTTATTTTACCCCCACAACACCTTTTCGAAATAATCTTGGAGCACTACATTCATTGGAGCACAAGTTTTACCCATTCCAGTTCATTTAGTTGTCGATATAAAGTGGGTTGCAGCGGTAATGCGAAATTTAGCTCCAAATGACATCTAAACATCTAACAGCCATAACTTTTGATTTTTATGTTTGATTTTTGCCCACAACACCTTTTCTGAATATGCTCGGTGGCATACATCCAATGGAGCACAATTTTAAACCATTCCAGCTCATTTTAGTGGTCAATATACAGCGGGTTGCAATGACAATGAGGGATTTAGCTCCTCTTTACAAATTAACTGTAACAGCCATAACTTTTGATCTGGTTGTTTGATTTTTGCGCACAACACCTTTTTGGAATGAGCTCGGAGCCCTACATCCAAAGGAGAACACGTTATTCCCATTCCAGTTTGTTATTGGTCAATATACAGTGGGTTGGTAATAATGTATTTAGCTCGAAAGGAGACCTAATCTTCAAACGTCCATAACTTTTGATCCGGTTGTTCGATTTTCACCCACAATACCTTTTCCGAATGAGATTGGAGTCCTAAATTCAATGGAGAACAATTTAAACCCATTCCAGCTTGTTTAGAGGTCGATATACAGTGAGTTGTAGTGGACATACGAGATTTTGCTCCAAATGACACATACACTTCTAAATACCAGAATTTTTAATGCGGGTTGTAGTGAAAATGAGAGATTTAGCTCCAAATGACACTCAAACTTTAAACCGCAACAACTTTTGATGCGGTTGTCTTATTTTACCCCCACAACACTTTTTCGGAATAATCTTGGAGCACTACATTCATTGGAGCACAAGTTTTGCCCATTCCAGTTCATTTAGTTGTCGATATATAGTGGGTTGCAGCGGTAATGCGAAATTTAGCTCCAAATGACACCTAAACTTCTAACAGCCATAAATTTTGATTTTTATGTTTGATTTTTGCGAACAACACCTTTTCGAAATATGCTCGGAGGCATACATCCAATGGAGCACAATTTTAAACCATTACAGCTCATTTTAGTGGTCAATATACAGCGGGTTGTAATTGAAATGAGAGATTTAGCTTCTCTTTATACATTAACTGTAACAACCATAACTTTTGATCTGGTTGTTTGATTTTTGCGCACAACACTTTTTTAGAATGAGCTCGGGGCCCTACATACAATAGAGAACAAGTTTTTCCCATTCCAGTTTGTTATTGGTCAAGTTGGTAATAAGGTATTTAGCTCGAAACGAGACCTAAACTTCAAACGCCCATAACTTTTGATCTGGTTGTCCGATTTTTACCCACAATACCTTTTCGGAGTGAGATCGGAGCCCTAAATCCAATGGAAAACAATTTAAACCCATTCTTGCTCGTTTAGAGGTCGATATACAGTGAGTTGTAGTGGAAATATGAGATTTTGCTCCAAATGATGCATACACTTCAAAATACCAGAATTTTTAATGCGAGTTGTAGTGAAAATGAGAGATTTAG
Source organism: Dactylorhiza incarnata (assembly GCA_033032865.1). NCBI lineage: Eukaryota > Viridiplantae > Streptophyta > Magnoliopsida > Asparagales > Orchidaceae > Dactylorhiza > Dactylorhiza incarnata. Next base: position 75,079 of record JAWHQI010000629.1, on the reverse strand, counting down.
CTACAAATGACACTCAAACTTTATACCGCAACAACTTTTGATGCGGTTGTCTTATTTTACCCCCACAACACCTTTTCGTAATAATCTTGGAGCTCTACATTCATTGGAGCACAAGTTTTACCCATTCCGGTTCATTTAGTTGTCGATATATAGCGGGTTGCAGCGGTAATGCGAAATTTAGCTTCAAATGACACCTAAACTTCTAACAGCCATAACTTTGGATTTTTATTTTTGATTTTTGCCCACAACACTTTTTTGGAATATGCTCGGAGGCATACATCCAATGGAGCACAATTTTAAACCATTCTAGCTCATTTTAATGGTCAATATACAGCGGGTTGCAATAACAATGAGGGATTTAGCTCCTCTTTACACATTAACTGTAACAGCCATAACTTTTGATCTGGTTGTTTGATTTTTGTGCACAACACCTTTTTGGAATGATCTCGGAGCCCTACATCCAATGGAGAACAAGTTTTTTCCATTCCAGTTTGTTATTGGTCAATATACAGTGGGTTAGTAATACGGTATTTAGCTCGAAAGGAGACCTAAACTTCAAACGTCTATAACTTTTGATCCGGTTGTCCGATTTTCACCCACAATACCTTTTCGGAATGAGATCAGAGCCCTAAATCCAATGGAGAACAATTTAAACACATTCCAGCTCGTTTAGAGGTCGATATACAGTGAGTTGTAGTGGAAATACGAGATTTTGCTCCAAATGACACATACACATCAAAATACCAGAATATTTAATTCGGGTTGTAGTGAAAATGAGAATTAGCTCCAAATGACACTCAAACTTTAAACCGCAACAACTTTTGATGCGGTTGTCTTATTTTACCCCCAAAACACTTTTTCGGAATAATCTTGGAGCACTACATTCATTGGAGCACAAGTTTTACCCATTCCAGTTAATTTAGTTGTCGATATACAGCGGGTTGCAGCGGTAATGCGAAATTTAGCTCCAAATGACACTTAAACTTCTAACAGCCATAACTTTTGATTTTTATGTTTGATTTTTGCCCACAATACCTTTTCGGAATATGGTCGGAGGCATACATCCAATGGAGCAAAAATTTAAACCATTCCAGCTCATTTTAGTGGTCAACATACAGCGGGTTGCAATGGCAATGAGGGATTTAGCTCCTCTTTACACATTAACTGTAACAGCCATAACTTTTGATCTGGTTGTTTGATTTTTGCGCACAACACCTTTTTGGAATGAGCTCGGAGCCCTACATCCAATGGAGAACAAGATTTTTCCATTCCAGTTTGTTATTGGTCAATATACTGTGGGTTAGTAATAAGGTATTTAGCTCGAAAGGAGACCTAAACTTCAAACGTAAATAACTTTTGATCCGGTTGTCCGATTTTCACCCACAATACCTTTTCGGAATGAGATCGAAGCCCTAAATCCAATGGAGAATAGTTTAGACCCATTCCAGCTCCTTTAGAGGTCAATATACAGTGAGTTGTAGTGGAAATATGAGATTTTGCTCCAAATGACACATACACTTCAAAATACCAGAATTTTTAATGCGTGTTGTAGTGCAAATGAGAGATTTAGCTCCAAATGACACTCAAACTTTAAACCGCAACAACTTTTGATGCGGTTGTCTTATTTTACCCCCACAACACCTTTTCGGAATAATCTTGGAGCACTACATTCATTGGAGCACAAGTTTTACAGATTCCAGTTCATTTAGTTGTCGATATATAGTGGGTTGCAGCGGTAATGCGAAATTTAGCTCCAAATGACACCTAAACTTCTAACAGCCATAACTTTTGATTTTTATGTTTGATTTTTTCCCATAGCACCTTTTCTGAATATGCTCGGTGGCATACATCCAATGGAGCACAATTTTAAACCATTCCAGCTCATTTTAGTGGTCAATATACAGCGGGTTGCAATGACAATGATGGATTTAGCTTCTCTTTACACATTAACTGTAACAGCGATAACTTTTGATCTGGTTGTTTGATTTTTGCGCACAACACCTTTTTTAAATGAGCTCGGAGCCCTACATCCAATTGGGAACAAGTTTTTCCCATTCCAGTTTGTTATTGGTCAATATACAGTGGGTTGGTAATAAGGTATTTTGCTCAAAAGGAGACCTAAACTTCAAACGTCCATCACTTTTGAAGCGGTTGTCTGATTTTTCACCCACCTTTTCAGAATGAGATCGGAGCCCTAAATCCAATGGAGAACAATTTAAACTCATTCCAGCTTGTTTAGAGGTCGATATACAGTGAGTTGTAGTGGAAATACGAGATTTTGCTTCAAATGACACATACACTTCAAAATACCAGAATTTTTAATGCGGGTTGTAGTGAAAATGAGAGATTTTGCTCCAAATGACACTCAAACTTTAAACCGCAACAACTTTTGATGCGGTTGTCTTATTTTACCCCCACAACACCTTTTCGGAATAATCTTGGAGCACTACATTCATTGGAGCACAAGTTTTACCCATTCCAGTTTATTTAGTTGTCGATATACAGTGGGTTGCAACGATAATGCGAAATTTAGCTCCAAATGACACCTAAACTTCTAACAGCCATAACTTTTGATTTTTATGTTTGATTTTTGCTCACAACACCTTTTCGGAATATGCTCGGAGGCATACATCCAATGGAGCACAATTTTAAACCATTCTAGCTCATTTTAGTGGTCAATATACAACGGGTTGCAATGACAATGAGGGATTTAGCTCCTCTTTACAAATTAACTATAACCGCCATAACTTTTGATCTGGTTGTTTGATTTTTGCGCACAACACTTTTTTGGAATGAGCTCGGAGCCCTACATCCAAAGGAGAACACGTTTTTCCCTTTCAAGTTTGTTATTGGTCAATATACAGTGGGTTGGTAATAATGTATTTAACTCGAAAGGAGACCTAATCTTCAAGCGTCCATAACTTTTGATTCGGTTGTCCGATTTTCACCCACAATACCTTTTCAGAATGAGATCGGATCCCTAAATCCAATGGAGAACAATTTAAACCAATTACAGCTTGTTTAGAGGTCAATATACAGTTAGTTGCAGTGGAAATATGAGATTTTGCTCCAAATGACACATACACTTCAAAATACCAGAATTTTTAATACGGGTTGTAGTGAAAATGAGAGATTTAGCTCCAAATGACACTCAAACTTTAAACCACAACAACTTTTGATGCGGTTGTCTTATTTTACCCCCCCCCCCCCCCCCCCCCCCCACCAACACTTTTTCAGAATAATCTTGGAACACTACATTCATTGGAGCACAAGTTTTACCCATTCCAGTTCATTTAGTTGTCGATATATAGCGGGTTGCAGTGGCAATGCGAAATTTAGTTCCAAATGACACCTAAACTTCTAACAGCCATAACTTTTGATTTTTATGTTTGATTTTTGCTCACAACACCTTTTCGGAATATGCTCGGAGGCATACATCCAATGGAGCACAATTTTAAACCATTCCAGCTCATTTTAGTGGTCAATATACAGCGGGTTGCAATAACAATGAGGGATTTAGCTCCTCTTTACACATTAACTGTAACAACCATAACTTTTGATCTGGTTGTTTTGATTTTTGCGCACAACACCTTTTTGGAATGAGCTCGGAGCCCTACATCCAATGGAGAACAAGTTTTTCCCATTCCAGTTTGTTATTGGGCAATATACATTGGGTTGGTAATAAGGTATTTAGCTCGAAAGGAGACCTAAACTTCAAACGTCCATAACTTTTGATCCGGTTGTCCAATTTTTAACCACAATACCTTTTCGGCATGAGATCGGACCCCTAAATCCAATGGAGAACAATTTAAACCCATTCCTGCTCATTTAGAGGTCGATATACAGTGAGTTGTAGTGGAAATATGATATTTTCCTCCAAATGTCACACACTTCATAATACCAGAATTTTTCATGCGGGTTGTAGTGAAATGAGAGACTTAGCTCCAAATGACACTCAAACTTTAAACCGCAACACTTTTCATTCAGTTGTCTTATTTTACCCCAACAACACCTTTTCAGAATAATCTTGGACCACTACATTCATTGGAGCACAAGTTTTACCCATTCTAGTTCATTTAGTTGTCGATATGTAGCTGGTTGCAGCGATAATGCGAAATTTAGCTCCAAATGACACCTAAACTTCTAACAGCCATAACTTTTGATTTTTATGTTTGATTTTTGCCCACAACACATTTTCGGAATATGCTCGGAGTCATACATCCAATGGAGCACAATTTTAAACCATTCCAGCTCATTTTAGTGGTCAATATACAGCGGGTTGCAATGACAATGAGGGATTTAGCTCCTCTTTACAAATTAACTATAACCGCAATAACTTTTGATCTGGTTGTTTGATTTTTGCGCACAACACCTTTTTGGAATGAGCTCGGAGCCCTACATCCAAAGGAGAACACGTTTTTCCCTTTCCAGTTTGTTATTGGTCAATATACAGTGGGTTGGTAATAATGTATTTAGCTCGAAAGGAGGCCTAATCTTCAAGCGTCCATAACTTTTGATCCGGTTGTCCGATTTTCACCCACAATACCTTTTCAGAATGAGATCGGAGCCCTAAATCCAATGGAGAACAATTTAAACCAATTCCAGCTAGTTTAGAGGTCGATATATAGTGAGTTGTAGTGGAAATATGAGATTTTGCTCCAAATGACACATACACTTCAAAATACCAGAATTTTTAATGCGGGTTGTAGCGAAAATGAGAGTTTTAGCTCCAAATGACACTCAAACTTTAAACCGCAACAACTTTTGATGTGGTTGTCTTATTTTACCCCCCCCCCCCCCCCCCCCCCCACCAACACTTTTTCGGAATAATCTTGGAGCACTACATTCATTTGAGCACAAGTTTTACCCATTCCAGTTCATTTAGTTGTCGATATATAGCGGGTTGCATCGGTAATGCGAAATTTAGCTCCAGTACATTTAGTTTTGATTTTTATGTTTGATTTTTGCACCTTTTCGGAATATGCTCGGAGGCATACATCCAATGGAGCCCAATTTTAAACTATTCTAGCTCATTTTAGTGGTCAATATACAGGGGGTTGCAATGGCAATGAGGGATTTAGCTCCTCTTTGCACATTAACTGTAACAACCATAACTTTTGATCTGGTTGTTTAATTTTTGCGCACAACACCTTTTGGGAATGAACTCGGAGCCCTACATCCAATGGAGAACAAGTTTTTCCCATTCCAGTTTGTTATTGGTCAATATACAGTGGGTTGGTAATAAGGTATTTAGCTCGAATGGAGACCTAAACTTCAAACGTCCGTAACTTTTGATCCGGTTGTCCGATTTTCACCCACAATACCTTTTCGGTATGAGATCGGAGCCCTAAATCCAATGGAGAACAATTTAAACTCATTCTAGCTCGTTTAGAGGTCGATATAGAGTGAGTTTGTTTACACAAAAATCGGCGATCCTCTCAGAGCGGGTGGCCACCTCCTTCAGACCGCCAAAAGAGGGCGGCCTCCTTCTTCAAACTGCCCAAAGCAGGCGGCCTCCTTCTTCAGACCGCCCAAGGCGGGCGACCTCCTTCTTCAGACCGCCCAGAGCGGGCGGCCTCCTTCTTGAGACCGCCCAAGGAGGGCGGCCTCCTCCTTCAGACCGCCCAAGGCGGGCGGCCTCCTTCTTCAGACCGCCCAAGGCGGGCGGCCTCCTCCTTTAGACCGTCGGGCGGCCTCCTTCTTCAGACCGCCCAGAGCGGGCGGCCTCCTCCTTCAGACCGCCCGGAGCGGGCGGCCTCCTTCTTCAGACCGCCCAAGGTGGGCGGCCTCCTCCTTCACACCGCCCAAAGCGAGCGGCCTCCTTCTTCAGACCGCCCAAGGCGGGCGGCCTCCTCCTTCAGACCGCCCAAGGCGGGCAGCCTCCTTCTTCAGACCGCCCAAAGCGGGCGGCCTCCTTCTTCAGACCGCCCAGAGCGGGCGGCCTTTTTCTTCAGACCGCCCAACAGGGGCGGTCTCCGCTTTCAAACCGCACAAGGTGGCGGTCTCATTCGTTTAGACAGCGCGGGTAGGGATCCGGTCACCGGCTCACCGGAGGTGACAACATCGACCCAGAGCCTATAAATAGGACCCTCGACCATGAACAAAGGACAGGCAAGTTGGGGGCAAAACTGACGGCTAGAAATGGCCAGACCGCACCTAGCAGCGGCCTGCCCGGCGATCTCCAGCAAACATCTCAACCAACAGGCTGAGCATTCTCAGCTAGTAGCCCGGGCGGCCTCGGCGAATAGGTCGGGCGGTCTCAACTAGCAGCTCAGGCAGCTTCGGCGAACAGTTCGGGCGGTCTCATCAAGCAGCCCAAGCGGCCTCGTTTTCTTGCTTGCTACTCCCTTGTATTTTTTCTATTTTCATGTACTAAACACAACAAGCTGTAATACAGATTATTAAATAAAGGGAAAGCCCGTCGCAGGAGTGCCATTTGCCGCGACGGGCGAAGTCTGGCCTCGCAGCAAGCTAGCGGCCCTCTCTTCTTCTCTCCCACTCAGCTCTTCATTTGCGACTAAAGTAACTAGCTGCTCGACCACTACCCCCTCTCTTTCCTCTCAGATTGAGCGTCGAGGATGTGGGGACAATTTCGGATTCAACATAAACACGCGACCTTCGGATAGTGGTTGATGAACAACAGTTGCGATGAAGACGTGAGATTTGGCCTAAAGCACATTCAATTTTAAAACGGCCATAACTTTTGATCCGGGTGTCGGAATTAAGAAATTCAAAGCCCGTCGCGACCGGCTTGAGCTAAACATCAAACGTCCATAACTTTTGATCTGATTGTCTGATTTTCACCCACAATACCTTTTCAGAATGAGATCGGAGCCCTATATCCAATAGAGAACAATTTAAACCCATTCCAGCTCGTTTAGAGGTTGATATATAGCGGGTTGCAGCGGTAATGTGAAATCTAGCTCCAAATGACACTTAAACTTCTAACAACCATAAATTTTGATTTTTATGTTTAATTTTTTCCCACAACACCTTTTCGGAATATGCTCGGAGGCATACATCTAATGGAGCACAATTTTAAACTATTCCAGCTCATTTTAGTGGTCAATATATAGCGGGTTGCAATGGCAATGAGGGATTTAGCTCCTCTTTAAACATTAACTGTAACAGCCATAACTTTTGATCTGTTTGTTTGATTTTTGCGCACAACACCTTTTTGGAATGAGCTCGGAGCCCTACATCCAATAGAGAACAAGTTTTTCCCATTCTAGTTTGTTATTGGTCAATATACAGTGGGTTGGTAATAAGGTATTTAGCTCGAAAGGAGACCTAAACTTCAAACGTCCATAACTTTTGATTCGGTTGTTCGATTTTCACCCACAATACCTTTTCGAAATGAGATCGGAGCCCTAAATCCAATGGAGAACAATTTAAACTCATTCAGATCGTTTAGAGGTCGATATATAGTGAGTTGTAGTGGAAATACGAGATTTTGCTCCAAATGACACACACTTCAAAATATCAGAATTTTTAATGCGAGTTGTAGTGAAAATGAGAGATTTAGCTCCAAATTACACCCAAACTTTAAATCGCAACAACTATTGATGCGGTTCTCATATTTTACCCCACAACACCTTTTCAGAGTAATCTTGGAGCACTACATTCATTAGAGCACAAGTTTTACCCATTCCAGTTCATGTAGTTGTCGATATATAGCGGGTTGCAGCGGTAATGCGAAATTTAGCTCCAAATGATACCTAAACTTCTAACAGCCATAACTTTTGATTTTTATGTTTGATTTTTGCCCACAACGCCTTTTCGGAATATGCTTGGAGGCATACATCCAATGGAGCACAATTTTAAACCATTCCAGCTCATTTTAGTTGTCAATATACAGCGGGTTCCAATGTCAATGAGGGATTTAGCTCCTCTATACACATTAACTGTAACAGCCATAACTTTTGATATGGCTGTTTGATTTTTGCGCACAACACCTTTTTGTAATGAGCTCGGAGCCCTACATCCAATGGATAACAAGTTTTTCCCATTCCAGTTTGTTATTGGTCAATATACAGCGGGTTGGTAATAAGGTATATAGCTCGAAAGGAGACCTAAACTTCAAACGTCCAAAACATTTGATCCGGTTGTCCAATTTTCACCCACAATAACTTTTCGGAATGAGATCGGAGCCCTAAATCCAATGGAGAACAATTTAAACCCATTCCAGCTCATTTGGAGGTTGATGTACAGTTAGTTGTAGTGGAAATATGAGATTTTGCTCCAAATGACACATACACTTCACTATACCAGAATTTTTAATGCGGGTTATAGTGAAAATGAGAGATTTAGCTCCAAATGACACTCGAACTTTAAACCGCAACAACTTTTGATGCGGTTGTCTTATTTTACCCCCACAAAACCTTTTCGGAATAATCTTGGAGCACTACATTCATTGGAGCACAAGTTTTACCCATTCTAGTTCATTTAGTTGTCGATATATAGCAGGTTTGAGGGTAATGCGAAATTTAGCTCCAAATAACACCTAAACTTCTAACAGCCATAATTTTGATTTTTATGTTTGATTTTTGCCCACAACTCCTTTTCGGAATATGCTCGGAGGCATACATCCAATGGAGCACAATTTTAAACAATTCCAGCTCATTTTAGTGGTCAATATACATCGGGTTGCAATGGCAATCAGGGATTTAGCTCCTCTTTACACATTAACTCTAACATCCATAAATTTTGATCAGGTTGTTTGATTTTTGCGCACAACACCTTTGAGGAATTAGCTCGGAGCCCTACATGCAATGGAGAACAAGTTTTTCCCATTCCAGTTTATTATTGGTCAATATACAGCGGTTTGGTAATAAGGTATTTAGCTCGAAAGGAGACCTAAACTTCAAACATCCATAACTTTTGATCCGGTTGTCCGATTTTCACCATCAATACCTTTTCGGAATGAGATCGGAGCCCTAAATCCAATGGAGAACAATTTAAACTCATTTCAGCTCGTTTAGAGGTCGATATACAATGAGTTGTAGTGGAAATATGAGATTTTGCTCCAAATGACACATACACTTCAAAATACCAGAATATTTAATTCGGGTTGTAGTGAATATGAGAGATTTAGCTCCGAATGACACTCAAACTTTAAACCGCAATAACTTTTGATGCGGTTGTCTTATTTTACCCCCACAACACCTTTTCGGAATAATCTTGGAGCACTACATTCATTGGAGCACAAGTTTTACCCATTCCAGTTCATGTAGTTGTCGATATATAGCGGGTTGCAGCGGTAATGCGAAATATAGCTCCAAATGATACCTAAACTTCTAACAGCCATAACTTTTGATTTTTATGTTTGATTTTTGCCCACAACGCCTTTTCGGAATATGCTTGGAGGCATACATCCAATGGAGCACAATTTTAAACCATTCCAGCTCATTTTAGTTGTCAATATACAGCGGGTTCCAATGTCAATGAGGGATTTAGCTCCTCTATACACATTAACTGTAACAGCCATAACTTTTGATATGGTTGTTTGATTTTTGCGCACAACACCTTTTTGTAATGAGCTCGGAGCCCTACATCCAATGGATAACAAGTTTTTCCCATTCCAGTTTGTTATTGGTCAATATACAGCGGGTTGGTAATAAGGTATATAGCTCGAAAGGAGACCTAAACTTCAAACGTCCAAAACATTTGATCCGGTTGTCCAATTTTCACCCACAATAACTTTTCGGAATGAGATCGGAGCCCTAAATCCAATGGAGAACAATTTAAACCCATTCCAGCTCATTTGGAGGTTGATGTACAGTTAGTTGTAGTGGAAATATGAGATTTTGCTCCAAATGACACATACACTTCACTATACCAGAATTTTTAATGCGGGTTATAGTGAAAATGAGAGATTTAGCTCCAAATGACACTCGAACTTTAAACCGCAACAACTTTTGATGCGGTTGTCTTATTTTACCCCCACAAAACCTTTTCGGAATAATCTTGGAGCACTACATTCATTGGAGCACAAGTTTTACCCATTCTAGTTCATTTAGTTGTCGATATATAGCAGGTTTGAGGGTAATGCGAAATTTAGCTCCAAATAACACCTAAACTTCTAACAGCCATAATTTTGATTTTTATGTTTGATTTTTGCCCACAACTCCTTTTCGGAATATGCTCGGAGGCATACATCCAATGGAGCACAATTTTAAACAATTCCAGCTCATTTTAGTGGTCAATATACATCGGGTTGCAATGGCAATCAGGGATTTAGCTCCTCTTTACACATTAACTCTAACATCCATAAATTTTGATCAGGTTGTTTGATTTTTGCGCACAACACCTTTGAGGAATTAGCTCGGAGCCCTACATGCAATGGAGAACAAGTTTTTCCCATTCCAGTTTATTATTGGTCAATATACAGCGGTTTGGTAATAAGGTATTTAGCTCGAAAGGATACCTAAACTTCAAACATCCATAACTTTTGATCCGGTTGTCCGATTTTCACCATCAATACCTTTTCGGAATGAGATCGGAGCCCTAAATCCAATGGAGAACAATTTAAACTCATTTTAGCTCGTTTAGAGGTCGATATACAATGAGTTGTAGTGGAAATATGAGATTTTGCTCCAAATGACACATACACTTCAAAATACCAGAATATTTAATTCGGGTTGTAGTGAATATGAGAGATTTAGCTCCGAATGACACTCAAACTTTAAACCGCAATAACTTTTGATGCGGTTGTCTTATTTTACCCCCACAACACCTTTTCGGAATAATCTTGGAGCACTACATTCATTGGAGCACAAGTTTTACCCATTCCAGTTCATGTAGTTGTCGATATATAGCGGGTTGCAGCGGTAATGCGAAATTTAGCTCCAAATGATACCTAAACTTCTAACAGCCATAACTTTTGATTTTTATGTTTGATTTTTGCCCACAACGCCTTTTCAGAATATGCTTGGAGGCATACATCCAATGGAGCACAATTTTAAACCATTCCAGCTCATTTTAGTTGTCAATATACAGCGGGTTCCAATGTCAATGAGGGATTTAGCTCCTCTATACACATTAACTGTAACAGCCATAACTTTTGATATGGTTGTTTGATTTTTGCGCACAACACCTTTTTGTAATGAGCTCGTAGCCCTACATCCAATGGATAACAAGTTTTTCCCATTCCAGTTTGTTATTGGTCAATATACAGCGGGTTGGTAATAAGGTATATAGCTCGAAAGGAGACCTAAACTTCAAACGTCCAAAACATTTGATCCGGTTGTCCAATTTTCACCCACAATAACTTTTCGGAATAAGATCGGAGCCCTAAATCCAATGGAGAACAATTTAAACCCATTCCAGCTCATTTGGAGGTTGATGTACAGTTAGTTGTAGTGGAAATATGAGATTTTGCTCCAAATGACACATACACTTCACTATACAAGAATTTTTAATGCGGGTTATAGTGAAAATGAGAGATTTAGCTCCAAATGACACTCGAACTTTAAACCGCAACAACTTTTGATGCGGTTGTCTTATTTTACCCCCACAAAACCTTTTTGGAATAATCTTGGAGCACTACATTCATTGGAGCACAAGTTTTACCCATTCTAGTTCATTTAGTTGTCGATATATAGCAGGTTTGAGGGTAATGCGAAATTTAGCTCCAAATAACACCTAAACTTCTAACAGCCATAATTTTGATTTTTATGTTTGATTTTTGCCCACAACTCCTTTTCGGAATATGCTCGGAGGCATACATCCAATGGAGCACAATTTTAAACAATTCCAACTCATTTTAGTGGTCAATATACATCGGGTTGCAATGGCAATCAGGGATTTAGCTCCTCTTTACACATTAACTCTAACATCCATAAATTTTGATCAGGTTGTTTGATTTTTGCGCACAACACCTTTGAGGAATTAGCTCGGAGCCCTACATGCAATGGAGAACAAGTTTTTCCCATTCCAGTTTATTATTGGTCAATATACAGCGGTTTGGTAATAAGGTATTTAGCTCGAAAGGAGACCTAAACTTCAAACATCCATAACTTTTGATCCGGTTGTCCGATTTTCACCCACAATACCTTTTCGGAATGAGATCGGAGCCCTAAATCCAATGGAGAACAATTTAAACTCATTTCAGCTCGTTTAGAGGTCGATATACAATGAGTTGTAGTGGAAATATGAGATTTTGCTCCAAATGACACATACACTTCAAAATACCAGAATATTTAATTCGGGTTGTAGTGAATATGAGAGATTTAGCTCCGAATGACACTCAAACTTTAAACCGCAATAACTTTTGATGCGGTTGTCTTATTTTACCCCCACAACACCTTTTCGGAATAATCTTGGAGCACTACATTCATTGGAGCACAAGTTTTACCCATTCCAGGTAATTTAGTTGTCGATATACAGCGGGTTGCAGCGGTAATGCGAAATTTAGCTCCAAATGCCACCTAAACTTCTAACAGCCATAACTTTTGATTTTTATGTTTGATTTTTGCCCACAATACCTTTTCGGAATATGCTCGGAGGCATACATCCAATGAAGCAAAATTTTAAACCATTCCAGCTCATTTTAGTGGTCAATATACAGCGGGTTGCAATGGCAATGAGGGATTTAGCTCCTCTTTACACATTAACTGTAACACCCATAACTTTTGATCTGGTTTTTTGATTTTTGCGCACAACACCTTTTTGGAATGAGCTCGGAGCCCTACATCCAATGGAGAACAAGTTTTTTCCATTCCAGTTTGTTATTGGTCAATATACACTGGGTTGGTAATAAGGTATTTAGCTCGAAAGGAGGCCTAAACTTCAAACGTCCATCACTTTTGATCTGATTGTCCGATTTTCACCCACAATACCTTTTCGGAATGAGATCGGGGCCCTAAATCCAATGGAGAACAATTTAAACTCATTTCAGCTCGTTTAGAGGTCGATATACAGTGAGTTGTAGTGGAAATACGAGATTTTGCTCCAAATGACACATACACTTCAAAATACCAGAATATTTAATTCGGGTTGTAGTGAATATGAGAGATTTAGCTCCAAATGACACTCAAACTTTAAACCGCAATAACTTTTGATGCGGTTGTCTTATTTTACCCCCACAACACCTTTTCAGAATAATCTTGGAGCACTACATTCATTGGAGCACAAGTTTTACCCATTCCAGTTAATTTAGTTGTCGATATACAGCGGGTTGCATCGGTAATGCGAAATTTAGCTCCAAATGACACCTAAACTTCTAACAGCCATAACTTTTGATTTTTATGTTTGATTTTTGCCTACAATACCTTTTCGGAATATGCTCGGAGGCATACATCCATCTGACAAGACCAGGTGGCCGCGCTGACCGCTCGACTTGACAGAGGGAAGAAGGAGATCCACAAACTCGAAGGGGACTATGCCTACTATAGAGATAAATACCTCCATCTGACAAGGGAGGTCGGCGGAAGTCGGCGTCCCCTTAATGTAGCTGATGAAGGTCGGCATGGGTCACACTGCCCGGTTGCTGGGGAGAGCTCGACTCTTCCAGCAGCTGGGATGATCCACCCTGTTGTTAGTGTAAATGAGGCCGCAGCGGCCTTGACTGCTCCCGTGATCCCGGCAGCGTGAGTAGAGCGAGATGTCGCGCGGCTTCATAGCATGATCAACCACCTTAATCACAGCATCAATCAGATGCAAGGGACTGTTCTTCACATCAGCGACCAGGTCGCGCGACTCCATAGAGAAGATGCGCCGAGCGATGTCCACTAGTGTTAAGCAGTTTTAAGACAATTACTTGTAATATTTTTATTCGGTCCTTCGGACAACTTAGCTGTTTGAGCTTAATTTCATGACATTCGGTCTGTCTTGCAGACCGCGCGGTCTGTTTATTTGAATGTGTTTTATTCCCTTCCTTTGTATGTTGATTGACGCATATGAATTGCTTTATAATCCAAGCGTCTTGTTTCTGCTGTTTGTTTAAACCGCATGCTTGGATTTTACTTGTGGTTTGTTTCTAATGAACTAGCTTTGTACGAGAATGTGCCCGCGCTGGTTGATTAGGCAAGCCATGATTTGACCTTTACTAAATGCAGATCACCTGTTCTTATAAGTAGCGCCTTTCCGAAGACCTTTTCACCTGAATTTCAAAAATGGGAGCAAAGCGCCACCCGAAGCGACCTGCGAAGACATCCGCTACCCGATCCGAAGCCGCTTCAGCGTTCCATTCGGCTGACCTTTAGGAATGCCGCCTGACCAAAGCCGAACTGGATGAGTTCGTCGACAAGCATATGGTTGGGAGTTCGCTGCTCGCGTGACATCCGCTTTGCGACGAGCGGATGAACTCCTCTGGACTGAATCAAATCGCAATCCCAATCGATCACTTCGATTGAGGCTTCAAGTTTCCATATCGATTGAACTCGCCATGGTCTTTGACCACTACGGAGTTGTCCCCGGCCAAATCTCCCCCAACTCGATGGCCAGGATATGCAGCTTCATTTCATATCTGCGGTCTGATAGAGTCTGCTTCTCCATGGACCTCTTTAGAAAAATGTTCTCGGTGCGGGCTATCCCGAACTCTGAGTCGAACGTTTTCAAGGGTCATCTCTACTTCGGCTGTCGTGGGTTGAAGATGGTCAACCTCGCGAATAAGGTCACGGCCTGGTTGGAGAGTTATCTGATATTCGAAGGCCGACTTGGCCTACTGAACCCAAACCCGTAGGTGCGGCCAGAGGAGGCCATCCAGCAAATCGCTATCAGCGAGGTTGAGAAGAAGACCTGCAAACTTCTCGAGAATGAGCGGCTTAATGTACGCCACTACATTCCGCTGCTTGCCGAGCTGGAGAATGTCCGTCCTGAAGACAGTAAGTTCTTCTTCAACCCGCTTCCTGCTCTGATGTTGACCGCGCGGGCTTTTGTTCTAACTCTTTTACTTCTCTTTTGTAGCTGAGGCCCTTGTTCCCAAAAACAAGCCGGTCAGCCCGGCCGGTTTGATCCTAACTCATGGCAAGAAGAGGCAAAGACGGGTCAAAAATAAGCCACTGCTATCTGATGGCGATGATTCGACTTCCTCAGGCGACTTCTCTGCCCTCTGTTCCATCAACAAAGTGAAGGATTTAAAAGGCCGCACGGTCTTGACCTGGCACCCGGACGGTGATGGTGTCCAGGTCCCTACTGTGCTCCCCCACTGGGCTAATGAGAAGTCGGGCTGGCATGCCGAGGCCGCTAGCATCGCCATGTTTGGCCGGCGAAATTTCAGGCGACTGAGGAAGATCCCTGAGGAGGGGCTCGCCCGGGAGGCCGCACGGGTTGGAGCTGAGAGCTTCATCACCAACATCTTCATGGGGATGACCTTCAAAAGATTGATCAGAGCAAATGATCATCTAGAGAAAGAAAATGTCGAATTGAAGAAGGAAGTCGCGCGGCTAAAAGAGGCCGAGTTGGTAAGTTATCACCTGGATAGCTATCTTTCTGATTTTTCCAGACCGTGCGGTCTCTTACGTTTACTCTTTTTTTGCAGACAAAGTATGATGAGACCGATTCGGTCTATCAAGAAGAACTTTCCCTCATGTCGCCGAGGGAATTGATAATGCTTTTAACCGCCTGCGAGAGCTCGGAGGGCTCACGCCCGGTTTTGAGCATTTCACTTTTTCTGATGCCTACCCGACTTTACAAAAGAAACTAGACAAAATCAGACGGAAAGCTAAAGGAAAGAATAAAGTTGACGGGTCCAGTTTGGAGGAGAGTGATGACGAGGATGATGAAGCTGAAGAGCCCGCTGCGGCTAAGGAGGGAGAGAGCAGCTCGGACTCTGAGTCCAGCGATTCTGAAGAAGAGGCCGAGCGCAAGTCGGGCGAGCTGAGCAGCTCGACTTCGTCGGACAGCGAGGGCTATTCTCCCGATGTTTCGATTGATGGCAGCGAACACTCGAGTGCTCCTGTATCTAAGAAACTCAAGTCGGATGGTTAATAGTTTTATTTTGTATTCATTTTCAATAGCCAACGGTTTGATTTTGTTAACCGGTCGATTATAAAACAATGTAAAGATATTTTAATAATGAAATGGAAAGCTTTTACCTGTCTAGCCGTCTACTTTCTGTGACTTACTTGTGATTGTTTGCGATCTCTTTCTGCTTCAGATAATTAACACTCTTCTGGCCAAGTCGTGCGACTTAATAATGACCCAGCCAGTTCGGGTATTGACCCTTCAGAATTCCAATAGCCATTTGAGCGTTGTAAATCCTGTTCGGGCGGCTTGTTTCTGTGATCTCGACTCAGCAAATGCCATATAACCCGGAAGAATATCGACCATCCATCCCTTTATAAATAATTTGATGCGATTATAATATATAGTCGGGCGGATAGAAATTCGAACCTTCTAGGTTCTTAATTTGAATACCCTGAGTTAACCGAATACAAATTTAAGCCGCTGCAATAATTATACTTCTGACTGCAAGTTGTACGACTTGAAAGTATCTCATGTGATTAGATGTTTCTGTATATATGAATTCAAGCCACGCGATTACTTGAATTACTTTGCAAAAATAGAGAATACCGAGTCAGAAGAAAACAATCAACAGGTCGTGAATTCAATATTGAGTTCGGGCGACTTATAATTCAGATTTTTGAAAGTCCCATCCTTGAGCATAAAATTTAACTGATAAATCTGTGCGACATGTATATAACTCGGGCGGTTAAGGTAATGATCTCTGTCTTGCAAGAATCATAATTACTTTCCATGTGAAGAGCCCGTTTCTACCCGAACTGATAGAACTAATACCTATAAGGATGATAGATTTACGAATCGAATGTTGAGACCGACCGGTCATGGTTATGCTTGATATCCCGATACCTGCCTTGTGGCATTTTATGATAACCTGCTTATTTTAAACCGATCGGTTTAATAGTCAAACCGTTCGATAATTATGGTACCTGCTTATTTCAAACCGTCCGGTTTAAAAACCAGGCCGCCTGATATCTTTGGAACCTGATTATTTCAAACCGTCTGGTTTAAAAACCAGGCTGCCTGATATCTTTGGAACCTGCTTATATTAAACCGCCCGGTTTAGGCATCAAGCCGACCGGTTTGTGATGTACCTATAAAAAATCCTGTTTTTCTCCCAAATGGTCTAGAGTGACCATATAAGATGGGAAAATTTCCTGTAATGTAACAAGAAATGGCTACAGACTCAGATGATCAAGTGGGCAAGTGGGCCTAGGCGGAGAACATTGCTTTCCTCAAGTGGTCATAAGAGTTGTAGAAATAAAGAAAAAGACAAGTACAGTCCCAGATGACCAAGTGGGCAGGTGGGCCTAGGCGGCGAACATTGCTTTCCTCAAGTGGTCATAAAGGCTGTAAGCGACTCAACTGCTCTCTTGCCTAGGGTTACAAGCCGAGTTGATCAATTGGGCAGGTGGGCCTAAGCGGCGAACATTGCTTTCCTCAGAGAGATCAACTCAGTTGTGGGTCCCGCTTAGGCATTGCTTGAGAGTACCTAGGAGTATTCGATGGTCACAGACTAAGATGATCAGTTGGGCAGGTGTGGTTATGCCGCGGGGGCTATACCGACATTGCTTTCCTCAGAAAGATCATCAAATATGTAACTATATCCCTCTCGGAGCATGATAGAGCCAACATTCACCTGGACCTCCCTTGATGCAGGGGTGTGTCGGATATCAGCTGGGATCCAAGGTTCCGAAGACCACCACACGGGAATTGGCAAGCTACCACTACACGTGTGCGAAACCTCCCCGCTACACATGATCTTCATGGTTTTACGTTAATGACTACAATCCGAGGGGGTTCGAGCAGAACTTGGTGATGTCTCTGTGGTCCAGTGAGGATGATATATAAAAGATATAAAAAAGAATCACCAGACATGGAGAAGTGTTAGTATGGGGTTTCTCATTAAAATATCCAGAAAATGCAAGAAAGTAAAGAAGACATTTTAAGGATATAACTGTTTAAGATCGTCACCGCTCCAAGTGCGTGAGATGTCTTCTCCTTCGCTTGTCTGAAGGCGGTAAGCCCCGCTCTTTAGTACCTCCTTGATAATGAAAGGTCCAGCCCAGTTGGGATTTAGCTTTCCGGCGTTACCTTTTCTGGCCGCTGCATCAACTTTCTTTAATACAATGTCACCAACTGCGAAGTGTTTAACCCTGACATTTCTGTCAAAGTACTTCACCATTCTCCTTTTAACTTCTTCCTGCCTGATTGTTGCCTCGTCGTGAAGCTCTTCGATCATATCCAAACTATATTTGATAGATCATTGTCTTCAATGCATGCTTCTCCTCCCTCCTTTGCATACACAACTCTTGGAGTGACCACCTCAAATTCTACAGGAATAACAACCTCCGAGCCATGAGATAATTTGAATGGTGTCTCCCCCGTAGCTGAAGATGGAGTAGTGCGAAGAGTCCAAAGGATGGGAGGAAGTTGGTCTGCCCAATTTCCTCTTTGATTCAAGACCCTCTTCATCAGAAGCTGTTGGATCTGCCTATTTGCGGCTTCTACCTGGCCATTAGTTCTCGGATGATGCACAGGAGAGAACCGGAGGTCAATCCCAACCTGATCACAGAAGGTTATCATCTCTGAATTGTTAAACTGCGGACCATTGTTAGTGACAATTGCTAGCGGAATTCCATGCCGGCAAACTATCTCTCCCCAGATGAAGTTTCTGATAACTTGGGTTGTAGTTTTCGCCAATGCCTTCGCTTTAATCCACTTGCTGAAGTAGTCAATCATCACAATCATAAAGCGACGCTGGCCGCTGTCCATTGGGAAGGGTTCGATGAGATCCATCCCCCAAACTGAGAAGGGCCAAGGAACAGTTATTGATCAGAGTGATTGAGCTGGCAGATGTTGAAGAGGAGAAAACTTTTGACACTGAACACATCGCTTGATAAATGCTTCGTCATCTTTCCTCATGGTTGGCTAGAAATATCCCTGCCTTAAGATTCTCTTCTCCAGATTCTTTGCTCCTGAATGGCTACCACATTCCCCGGAATGAACCTCCTGAAGTATGGTTGGAATTTCGCTCTCGGAAACACACCGTGCTGAGGGAGAGATCAAAGTCTTCCTGTAGAGAACTCTCGCTATCAGATAATAATATGTCGCTTTCCTTCTAAATATTCTTCTATCTTTGATGGAATGATGGAACTCCCCTTTTGACAAAAACTGCTCGTAAGGGTCCTTCCATGAAGGATTATAATCAATTTGCATAAGTTCCGCTTCATCTGTTGCCGGATGGAAAAGTTCAAAGGTCACTCCCCCTGACGGAAGACCAAACTTTGACAACTCATCTGCTTCCTCATTTTGCGTTCTTGGAATATGCTCGATAATGAACGACTTGAAACTTCCGATTTCCTTTTTGGCTAACAGCAGATACTTCCTCAGAATTGGCTCCCTTGTCTCGTAATTCCCCAAGACCTGAGAGGCCATTACTAATGAATCAGTTTTAACATGTACGTGTTCTATCCCCAGCTCTTTTGCAAGCCTCGGCCCAGCCAGAAGTGCCTCATATTCTGCCTGATTATTTGTAACTGGAAAGAAGAATTTGATAGCTTGCTCCAGCTTGATGTCATTTGGACTGATTAAAACAACCCCGGCTCCCACGGAGCTTTTACCAGAAGCCCCATCCACATAAATGACCAAAGCCAAAGGGGATTTCACCACCTGTTCAGGACTAGATTCTGCTGTATCAACCAGGAAATCTGCCAAGACCTGTGCTTTGATTGCTGTCCTCGGAACATAGGATATTTTGAACTCTCTTAATTCAATAGCCCATTTAGCCAGCCTCCCTAAATGATCTGGTTTTTCAAGAATGCTTCTCAAAGGATGATCTGTAATTATTTGAATAGGATGAGCCTAAACATAAGGACGGATCCTTCGCGGTGACATAACCAAAGCCAAAGCTAGCTTTTCCAAGATCGTATATATGGTCTCCACATCTTTGAGGATATGGCTGACATAGTAGATTGGAAACAGTTTCATCTTTTCTTCCCGAACAAGGACGGAACTCACTACATCTGGGCCGACCCCTAAGTATAAGAACAATATCTCCCCCTCATGAGGACTTTGAAGTAGAGGGGTTTAGGTTAACTGTACTTTTAACTATTCAAAAGCCTTGCTGCATTCTTCGTTCCATTCAAACTTTGATCTTCCCCGCAGTATTTTAAAGAATGGGGCACTTTTATCTCCTGATTTGGAAATAAACCTGCTCAACCCTGCCAACCTTCCTCCAAGTTGCTGAACTTCCTTGGTACTACGAGGAGGGGTCATATCAAGGATGGCCTTCACCTTATATGGGTTCGGTGCAAGGCCATTAGGAGTTAAGAGATGCCCGAGAAACTTTCCCTTGTTTGCCCCAAACACACATTTCAATGGGTTTAATTTTTGTTTGAACCTCCGTAGAGTAGCGAACGTCTCACGAGGTCTTTCAAATGTATTGAAAACGTTTTAGTTTTCAGGAGGAGATCGTCAACGTAAACTTGAGGTTCCTGCCTTTTTGATGCTTAAAGACGGTATCCATCATTCTTTGATATGTTTCGCCTGCATTTTTAAGACCAAAGGGCATTATGAGATAGCAGTAACACCCATCATTTGTGATAAATGAGGTGTGCAGGATATCGTGTTTGTGCATTTTAATTTGATGGTACTCAGAGAAAGCATCGAGAAAGCTCATAAAATCATACCCAACCGCGGAATCTACTAAGACATCTATCCGAGGCAGAGGGTAGCAATCTTTGGGACACACTTTATTAAGTTTGGTAAAGTCCACGCACATGCGCCACTTCCCACCGGATTTTTTGACCATTACAACATTTGACATCCACGTGGGATACTGAATTTCAGAAATAAAGCACGCTTTCAGGAGTTTGACAACCTCCTCTCTGATGGGCACCGCCAGCTTGGTCGCCACTTCTCTTTTCTTTTGTTGGACTGGCTTGAACTCAGGAGATATGTTCAGATGATGACAAGCCACGTCCGGATCCACTCCTGGCATATCCTCCGCTGACCAGGCAAAGATATCTAGGTTCTCCAAAAGGTAGGAGATCAGTTGCACTTTTTCCTCTTCTGGCAGCTCTGCATTGATAACCAGCTTCTTATCATCCCCTTCAGCAATAGGGACTTCTTGGATCGCCTGGGAAGGTTCCAGGTGAGCCCCTTCTTGATCTTCCCTCTCCTCAGCAGCCTTTGAGGATTCAACAATTTTCAGAACTTCAGCCGTGGCCTCGGGAAATGGGATGTTGGTGATCATGTTGACAGTTCGCACGTAACATTCCCGAGCCACCTTTGGGTTGCTTCTGACCCGATACTGCCTTCCCTCAGCAGCAAACTTAAGAGCAAGGTGGAAGGTGGATACTACTGCCCTGTAGGCATTAAGAATTGGCCTCCCAAAGATGGCACAGTAGTTGCTTGGGGCATCCACCACCACGAAGTTGATCAACTTTATTACTCCCCCAAGAGAGACCAGGAGCTTCACTGAACCCTCCACTTCTTTCTTCTCCTCAGAAAAACCGTAGAGGGGCCCATCGGTGGAAAGAGGCTTTCCAGTTTTCAGGGCTTCAAAGGTTGGGCGGTGTTTACCCGGAAAACCGCTTCTCGGATTGGATTATTGTCGGACCGGGTGAATTGCTAGGTCAGACCGCTGGGTTCCAGGGTCAGTGGCTCTCAGTTCAGGGCAAACCAGGCCGGGCGATCTGATGACATTTCGGGCCGCTCCCAAGATTGAAGATCGTCAAAATACAAGACAAGAAGGCTATCCGCGATCTCAAGGAGGAGACCGATCGGGTTGCATCGTAAAGATCGGTCGAAGTCACGTCCAGAGGGCAGATCGCGGTCTTAAGCCGGAGGCCGCTCGTTCTACATCATTGACTCAGCCACGACATCTTCAGCCTCAGGTCAAACGGGTCGGAAGGGCAAGCCGCCAGGCCGCGCGGCTTCCTTCTTTTCTTTTTTATGCATCCCGTCACCGCCTGCCCGTTTCTCCTGTACCCGGGCAGGTGGTTATTCTATCCCTGCCCATTCGGGCAGGCCCCCAAGCCTATAAATAGGGGGCGGCACTGTTCACAAGACACGCACACTCGAGCCTAGGAGCTCGCTTGTTTGAGCTGCGGACTCGAGTTTCCCATCTTGCGGATTATCTGACCGGCCGACTTCTCTTTTCTTGCATTTATAACCGCTGTAACCGCCTCATTTGAATCAAAGGAAAGCCCATCGCAGGAGTGGCATTTGCTGCGGGGGGCGAAGTCCGGCCTCGACCGCTGCTAGCTGTCTGAATTCTCTAACCAAATAGTAACTGATAATCCGCAACCCTCGATTTCCTTCGGAGGTGCACTTTTGAATCGAACAGAAACACGCGACCTTCAGATCGCGGACTGTCAGTGAAATCTTTGGTTCAGAATGTCAGACCGCCAGTTACCTCCAAGAGACCGCTCCGACCACAGCGACTATTCTTTATGGGAGGCTCTGGAGCAAACAAAGAGAGACGCCGACCAGGCCCAGAAAGCAACCGATCAGCGTCTGGACGCGATCAGTCAAGCTTTAACTCTGTTAACCGAGCGGCTAGCCCCCCAGCAGGCCGCGGTTAACCGTGCAGTAACTCCTGTTCTACCTCCTCCGCCGCCATTTCAACTACCATAAGTCGCTCATTCCTAGCCACCACCAGAAGGTTCTGCGGCTCGATAGAACTTCTACCAAGAGGCCGCGCGCTGTATGCCGGCTCGAGTCCTCGACTTCCAAGGGGCGGCTTCTCAGGTTGCTCACCAATCCTACCCGCCTGAGGTCGCCGCCTACCAATCCTAACCGGCTGGAGTCCCTGTCCGCTCCTATCAGGCGGCCTGTCCGCAAATGACCGCAGCTGAGGTAGCTCGTCACTCTGCTTTCCCTCTGTACGAAGATACCGAGGAAAGTTCTCCCTTCACAGACGAGATCCGAGGAGAGCAGGCCCCAAATAACTTTCGAGAACCACGCCTGTCAACATATAATGGGGAGTCCGATCCGGCAATTCATCTCCAAGCGTTTGAATCGGCTGTTGCTCTGAGGACCATCACCGACGCAACTAAGTGTAAGCTCCTGGTAACGTCCTTTGATGGACAAGCCCGAGAATGGTTTTACGGATTGCATCCTCGATCCATCAGATGTTTTGCAGAATTGCGTAGAGAATTCCTGCTTCGATTCTCTACCTCTAAAAAAAGGAAGAATGGTCCGGCAGCCCTATTTGAGATTCAGCAGCAAGAAAATGAAACGTGGGCCCGTTTCGTCGACCATTTCCAAAGGGAGATAATGGAGGTACAAAACGTCGATCCGGAATTATACAGGGTCGCTCTGATGCACGGCCTTAGGGAGGGACCGTTGAAATTTGAAGCTCAAATCAGGGAACCAAAGACCTATCAAGAGATGATTAGTCTTGCTAATAAGTTTATCAGAGGGGAAAAGACTAATCCTGGTTATGTTGCCAAGTTGCTCAGCGACAATGATCAGTTTATTTCCGCATCAACCCATCAGCCACGTTACAATCACTCATCCCGGCCTGACTTCGAACCTCGGGCTCAGAGGGGAAGAAATCTTAAGCCTAAGCAACCATTCTTTGGCCATCAACGGTTTCAAGATCAGAAACCGCCGTTGGCCATCACACCCGCTCAACCCCTTGGGGCTCCACAGGTAATGCCAGTATATCTGCCGTAATATATCGCACAACCATCCCCAACTATTCCGTCCATCCGATATGATGAATCACAGGAATCATTCACCCCTCTTAACGTCAGCATGAACGAGGTTGTTCAGATTCTCCAAAAAAGGCCTGACTTCAAGAGACCTCCACCTTTGAAATCGGAAGTTCGCAATCGAAATCCAAACTTCTATTGTGAGTATCACAAAGAGGAAGGGCACCAGACTGAGGATTGCTGGGCCCTCCGATGTTTGATAGAAAAACTCCTGAAAGAAGGGAAGCTCCGAGGGTTGATCTGGCAAGAAACCCGGGTTGAACCACGAACCGAGAAGAAGAAGGAAGCGGTCGAAGTGACCTGGGAGTGTGCTGACGTAGAAGAGGCAGGTTGCTATGGGGATATACATCCCGCCACCGAATGTATAGAAGTAAATGATGTTGGCCCCCTTGGCAACATCTATTGTATCCATGGAGGAGCAGGGCCAGAATCCTCTCGGAAATCCAGCATCGGGAGAGTCTCCAAGCAGGAAGTAGCAGCCGCCTCCACTTCTTCTCCAGAAAGGTCGGTCGTCACTTTCGGCCAAGAAGATCTTCCCCCAAATGCAAATCCTTTCGATGATGCAGTAGTGATAAAGGCAGTCATCGAGAACTACACCGTACATAAAATTCTGATTGATACTGGTAGCTCGGTTAATCTCATTTTCCGCCAAACATTTGAATCCCTTAAGACTGGAAAGTCTTTGCTCTCCACAGAAGGGCCCCTCTACGGTTTCTCAGGAGAAAAGAAAGAAGTGGAGGGGTGCGTGAAGCTTTTGGTGTCGCTGGGGGGTATAACGAAGCTGATAAACTTCGTAGTGGTGGAAGCCCCAAGCAGCTACTGTGCAATCTTCGGGAGACCAATCCTGAACGCTTACAAAGCGATAGTGTCCACTTTCCATTTGGCCTTAAAGTTCGCTGTCCAGGGCCGTCAATATCGGATCCGAAGCGATCCAAAGGTTGCTCGTGAATATTATGTAAAAACAGTTAATGTGATCACCAAGGCACCACTTCCCAAGGCTCAGACTGACATTCATGAGGTGTCCAAACTCCCTGAGGAGACCGAGGAAAGCGCAGAGCGGAAAGGGACTTATCTGGAACCTGCCCAGGAGACCCAAGAGATCCCCATTGCTGAAGGAGAAGGGAAGAAGCTGATCATCAACACCGAGCTATCAGAAGAAGAGAAGGTTCAGTTAATCTCCTGCCTGTTGGAGAATCTAGACATCTTCGCCTAGTCGGCGGAAGATATGCCTGGAGTAGATCCAGATGTTGCGTGCCATCACCTCAACATCTCCCCTGAATTCAAGCCGATCCAACAAAAGAAGAGGGATGTAGCAACCAAGCTGGCGGTACCCATCAAAGAGGAAGTTGCAAAGCTTCTTAAAGCCAATTTCATTTCTGAAATCCAATACCCCACTTGGATGTCAAATGTGGTAATGGTGAACAAATCTAGGGGAAAATGGCGCATGTGTGTAGATTTTACAAAGCTCAATAAAGCATTCCCCAAAGATTGTTATCCCTTGCCTCAGATAGATGTTTTAGTAGATTCCGCGGTGGGATATAATTTCATGAGCTTTCTAGATGCATTTTCTAGTTACCACCATATTAAGATGCATAAACCCGATATCCCGCATACGTCCTTCATTACCAACGACGGGTGTTATTGTTATCTTGTCATGCCTTTCGGGCTCAAAAATGCGGGTGCGACATATCAAAGAATGATAGACACGGTTTTCAAAAAGCAGAAATGAAGAAATCTTGAAGTATACGTTGATGATCTTCTTCTAAAAAGTAAAACTTTTTTAATCCATCTGAAAGACCTCGTAGAGACGTTCGCTACTCTACGGAGGTTCAAGTTAAAACTAAATCCACTGAAATGTGTGTTCGGGGCAAACAAAGGGAAATTTCTTGGACATCTTCTCACCCCTGATGGCCTCGCGCCAAATCCAGATAAAGTAAAGGCCATCCTAGATATGACCCCTCCTCATAATCATAAAGAGGTGCAGCAACTTGGGGGGAGGTTGGCAGGACTAAGCCGGTTCATTTCCAAGTCAGGAGATAAGAGCGCTCCATTCTTCAAAACTCTCAGGGGAGGATCTAAGTTTGAATGGAATGAAGAGTGCGATAGTGCTTTCGAACAGTTGAAAATGTAGTTAACCTCAACCCCTCTTCTCCAAAGCCCTCGCGAAGGGGAAACATTATTCTTATACTTGGGAGTGGGTCCAGATGCAATAATCTCTGTCCTTGTTCGGGAGGAGAAAAAGAAGCAATTTCCGATATATTACGTCAGCCACATCCTCAAAGACGCGGAAACTAGATATTCAATTCTGGAAAAATTAGCCTTGGCTTTGGTCATGTCATCACGAAGGCTCCGCCCCTACTTTCAGGCTCATCCTATCCAGGTGGTCTCGGATCATCCACTAAGAAGTATCCTGGAAAAGCCAGATCATTCAGGAAGATTGGCCAAATGGGCGATCGAGCTCAGTGAATTTGAAATATTATACATTCCCAGAACGGCAATAAAGGCACAAGTACTGGCAGATTTCTTGGTGGACACGATGGAGTCTAATCCAGAACGAGTAGATGAATCTCCTTTTGCCTGGATCATTTATGTAGATGGAGCTTCAGGAAGAAACTCCGTGGGAGCCGGAGTAGTTCTTATCAGTCCAAACGGCATCAAACTTGAGCAAGCAATCAAATTCTTCTTTCTAGTGACGAACAACCAGGCTGAATACGAAGCACTCTTGGTCGGCCTAAGACTCACAAATGAGCTTGGGATAGAGCATGTTCATGTAAAAACTGATTCTCTTGTAATGGCTTCACAAGTTCTAGGGAATTATGAAACAAGAGAACCGATACTGAGAAAGTATCTATTGCTAGCTAAGGAAGAGATCGGGAAATTCGAATCCTTCATCATCGAGCACATTCCAAGGACACAAAATGAAGAGGCAGACGAGTTGTCGAAGTTTGGTCTTCCATCAGGAGGGGTGACCTCAGAACTTTTTCATCCGGCCACAGAGAAAGAGGAGCTCATGCAGATCGATCGGAATCCTTCCTGGAAGGACACTTATGAATTATTTCTGTCAAGAGGGGAGTTTCATCAATTGATCAAGGACAAAAATAGATTCAGGAGAAAGGCGGCCTACTACTTTTTAATAGCAGGAGTTTTGTATAGAAAAACTTTGATTTCTCCCTCAGCACGGTGTGTTTCAGAAGAAGAGATCCCGATCATACTTCAGGAAGTTCATTCTGGGGAATGCGGTAGCCATTCAGGGGCAAAAACCTTAGAGAAAAAGATCCTGCGACAAGGATATTTCTGGCCAACTATGAGAAAGGATGCTGAAGCATTTGCCAAGCGCTGTGTACAATGTCAGAAATTTGCTCCTCTTCAACATCTGCCCGCTCAATCGCTTAGGTCAATAACTGCACCCTGGCCCTTCGCGGTTTGGGGGATGGATCTTGTCAGACCCTTTCCAATGGCTAGCGGCCAGCGCCGCTTTATCATAGTTATGATCGACTACTTCAGTAAGTGGATTGAGGCAAAAGCATTGGCAAAAACTACTACCCAAATTATCAAAAATTTCATCTGGGGAGAAATAGTCTGCCGACACGGAATCCCGCTGGCAATTATCACAGATAATGGACCGCAGTTCAATAATCCCGAGATGATAAACTTTTGCGATCAAGTTGGAATAGATCTTCGGTTCGCCTCAGTACATCATCCAAGGACCAATGGTCAAGTAGAAGCTGCAAACAGGCGAATTCAGCAGCTCCTGATGAAAAGAGTTTTGAATCAAAAAGGAAATTGGGCAGACCAACTTCCCTCCATCCTCTGGACTCTTCGCACTACCCCATCTTCAGCTACAGGGGAGACACCATTCAAATTATCTCATGGCTCGGAGGCTGTTGTTCCTGTAGAGTTTGAGGTGGTCACTCCAAGAGTTGTGTATGCAAAAGAGGGAGGAGAAGCATGGGTAGAATACAATGATGAGGCCATCAGGTATAGTCTGGATCTGATCGAAGAGCTTCAGGACGAGGCAACAATCAGGCAGGAAGAAGTTAAGAGGAGGATGGCAAAATATTTTGACAAAAATATCAGGGTAAAGCAGTTTGCAGTTGGGGATTTGGTGTTAAAAAAGGTAGATGCTGCGGCCAGATCTGGTAATGTTGGAAAGCTGAATCCCAACTGGGCAGGGCCTTTTATTATCAAAGAGGTATCAAAGAATGGGGCCTACCGTCTCCAAACCAGCGAAGGAGAAGACATCTCACACACCTGGAGCGGTGACGATCTTAAACGATTTTATCCTTAAAATATCTCTTTCATTCTTTACGTTTCTTGATATTAAATGAAAGGCCCTATACTGACACTTCTCCTTGTCCAAATGGTGCTCTGCATTATTAATATATATATGTATATACGTATCTCACTCCCTGAACCTCTGAGATATCGCCAAATTCTGCTCGAACCCCCTCGGATTGTTTTCATAGCGTAAAACCCACCAAGACCATGTGATGCGGGGAGTTTTCGCACACATGTAGTGGTAACTTGCCAATTCCGCTGCGGTGGTCTTCAGAACTTTGGATCCCGGTCGATATCTGACACACCCTGCATCAAGGGAGGTCTAGGTGATTGTCAGCTCTATCGTACCCCGAAAGGGATATAGTTACAGCTTTGATGATCTTTCTGAGGAAAGCAATGTTCGCCGCCGAGGCCCACCTGCCCAACTGATCATCATAGCCTGTGACCATCGAATACTCTTAGGAACTCTCGAAACGGAGCCTAGTTGGGCCCACAACTGAGTTGATCTCTCTGAGGAAAGCAATGTTCGCCGCCGAGGCCCACCTGGCCAATTGATCAACTCGGCTTGTAACCCTAGGCAAGAGAGCAGATGAGTCGCTTACAGCTCTTATGACCACTTGAGGAAAGCAATGTTCGCCGCCGAGGCCCACCTGCCCACTTGGTCATCTGAGTCTGTACATATTTTTTCTTTTTTCCCTACAGCTCTTTTGACCACTTGAGGAAAGCAATGTTCGCCGCCAAGGCCCACCTGCCCATTTGGTCATATGAGCCTGTAGATTATTCCATTTTTTCCTACAGGAAGGCATTCACCTCTTGTGGTTTCTTGTCCAAACCATTCGAGGAAAATATAATCAAAATAGGTGTAGGTGTTCGTCTACCCTAGTTGTGATGTTAAGACCGGACGGTCTGAATTTTCAAACCGAGCGGTCTGATTGAATATAAGTTTGGATATTTCTGGATATAATTATATGATTGCCCGAGTTGCATTCTAACCGGGCGGACTTATCTATCTTTTATTGAGTTAGATGTTTCTGGATCTGAAAATATTGCCCGGGTTGGATTCTAACTAGGCGGGTTTATCCATCTTTTATAAGTTGGATATTTCTGGAGCTAATCATATGATTGCCCGAGTTGCATTCTAATCAGGAGGGTTTTATCTACCTCTCCATTCTATTAAATCAGATATTTTTTGATCTGAATATATTGCCCGGTTTGTATTCTAACCGGGCGGGTACTATCTATCTTTTATAATTAATTAAGCTGGATATCTCTAGATCTAAATATATGATCGCCCGGATTATGCTCTAACCGATCAGGTTAAGCTGTTTCTCAGCAAAAAGTTGTCTCTAGATGCAATTGATTACTCGTCAGGGGTGAATTCAAACCGCGCAAAGTTATTATTCATTATCTATATCAGCAAGGATAAGGTTTCTCTGAGTGATAAAAACTGCCCGGTCTGAATTACAGTCGCACGAGTCTATCCGTTATGGATCATATTATCGGATATCGGATATCCGGAGGTCTAAATGAGTAACCGCACGGGATGAATATAGATCGTCCAAAGATCATCAAATTATCACTTATACTCAGATCAGGATAACCGCACGGCTAGATCATAAAAAGCAAAAGGTAAAAAGAAAGAAAAGAGACAAGACATCAGCCACAAGTAAGTAACAATAGAAGGACAATTAAACAAGTAATATTTCTATTCATTCTTCAAAATGTGTTAACAAAATATTATCTGCCCGGCTAACAAAAAGAGACCGGCGGTTACACAAAAAATAAAATCAAGACAAGGGCATTAGTCTGCCGACTTCTTCTTCTTCTTGACAGGAGAACTCGAGTCCACACCATCAACATCAACGTTGGGCGAATAACCTTCACTTGACGTGGAAGAAGAATCTGATGAATCACTACCACTAGACCGCCCGGTCTTAATAGCGGAGCCAGTTGTTCCAGAGGACAAGCTGTCCTCATCATCATCATCATCGCCGGCATCATCATCCGCGTCGACCTCCTCAGCGGCTCCACCACTTCCATCACCTCCTTGATGAAGTACAATCTCCCTGCCCGCATCGGATTCAGCCTCCTCGCCCACCTTGGCTTTTCCTTTCTGCCTTCAGCTGATCTCATCAAGTTGGACCTTCAAAGCAGGGAAGAGGTCGGAGAAAGTAGTACCCCCGAATCCTTCGCACAGACCGCCCCGGTCTTCCATAAGACCCAAAGCTTTGTTGATCCCTTGGGCCACATGAGGCAACACCTCATCTTGGAAGGCCGGGTTGGTCATCTCATATTGTTTCTGCAAAGAAAGAAAAAATAAATTAGGTCGCTCGGTCTGAACAAAAGAAGCCGCGTCATCATTTGTCAAACTCACCGCCACGACTTCTTGAAGCCGCACATTCTCTTTTTGAAGCCGCATATTCTCCGTGACCTGCTCCTCGTACTTCTTCTCTAGATATTTCTGGACAGAAACCAGCCGCCTGTACGACAAGGCCATGAAGTGATTGGCCGCGAACCCCCACGCGCCGCCTTGTGCCGCTAGCCGGGGAAGCTCTTCTTCCGGAGTTTTCTTCAGCTTCTTTAAAGTCTTTCGACCATACATAGCGGCCCCGACGGCTAGCGCATGGCGGTTAATCTTATCACTTCCCCATGGAGGAAGTGCAGTGGATACCCGGATGCGGCTCCCATCCCTATGCCAGAGGACAGTCGGGTTGCCCTGCAGGTCGGGCGGGTTTCCGCAGGAACGAAGAAGTTCGTATTCATCAGGAGAAGCCGGGTCCTCTTCCTCTGATGATGGCGACCTATTTCGCTGCTGCATTTTTTCTCTCTGGGTCAAAACCGGGCCGGCCGGAATGACCGGCTTGTTCGCAGGGACAATGTGGGCAGCTGCAAGGTAAAATCAGAAGTTTAAATAAAGCAGTCCGCGCGGTCATATGCAAGCGGTCTAGAGGAACTTACTATGCTCGAGAAGGACGTCCTCTAGCTCTAAGAACAGCGGGATGTAATGATTGATGTCCAACCGCTCGTTCTCTAGAAACGTGAAGGTGTCCATCTCGATCTTTCCAACCTGGGGGATTTGGAAAGCCTCTTCCCCCTGAACTTGCGGGTTGGTTTGCAACAGCCCGAAGTTGCCTTCGAGCATTACTAACTGCTCCGACCAGTCTGAGACATTGTTCGCCAGGTTAACGATCTTCAGTCTGTGGCAGCCAAAGTAGAGGTGCCCCCTGAAAGTTGAAGTCCCCGCGTCGGAGACAGCCCGCACCGAGAAAAATTTCCTGAACAGATCAAGGGAAAATCTGGTTCGCTCGAACCGCAGGTATGAAATAAAACTATATATGGAAGCGATGGAGTTCGGTGGAAGCTGGCCGGGTACAACCCCATAATGGTCGAAAATGGCTATGACTTCAAGTGGCAGCGGAAATTTGAAGCCATATTCAAAGTGGTCGACCGGAACGGCTATTTGGTGCGGATTGGAAGAGTTGATCCGCTCATCGCGCAAAGGAAGCCGCGCGAGCAGATTACTCCCTGCCATGTGTTTTGCAATGAATTCGTCTAGTTCGCTCTGAGTGAGACGGCACTCTAGATGGTCCGCCGAGTGAAAAGCTAAGGCCGCGTCTGCTCGGACGACCTTAACCTTAACAGGCCGCTGCGACTTGTTCTTAGATCGCGCCATTTGAAATTGTGAAAATGACTTCGAAAAAGTCCCTACTTATAGATTTTGACGATCTGCAAATAGTAAAAATATATCGCGGCTATACATTCTAACCGCGCGGCCAACAGCCTGCATGGTCAGATTTATCAGAAAAACAAAAAGAACCAAAGACATTCAAGAAAATCAGGAGCAAGCATACATCACAGATCGCGCGACCTGTAATTAGTTCGGATAAAACACAGAAGATCTAAACAGAACACAAACACAGCGGCTAAACAAGAACCCGCACGGGTTATTCAAATAAAAGACATAAAGTAAAAAGAAGCATTGTCTAAACAGAGGCCGAAATCAACAAGCCGCATTCATAATACAAAATTGTTCTAAAAAGCCGTTCACGGCTGCCGGTGTTCTGGGGAGACCTCCTCTCTATGCAGTCGCGCGACCTGGTCGCTAGTGGTGTTCAGAAGGGAGTAAATCTGGCTGGTATGATAATGGATGTGGTTGATTGTGCTATGAAGCCTCCCGGCATCCCTTTCAATCCGCATAGCGGCGATCATACGGGGGGTTGCGGTGGCTTCATCAATCATTGGATCAGCCGCCCGAACCGGGGGAGGATTTGAGCCCGCCCCAACAGTTTGGCGGCTAGCAACCTGCATCTCATCATTCATACTTCGCCGGCCCGAAGCGACTTCTCTAGTTAACCGCAGGAATTTATCCTGATAATATCTCGAGTCATCCTCGGACTTGGCAGACGCTCTCTTCTCCTTCTCGAGCTGGGCGGTCAGAATAGCGACTTGCGCCACCTTGGTTTTCTTATCGGCCTCCACAGCAGCTCGCGCGGCCTCCGCTGCAGATCGCGCGGCCTCAAGCTGAATCTCCAGGCTCTTCTCCCTCTCGGTCCTGGATCTCCTGTCGATCTCCATCTGCGCCTTCAGCGCCTCTTCAGCCTTTTTCCTTGCCATTCGCTCGGCCTCCAGAGCGGTCCGAGTGGCGGCCTCCTGGTCTTCCACCTCCTTCAAACGAGCCCTCAGATTTGCTAGATCCTCATCGAGATGCTCGAACAGTTGCGGCCCTTCTTGCGAAGTCATCGCACAAGTAGATACCAGGGGAACCAATGGAGGCAGGCTGGACATAAGGTCGCCCGACTTCACAATTTGATCCTCGCTGTCTGCAAAAAGCCGCGAGGTTATGAAAAGTAAAAAAGCTTGCAGCACTATAATGTATAAAAGTGGGCATGGGTATAAGATCAGTGCCTGGGCGCACAGGCCGCTTAGACCGTCCCGGCTCCATCCTCCGTTGGCGCTTACCTGACGCAAAAGGATCAGGCCGCAGCGGCTTGTTTAAAGCCCGTTTCGCCCCCACCTTCTTCACCATCATTATCTCCTTCCCGGTCATCACCGGGGGAACCTCCTCCCGCGTCTCCAGCACTTCCTTGAGTTCCTCCGCTCTCTGCTCAACCTCCAAAGCGTCCCGGGTAGCAGCCTCCCGCTCCTCAACCTCCAGGGCGACCCGAGTAACAACTTCTCGATCTTCGGCCTCCTTCTGAGCGGTCCCCTCAGGCCGGGCTGTGGTGTCTGATGAAGGGGCAGTTCGCTTTGAAGACCACGGGCTGTCAAGAAGCTTATCTCGCCTCACCAACTCGTCCATATCCTGAAAGATCCCATTAAATGATAAACTACTCGCCGAGTCCGGAATCAGGTCGCCCGTTTTCATATCAAGGGTAGCCGGCGAATCATTTACCTCAGCAGATGGGGTAGTCGTTAAGCCAAGCTCCTCCTTTAGTCGTGGGTTGGTCTGGAGGCGAGATTCGGCCGGTTTCTTAAAAGCCGCCCTTTTCTTGGAGGCCAGCCTCTTAACCTTCTTGGTTATTCGCTCGGTCACTGACCCGGTCTTCTTTCTCTTCTTCTCTTTCTTATCCAAAGCTGGACTGACTTCTTTGGAGGGGCTAGGATAATCATCCACGGATAATGGGATACTCAGTTCGCCCGGCCTCGGAGAGCTGACCGTCTCCTCCCCCAAATCCTTGACTAACAAATGAGGATTCCCGGATGGGGTGATTTCCATGCCAAACGAGTCGGACCGGCCGACTTTCTTTAAAGGGCTGCCAGAGCCGACTTTTTTAGAAGGGGCGGCCTCCCCTTTGTTCAGCGGGCTGACGGCCTGTTGGCCGAGATCTCTGAGAGGAATCAGCGAGTCGCTGGGAGAAGGCCCCGAACTCTCCGCTGCGGGCTCTGCAGGAGTCTTGGGGATTGCTGAGTCCACATCGGCCTTGGAACTGTCCGCCGCTATTTTCTCAGACCTCTCTCTCTTTTTACGGACTTTCCGGTTCTGCTTTTCCTTAACCTTCCTCGACTTCTCCGTTGATTCGCGACTCTTGCCTTCCTCCTTCTTCTGATCGCCGCAAGGGACCACGCGGTCTAACATGGTGTCTAGGAAGTCCATCGTTGAAGAATTACCGGTCTTAAAAGCTCTAACCGCAAATGGCGAGTAATACCCCGTGATTTTAGAAAAAACTCTGCAGAATGAGTTCTCGGGCTCTCTTATAGAATTCAGGACAAGTCGGAAGCGGTCTCCCGGTTAAAGCTGATATTTTCGAAATTCCCTTGGGATTTGAAAATATGCGGGGATTATGTTTACCCGGAAAATCGCTTCTCGGATTGGATCATTGTCGGACCGGGCGAATTGCTAGGTCAGACCGCTGGGTTCCAGGGTCAGTGGCTCTCAGTTCAGGGCAAACCAGGCCGGGCAATCTGATGACATTTCGGGCCGCTCCCAAGATTGAAGATCGTCAAAAAACAAGACAAGAAGGCTATCCGCGATCTCAAGGAGGAGACCGATCGGGTTGCATCGTAAAGATCGGC
This sequence comes from Dactylorhiza incarnata, assembly GCA_033032865.1. Classification (NCBI taxonomy): domain Eukaryota; kingdom Viridiplantae; phylum Streptophyta; class Magnoliopsida; order Asparagales; family Orchidaceae; genus Dactylorhiza; species Dactylorhiza incarnata. Next base: position 40,601 of record JAWHQI010000629.1, on the reverse strand, counting down.
CGAAGTCACGTCCAGAGGGCAGATCGCGGTCTTAAGCCGGAGGCCGCTCGTTCTACATCATTGACTCAGCCACGGCATCTTCAGCCTCAGGTCAAACGGGTCGAAAGGGCAAGCCGCCAGGCCGCGTGGCTTCCTTCTTTTCTTTTTTATGCATCCCGTCACCGCCTGCCCGTTTCTCCTGTACCCGGGCAGGTGGTTATTCTATCCCTGCCCATTCGGGCAGGCCCCCAAGCCTATCAATAGGGGGCGGCACTGTTCACAAGACACGCACACTCGAGCCTAGGAGCTCGCTTGTTTGAGCTGCGGACTCGATTTTCCGGTCTTGCGGACTGTCTGACCGGCCGGCTTCTCTTTTCTTGCATTTATAACCGCTGTAACCGCCTCATTTGAATCAAAGGAAAGCCCGTCGCAGGAGTGGCATTTGCCGCGGCGGGCGAAGTCCGGCCTCGACCGCTGCTAGCGGTCCGAATTCTCTAACCAAATAGTAACTGATAATCCGCAACCCTCGATTTCCTTCGGAGGCGCACTTTTGAATCAAACAGGCGGAAGAGGAGATTGACAGAGCTGCCTGTGTCAATCAAGATCTTGTGAACAGTATAATTCTCGATGACGGCTTTGATGACCATAGCGTCGTCGAAGGGATTGTCATTTGGAGGGAGGTCGTCTTGACCAAAAGTGACAATAGTGCTTTCAGGGAGAGAACTTGTGGTTGCTGCCACTTCCTGTTTCAAAACTCTCGCGATGCTGGATTTGCGAGACGACTTTGCTCCAGCCCCTCCATGAATGCAATAGATGTCCCCTAAGTGGCCCACATCATTGACTTCGATGCATTCAGCGGAAGGATGGATGTCTCCATAGCAGCCGACGTCTTCAACGTCGGCGCTTTCCCAGGTCACCTCCACTGTTTCTTTTTTCTTCTCGGCGTCTGGCTCAGCAGTTGCCTCCTTCCGAACTAGTCCCCGGAGCTTTCCTTCTCCCAGGAGCCTCTCTATCAGCAAGCGAAGGGCCCAACAGTCTTCAGTCAGATGCCCTCCCTCTTTATGATATTCACAGTAAAGATTCGGATTTCGATTGCGAATATCCGACTTCAGAGGAGCAGGCCTTTTGAAATCTGGTCTTTTCTGGAGGATCTGGACCACTTCGTCCATGGTGACATTTAAAGGAGTAAACGACTCTTGCGAGTCATCATATTGAGTGGAGCGAATGACTGGAGGTGGCTGCGCGGTATACTGTGGCAGGTATACCGGCATTATTTGCGGAAGAGGAACGGATGGAGCGGATGTGATGGCCAACGGTGGTTTCTGATCCTGAAACCGTTGATGGCCAATAAAGGGTTGTTTATTTTTGTAATTTCTTCCCCTCTGAGAACGAGGTTCAAAGTGGGGTTGGTTTGATGGTGGATGATGAAAGGATGGATTAGACTGCTCCTTGTCGCTTACCAACTCCGCGACGTAGCCTGGGTTACTGTTTTCTCCTCTGATGAACATGTTTGCCAAACTTATCATTTCCTAATAAGTTCGTGGCTCCCTTATATTTGCTTTGAATTTTAGGGGGCCCTCTCTCAAGCCATGAATGAGGGCAACCCTATATAGCTCTGGATCCATGTTCTAAACATCCATTATCTCCTTCTGGAAGCAGTCTACGAAACGGGCCCACGTTTCGTCTTCCAGCTGCTTTATATCGAAAAGGGCCGCCGGGCCACTTTTCCTCTTCCTTGAAGTAGAGAATCTCAGCAGAAATTCTCTGCGCAGCTCAGCAAAACTGCTGATTGATCTGGGGTGCAACCCGTAAAACCACTCCCTTGCTTGTCCTTCGAAGGATGTTACAAGGAGCTTACACTTAGTTGCATCTGAGAGTGTCCTCAGGGCACTGGCCGACTCAAAGGCTTGCAGATGAACAATGGGATCAGTTTCTCCGTTGAAAACTGGTAGACGAGGCTCTCTGAAATTTTTTGGGGCTGGTTTCCCTCGGACTTCGTCCATGAAGGGAGAAGTTTCTTCAACATCTTCTAGAGGAGCAGGATAGTAAGCCGCCGGAGATGCGGCTACTCGCAGACAAGCCGCCTGGTAGGAGGACCGGACAGCAGCTTCTGGCGGGTAGGAGTGATGAACAGCAACCTCAGGCGGGTAGGAGAGACGGGCCGCGCCTTCCTGCGGGTAAGAAAGGCGGGCAGCGTGAGAAGCCGCCCCCTGGAAATCAAGGACTCGAGCCGGCATGCTGTGCACGGCTTCCTGGTAGAAGTTTTGCCTGCCGCAAAACCTTCTTGCAGGGGTTGGAAGTTGGCGGCTTGTGGTAGCGGGTAAGGAGGTGGCGGAGGAGGGACCGGAGTCACCGCCTGATTAGCCGCGACTTGCTGTGGAACTAACCGCTTGGTTAATAGAGCCAAAGTCTGACTGATTGCGTCCAAATGCTGATCAGTTGCCTTCTGAGCCCGCTCGGCTTCTCTTCTGGATTTCTCCAAGGCTTCCCACAAAGAGTCTTCACTATGATCAGAGCGGTCTCCAAGAAAACTGACGGTCTGACATTGTAGCAAGGATTTCACCGACAATCCACGATCTGAAGGTCGCGTGTTTCTGTTGAGTCCGAAATCGCACCTCCGAAGGAAGTCGGAGGTTGTGGGCTGCCGGTTACTTTTTAGGTGGAGGAAACGAGACTGCTGGCAGCGGTCAAGGCCAGACTTTGCCCGTCACGGCGAATGCCACTCCTGTGACGGACTTTCCTTTGATTGAATTAAAGAGATTACAGCGGGTTGCAAGAGCAGAAAAGAAGAAGCCGGCCGGTCAGACAGGTTGCAAGACAGGAAACTTGAGACCGCAGCTCAAACAATCGAGCTCCTGGATTCGAGTGTGCGTGCTTGGGAACATCGCCGCCCCCTATTTATAGGCTTGGGGGCCTGCCCGAATGGGCAGGGATAGAATAACCGCCTGCCCGGGTACAGGAAAATCGGACAGGCAGTGACGGGATACAGAAAGGAGAAAAGAAAGAAGCCGCGCGGCTTGGTGGCTTGCGCATGCAGTCTGTCTCATCCAGGGGCTGAAGATGTTGCGACCAAGGAGATGATGCAACCCTGGCGGTCTCCGACCTGAGACCGCGGCTTGTCTTTTTGGACTTAGTCTTAGTAGCCTCCATGGCGCAACCCGGGCGGTCACCGACTTGAGACCGCGGCTTGCTCTTTGGACTTGGACCTTGCTGGTCTTCATGGCGCAACCCGGGCGATCTCCGAATTGAGACCGCAGCTTGCCCTTGGGACTTGGCCTTGGTGATCTTCAATCTTAGGAGGCGATCTGAATCACTTCAGACCGCTCGGTTTGTGTTGGTTGGTGCAAATGGACCTTGTTACATCTAAACCGGGCAGCTTGTATCCTCAGACCGCCTGGTCTGCATGTAATGCTATTCGGAAGCGGTCTTCTGGGTAAACAGATAACAAGTTTTTCCCATTCCAGTTTGTTATGGGTCAATATACAACGGGTTGGTAATAAGGTATTTAGCTCGAAAGGAGACCTAATCTTCAAACGTCCATAACTTTTGATCTGGTTGTCCGATTTTCACCCACAATACCTTTTCAGAATGAGATCGGAGCCCTAAATCCAATGAAGAACAATTTAAACCCATTCCAGCTCGTTTAGAGGTCGATATATAGTGAGTTGTAGTGGAAATACGAGATTTTGCTCCAAATGACACATACACTTCAAAATACCAGAATTTTTAATGAGGGTTGTAGTGAAAATGAGAGATTTAGCTCCAAATGACACTCAAACTTTAAACCGCAACAAATTTTGATGCGGTTGTCTTATTTTACCCCCACAACCCCTTTTCGGAATAATCTTGGAGCACTACATTCATTGGAGCACAAGTTTTATCCATTCCAGTTCATTTAGTTGTCGATATATAGCGGGTTGCAGCGGTAATGCGAAATTTAGCTCCAAATGACACCTAAACTTCTAACAGCCATAACTTTTGATTTTTATCTTTGATTTTTGCCCAAAACACCTTTTCGGAATATTCTCGGAGGCATACATCCAATGGAGCACAATTTTAAACATTCCAGCTCATTTTAGTGGTCAATATACAACGGGTTGCAATGGCAATGAGGGATTTAGCTCCTCTTTACACATTAACTGTAATAACCATAACTTTTGATATGGTTGTTTGATTTTTGCGCACAACACCTTTTTGGAATGAGCTCGGAGCCCTACATCCAATGGAGAACAAGTTTTTCCCATTCCAGTTTGTTATTGGTCAATATACAGCGGGTTGGTAATAAGGTATTTAGCACGAAAGGAGACCTAAACTTCAAACGGTTGGGTTTACTAATACCATTTCAATATCATATATGCGCAGCAGAATAAATAACTATAACAACCCAAAGAGTTAAGGAACTTGCGATTTTACTGATTCAAGAAATAAAATAACATCCACATCATACTGCAGAAATTATACCTGAAGGGGATTTGAGTCAATACTCAAACCAAGATGCTCCTCACTGAGTCTGGTAGAACCAATCTTGAGTTGCAAGAACCGAAATAGATCGGCCCCTCTACAGAGATCCACACAAGTGCTGGAGAACCTCGATGCCTTGTCGAACAAGGAATGAGTCGTAGAAGAGAAGTTCTCAGCGTCCCCACAGACTGCTAGATCTGAGATAGGGGTGGCGGAGACTATCGGAAGAGGAGAGAAGCCCTAGTGGAACACTTCTGGCGCTGCTCTCTCAAAACACGAAACGGTTCAGTTACAAAATCTGTCTCGCACGCCCAACCCAAAGATCGTGATCTGTTTATATACCAAAGGCTGCGTTCGACGAACTCAAGGAGATCTGTGTTCGACGAACTCAAGAGATCTGCGTTCAACGAACTCAAGGAGATCTGCGTTCGACGAACTCAAGACATCTGCGTTCGACGAACTCAAGGAGATCTGCGTTCGACGAACTCAAGGAGATCTGCGTTCGATGAACTCAAGGAGATCTGCGTTCGACAAACTCAAGGAGATCTACGTTCGACAAACTAAAGAGATCTGCGTTCGACGAACTCAAGGAGATCTGTGTTGGACGAACTCAAGAGATCTGCGCTCGACGAACTCAAGGACATCTGCGTTCGACGAACTCAAGGAGATCTGCGTTCGACGAACTCAAGGAGATCTGCATTCCACGAACTCAAGGAGATCTGCGTTCGACAAACTCAAGGAGATCTGCGTTCGACGAACTCAAGAGATCTGCGTTCGACAAACTCAAGGAAATCTGCGTTCGACGAACTCAAGAGATCTGCGTTCGATGAACTCAAGAGATTTGCGTTCGACGAACGCGCTACACTAGCCCTCTACCATCTCAGCGGTCGACGAAGGTGCTAGACTAGCCCTTTCCTCTCAGCGGTTGACGAACGCGCTACACTAGCCCGTCTCAGCGGTCGACGAACGCCGTATACTATCCGTCTCAGCGGTCGACGAACGTCGTATACTAGCCATCTCAGCGGTCGACGAAAAGCCTCCAGTTCGACTAAACCCTTTAGCCGAATTTTGACTTAGCCGAATTCGTCTAAACACTTTAGCCGAATTCAACACAGTTCGTCTAAACACTTTAGCCGAATTTGTCAAGTATAGATCCATTTGTTTAAACCGTTTAAACGATTTCCCATTGAGACATTCTCAACTTAATTCCAAACAGTCACATGATTGGTCCTCCACTCATATCCAATATAAGCAAGGACAACTCAATTCTTTTTCCAATTTCTCCAAGCACTTTTATGTGCGACCCTATAGGCTCATATTGCGTTGGCACTAAGACTAACTGTTGATTGCTTTGAGATCACCTCAGAAACTCCAACAGTCTCCCACTTGATCACAAAGTGTCAACAAAAGTCTCACAAACAATGAGCGGCATCTAGCAATACATCATTGCTACCCAAGCAATAAGAGTTCATAACTCAATAAGCCTGTCTTGACCAATGTTTCTGTGTTGTCATGTCCCTTTGTCCCTAACATCCGGATAGAACTAGAGGCATGGACCGTGTTACCCTCATAATTGTTCAATCCTAGTTTCCTGATCTAGAATAGACTGACAAAAATGGTGAGCTCAATATCACATATTGACTCAACCAAGCATGGCCATGCATTTCTCAGTCTCATTCCATCAGGGGGCCCATGGATGTAACTCATATCATAAAGGAGGGCAAATCTCATTTTTGCTCACACACAAACATCCAAATGATTTGTAACATACCCAACAACCACCATTATCGTCAACCTTTCTCAAGAGAAGACTTTAGATGTCATCAAAGTACGCTCTTCCTCACCTGATGAATGTTGTGACTTCAGGTCAAAGGACCACAAACACCATTGTCACTTGAGACCTACTTGTGACACGTTCATATAACAATCCACAAAGTAGTCTCACGGTGGGTCTGTCCAGTACAACTTGTTCCTAACAAGTACCCATGTGATGACTTGATATCACAATATCATGACCTATGAGAACTGGTCATCAGTCAACGCACATGCTAGTCTTATGTTCTCATCCTCGCCCAAATTTCTAGGATGATACCTCGATTAGGGACAATTTAAGAATGAAGCTTCATTTAAACATTCTAAGGGCATTCATTATGTTAATTAGTCTATCATATAGAAACTCTTGACATAATAAAAGAACTTGCCATAAATGAAAAATAAAAAACCATAGTACATATCACAATTCATCAAATGAATAAACAACCAACAAACATACAATCCACAAGGCTCCCACTAAAGACGATCATTCAGGTATCTAATACCCATTAATCTAACATGACCATCATGCTTCCTTTGCGCAAGAGGCTTCGTCAGTGGATCCGCTATGTTTTCTTCAGTTGGTACTCTGCAAATGCCCACATCTCCTCGATCGACAATCTCTCGAATAAGATGGAACCACCGAAGTATGTGCTTGGAGCGTTGATGAGATCTAGGTTCCTTAGCTTGGGCAATAGCACCGTTGTTGTCACAGTAGAGAACTACGGGATCAACAATGTTAGGAACTACATCTAGCTCGCCGATGAATTTCCTAATCCATACAGCCTCCTTCGCCGCATTTGCTGCAGCGATATACTCGGCCTCAGTTGTACAATCAGCAACTGTCTCTTGCTTGGAATCTTCCAGCTCCTCCATTAAGGCAAAATACAAAACATGATTGGGATTTTGAGTCATCCTTATCAGTCTGGAAGCTAGCATCTGTGTAACCCTTTACAACGAGCTCTTCCTCTCCACCATACACCAAGAATTCATCTTTAGTCCTTCTTAAGTACGTTAAGATATTCTTGACTGCAATCCAATGACTCTCACCAGGATCAGACTGATATCTGCTAGTCATGCTCAAAGCATAAGAGACATCGGGTCGAGTATATAACATTGCGTACATGATTGATCCAATTGCCGAAGCATATGGAATCAACTTCATGCGGTCCTTATCTTCCTAAGATTTTGGACACTGGTCCTTAGAGAGACTCACACCATGTGACATGGGTAAGAATCCTTTCTTGGACTCAAGCATGTTGAACCGTTTCAACATCTTCTCAATGTATGTACTTTGGTTCAAACCCAGCAACTTCTTCGATATATCTCTATAGATCCTAATACCAAGTATGTAAGTTGCTTCACCCAAGTCTTTCATAGAAAAGCAATCCCCTAGTCTGTTCTTAACAGCTTGCAGGGTCGGAATGTCATTTCCGATTAATAATATGTCATCCACATACAAAATCGGGAAAATGACAATGCTCCCACTAATCCTCTTGTAAACACAAGGTTCATCCTCATTCTTGATAAAACCAAACTCTATGATTTTCTCATCAAAACGAAGATTCCAACTTCGAGAAGCTTGTTTCAGTCCATAAATGGATCGATTCAACTTGCATATTTTAGTAGCTTCATTTGGAGATTCAAAACCCTCAGGTTGTGTCATATACACTTCCTCAAGGAGGTTTCCATTAAGGAATGCCATTTTGACATCCATTTGCCAGATCTCGTAGTCATAATACGCAGCAATATCAAGTAGAATTCTGATGGACTTGACCATGGCTACAGGGGAAAAGGTCTCATCATAGTCAACACCATGAATTTGCCTGAAACCTTTAGCCACCAGTCGGCCCTTGAATGTCTGTACATTCCCATCCATGTCGGTCTTCTTCTTGAAGACCCACTTGCACCCTATGGGTCGTACCCTTCAGGTGGTTCCACCAAGGTCCAAACTTGGTTTGCATACATAGAGTCAATTTCAGATTTCATGGCCTCAAGCCACTTCTCAGAGTCAGGTCCACACATAGCCTCTTGATTGGTTGCAGGTTCATCATCATGATCTATAAGCAACACATTACCTATTTGAGACACGAGAAATCCATATCTCTCAGGCTCAAATCTTGGTCTATCAGATCTACGCAGGACTTGTGTTTCTTGAGCAGGCTCTCTAGCTACAACAACTTATAGTCCTTGCTCAGGTTCTAAAATCAGTTCACTTATAGTTTGTGGTTCTTGAACTTCTTCAAGTTCCAACTTTGCAGTCTTTCTGGATAAGAACTCTTTCTCCAAAAAGACGCCAGTCCTTGTGACAAACACTTTGCCCTCGGACAGCAGGTAGAAGTAATACCCTTTGGTTTCCTTAGGATATCCCACATGATAACACTTATCCGACTTGGGTTCTAGCTTGTCAGGCATTTGACGTCGCACGTATGCCTCACAGCCCCAAATATTAATAAAAGACATACTAGGACGCTTCCCAGTCCATATCTCATATGGCATCTTTAGAACCATTTTCATTGGAGCATGATTTAATGTGAAAGCAGCAGTCTCTAAAGCAAATCCCCAAAAGGAAACAGGCAAATCTGCATGAATCATCATCGACCGTACCATGTCTAACAAAGTACGATTCCTCCTCTCAGACACACCATTTTGTTGTGGTGTTTCGGGCGGAGTGAGCTGTGATATAATACCATACTCTCTCAGATGATCACAAAACTCATGACTTAGATATTTGCCACCTCGATTAGATCGGAGTACTTTTATCCTTTTTCCCAGTTGGTTGTCTACTTCATTTTTAAACTCTTTGAACTTTTCAAAGGTTTCAGATTTGACGTATCCGTATCTACTAAAATCATCAGTAAATGTAACGAGGTAGTAGTAACCACCTCTAGCCATATAACTCATGGGTCCACATACATCACTATGTATTACACCTAAAAGATCATCAACCCTCTCAGTATGACCAGTGAAAGGGACTTTATTCATTTTGCCCAATAAGCAAGACTCGCATCTCTCAAATGATTCATAATCAAATGAGTCAAATAATCCATCTTTATGGAGCTTAGATATGCGTTTCTCATTTATATGGCCCAAACGACATTGCCAGAGATACGTAGGATTCAAGTCATTTGTTTCTAGTCTTTTAGTATTTTCTATGTTATAGATCGGATGGTCTAAGTTCAAAACATATAGACCATTAAACAGTTGGGCTACACCATAACAAACATCATTCATAAATATAGAACAACTATTGTTCTTAATAATGAAAGAAAATTTTCTCATGTCTAAACATGACAAAGATATAATGTTTTGAGTTATGGCTGGAACAAAATAACAGTTATCTAATTCTATTACAAGCCCAGTGGGCAAAGAAAGACGATAAACACCAACGGCAATGACATCAACTCTTGCTCCATTTCCAAAACGCAGGTCTATCTCTCCTTTACCCAGCATTCTTCTCCTTGTCAGTTCCTGCACATTCGTACAAATGTGAGAACCACATCCGGTATCCAATACCCAAGATGAAGGAGCAGAAAGGTTTATTTCTATAACAAATATACCTGAAGTGGAAGTCAAACTTTCCTTCTTCTTTTGAAGATCCTCAATGTAGAGGGGACAGTTCCGCCTCCAGTGCCCTGCCTTACCACAATGGTGGCACTTCCCTTCCTTGGCCAGATCTTTCTTTTTCAAGAGGAGACTTAGATCCAATCTTCGTCTTCTTGAATCCCTTGGCCTTGCCCTTGCTCTTATGCACCATCAGTATGGGGCTGGCAGGCTTGGCCTTCTTCATATTGATCTCGGCATTTCTCAACATGCGTAGGAGCTCGGGCAGTGTCTTGTCAATTTCATTCATATTGTAATTTAAGACAAACTGCTCATAACTGTTCGACAACAATTGCAGGATCAGATCAGTCGCCAACTCTTGGCCTAACGGGAACCCCAGTATTTCAAGGTTCTCTATATACCCAATCATCTTGAGTACGTGAGTTCCTACTGGGTCCCAAGCTCCCATCTTACACTGAAACAACGCCCTGGATATATCAAATCTGTCTTGGCGAGCTTGCCCTTGAAACATTTTCTTCAGGTGCTCCACCATCTCGTAACAGCTCATGTTCTCATGTTGCTTCTGAAGCTCAGAGTTCATGGTTGCGAGCATGAGACATTCTATATCCATGGAGTCATCTCCATACTTCTTATAAGCATCTTTATCTGCACGAGGTGCAGTAGAGGCTGGCTCCTCGGGGGGATCTTCTTCAAGGACATAGAGCTTACACTCTTGCCTGAGAACAATTCTCAGGTTCCTGAACCAGTCTAGGAAATTCGTCCCATTGAGCTTATCCTTATCAAGGATGGCTCTGAGGGACAACGTGGAGTGTGAAGTATTTGCCATGAAAATTCTACAAAATAATGCAAAGTTTATTTAGTACTATATTTCAAAATACATTTTATTATTTTAATAAGGACTTTAATGAAATACTCCCACTATTTTATTCAAATTGATAACCCTTCATATCAATTCGGAGAGTTAATGCGAGCTACTCTCTTAGTGGACAAGATCCGTATTTCACCAACACAACGAGTCCGCTTTGGCGTTCCTCTCATAATGCGGTTATTTAGGTAGGCAACACTTGCCAATTGCATCACTATGCAACTCTTGTTTGGTTGGTGAATAACTCTTTATTCGCATCCATCATATGGTGCATGCCAACCCAATGCCTCTAGGCACTCTATTTTTGAGGTCAGCTAGTTAAGTTAGACCTGATGTCGATAGTGGGTTATCACAATTATCCGCTCGCACCTTTACCAAGATAGATTAATGCACCTTGCTTTGACAAGCCCGCATTTCATCGATCGAGGCGGGAAGAGTGTCATCCATCGGAAGGCATCCGTATACTTAATATTGGATAAGGGATTTTATTTATAAAATTGATTAACAATTAATCAACGTGCACTTTAAAATACAACATTCACAACCAAATACATCCCAGAAGTGCACAAAACAAAATTATCAATGCTTGATAAAAAGGGCTAAATCTGAGCATTTAGAACACTTCTAAATCTCCAGATTTACATGCATTTGACACAGGCAAAACAACTCCACTTATGCAGTAGACAAACTCGTCTCTCAATGTCAGATTCAAAATCTAACACATTTATTTTCACAAACCAATTAGAGGGACGGTTACTACAAAGGAGACACAATTTCTGAAATAATGAAATCATAACGCAATCACATGCATTCCTGGGAGTTTTCCAATCTAGAACATTTCTACGAAATTCAAACATCCAGGAAGAAATCCAGACACTTAGAACACTTCTAAATTTTTGATTTACATGCATTAGATTGCTAACCTAGCTCTGATACCACTGTTTGGTTTTCTAATACCATTTCAAAAATGATAATACAGCATATCATATATGCGCAGCGAAATAAATAACTAGAACAACCCAAAGAGTTAAGGAACTTGCGATTTTACTGATTCAAGAAATAAAATAACATCCACATCACACTGCAGAAATTATACCTGAAGGGTATTTGAGTCAATACTCAAACCAAGATGCTCCTCACTGAGTCTTGTAGAACCAATCTTGAGTTGCAAGAACCAAAATAGATCGGTCCCTCTACAGAGATCCACACAAGTGCTGGAGAACCTCGATGCCTTGTCGAACAAGGAATGAGTCGTAGAAGAGAAGTTCTCAGCGTCCCCACGGACTGCTAGATCCGAGATAGGGGAGGCGGCGACTGTCGGAACAGGAGAGAAGCCCTAGCGGAACAATTCCGGCGCTGCTTTCTCAAAACATGAAAGGCTGCGTTCGACAAACTCAAGGAGATCTGCGTTCGACGAACTCAAGAGATCTGCATTCGACGAACTCAAGGAGATCTGCGTTCGACAAACTCAAGAGATCTGCGTTCGACGAACTCAAGGAGATCTGCGTTCGACGAACTCAAGGAGATCTGCGTTCGACGAACTCAAGGAGATCTGCATTCGACGAACTCAAGGAGATCTGCGTTCGACAAACTCAAGAGATCCGCGTTCGACGAACTCAAGGAGATCTGTGTTCCACGAACTCAAGAGATCTGCGTTCGACGAACTCAAGGAGATCTGCGTTCGGCGAACTCAAGGAGATCTGCTTTCGATGAACTCAAGGAGATCTGCGTTCGACGAACTCAAGGAGATTGGCGTTCGACGAACTCAAGGAGATCTGCGTTCGATGAACTCAAGAGATCTGCGTTCGACGAGCACAAGGAAATCTGCGTTCGACGAACTCAAGAGATCTGCGTTCGACGAACTCAAGAGATCTGTGTTCGACAAACTCAAGAGATCTGAGTTCGACGAACTCAAGAGATCTGCGTTCGACGAACGCGCTACACTAGCCCTCTGCCGTCTCAGCGGTCGACGAAGGTGCTACACTAGCCCTTTTGTCTCAGCGGTCGACGAACGCACTACACTAGCCCGTCTCATCGGTCGATGAATGTCGTATACTATCCGTCTCAGCGGTCGACGAACGTCGTATACTAGCCGTCTCAGCGGTCGAAGAAACGCATCCAGTTCGACTAAACCCTTTAGCCGAATTTTGACTTAGCCGAATTCGTCGAAACACTTTAGCCGATTTCGACACAGTTCGTCTAAACACTTTAGCCAAATTTGTCAAGTATAGATCCATTCATTTAAACCTTTTAAACGATTTCCCATTGAGACGTCCTCAAATTAATTCCAAACAGTCACATGATTGGTCCTCCACTCATATCCAATATAAGCAAGGCCAACTCAATTCTTTTTCCAATATCTCCAAGCATTTTATGTGCGGGCCTATAGACTCATATTGCGTTGGCTGTAAGACTAACTGTTGATTGCTTTGAGATCACCTCAGAAACTCCAAAACAAACGTCCATCACTTTTGATCCGGTTGTCCGATTTTCACCCACAATACCTTTTCGGAATGAGATCGGAGCCCTAAATTCAATGGAGAATAATTTAAACCCATTCCAGCTCATTTAGAGGTCGATATATAGTGAGTTGTAGTGGAAATACAAGATTTTGCTCCAAATGACACATACACTTCAAAATACCAGAATTTTTAATGCGGGTTGTAGTGAAAATGAGAGATTTTGCTCCAAATGACACTCAAACTTTAAACCGCAGCAACTTTTGATGTGGTTGACTTATTTTACCCCCACAACACCTTTTCGGAATAATCTTGGAGCACTACATTCATTGGAGAACAAGTTTTACCCATTCCAGTTCATTTAGTTGTCGATATATAGTGGGTTGCAGCGGTAATGCGAAATTTAGATCCAAATGACACCTAAACTTCTAAGAGCCATAACTTTTGATTTTTATGTTTGATTTTTGCCCACAATACCTTTTTGGAATATGCTCGGAGGCATACATCTAATGGAGCACAATTTTAAACCATTCCAGCTCATTTTAGTGGTCAATATACAGCGGGTTGCAATGACAATGAGGGATTTAGCTCCTCTTTACACATTAACTATAACAGACATAACTTTTGATCCGGTTGTTTGATTTTTGCGCACAACACATTTTTGGAATGAGCTCGGAACCCTACACCCAATGGAGAACAAGTTTTTCCCATTCGAGTTTGTTATTGGTCAATATACAGTGGGTTGCTAATAAGGTATTTAGCTCGAAAGGAGACTTAATCTTCAAACGTCCATAACTTTTGATCCGATTGTTCGATTTTCACCCACAATACCTTTTCAGAATGAGATCGGAGCCCTAAATCCAATGGAGAACAATTTAAACCCATTCCAGGTCGTTTAGAGGTTGAAATACAGTGAGTTGTAGTGGAAATACGAGATTTTGCTCCAAATGACACATACACTTCAAAATACCAGAATTTTTAATGCCGGTTGTAGTGAAAATGAGAGATTTAGCTCCAAATGACACTCAAACTTTAAACCACAACAACTATTGATGTGGTTGTCTTATTTTACCCCCACAACACTTTTTTGGAATAATCTTGGAGCACTACATTCATTGGAGCACAAGTTTTACCCATTCCAGTTCATTTAGTTGTTGATATATAGCGGGTTGCAGCGGTAATGAGAAATTTAGCTCCAAATGACACCTAAACTTCTAACAACCATAGCTTTTGATTTTTATATTTGATTTTTGCCCAAAACACCTTTTCGGAATATGCTCGGAGGCATACATCCAATGGAGCACAATTTTAAACCATTACAACTCATTTTAGTGGTCAATATACAGCGGGTTGCAATGGCAATGAGGGATTTAGCTTCTCTTTACACATTAATTGTAACAACCACAACATTTGATCTGGTTGTTTGATTTTTGCGCACAACACCTTTTTGGAATGAGCTCGGAGCCCTACATCAATGGAGAACAAGTTTTTCCCATTCCAGTTTATTATTGGTCAAGTTGGTAATAAGGTATTTAGGTCGAAAGGAGACCTAAACTTCAAACGTCCATAACTTTTGATCCGGTTGTCCGATTTTCAACCCCAATACCTTTTCGGTATGAGATTAGAGCCTTAAATCCATTAGAGAACAATTTAAACCCATTCCAGCTCGTTTAGAGGTCGATATACAGTGAGTTGTAATGGAAATACGAGATTTTGCTCCAAATGATACATACACTTCAAAATACCAGAATTTTTAATGCGGGTTGTAGTGAAAATGAGAGATTTATCTCCAAATGACACTCAAACTTTAAACCACAACAACTTTTGATGCGGTTGTCTTATTTTACCCCCACAACACCTTTTTAGAATAATCTTGTAGCACTACATTCATTGGACCACAAGTTTTACCCATTCCAGTTAATTTAGTTGTCGATATATAGCGGGTTGAAGTGGTAATGCGAAATTTAGCCCCAAATGACACCTAAACTTCTAACAGCCATAACTTTTGATTTTTATGTTTGATTTTTGCCCACAACACCTTTTCAGAATATGCTCGGAGGCATACATCCAATGAAGCACAATTTTAAACCATTCTAGCTCATTTCAGTGATCAATATACAGCGGGTTGCAATAATAATGAGGGATTTAGCTCCTCTTTACACATTAACTGTAACAGCCATAACTTTTGATCTGGTTATTTGATTTTTGCACACAACACCTTTTTGGAATGAGCTCGGAGCCTTACATCCAATGGAGAACAAGTTTTTCGCATTCCAGTTTGTTATTGGTCAATATACAGCGGGTTGGTAATAAGGTATTTAGCTCGAAAGGAGACCTAAACTTACGTCCATAACTTTTGATCCACCCACAATACCTTTTCGGAATGAGATCGAAGCCCTAAATCCAATGGAGAACAATTTAAACCCATTCCTGCTCATTTAGAGGTCGATATACATTGAGTTGTTGTGGAAATATGAGATTTTGCTCCAAATGACACATACACTTCAAAATACCAGAATTTTTAATGCGGGTTGTAGTGAAAATGAGAGATTTAGCTTCAAATGACACTCAAACTTTAAACCGCAACAACTTTTGACGTGGTTGTCATATTTTACCCACACAACACCTTTTGAGAATAATCTTGGAGCACTAAGTTAAATTGGAGCACAGGATTTACCCATTCCAGTTCATTTAGTTGTCGATATATAGCGGGTTGCAGCGGTAATGTGAAATTTAGCTCCAAATGACACCTAAACTTCTAACAGCCATAACTTTTGATTTTTATGTTTGATTTTGCCCACAACACCTTTTCGGAATATGCTCGGAGGCATACATCCAATGGAGCATAATTTTAAACATTCGAGCTCATTTTAGTGGTCAGTATACAACGGGTTGCAATGGCAATGAGGGATTTAGCTCCTCTTCACACCTTTACTGTAACAACCATAACTTTTGATCTGGTTGTTTGATTTTTGCGAACAACACTTTTTTGGAATGAGCTCGGAGCCCTACATCCAATGGAGAACAAGTTTTTCCCAATTCAGTTTGTTATTGGTCAATATACAGCGGTTTGGTAATAAGGTATTTAGCTCGAAAGGAGACGTAAACTTCAAACGTCCATAACTTTTGATCCGGTTGTCCGATTTTCACCCACAATACCTTTTCGGAATGAGATCGGAGCCTTAAATCCAATGGAGAACAATTTAAACCCATTCCAGCTCGTTTAGAGGTCGATATACAGTGAGTTGTAGTGGAAATCTGAGATTTTGCTCCAAATGACACATACACTTCAAAATACCAGAATTTTTAATGCGGGTTGTAGTGAAAATGAGAGATTTAGCTCCAAATGACACTCAAACTTTAAACTGCAAAAACTTTTGATGTGGTTGTCTTATTTTACCCCCACAGCACCTTTTCAGAATATTCTTTGAGCATTACATTCAATGGAGCACAAGTTTTACCCATTCCAGTTCATTTAGTTGTCGATATATAGCGGGTTGCAGCGGTAAAGCGAAATTTATCTCCAAATGACACCTAAACTTCTAACAGCCATAACTTTTGATTTTTATGTTTGATTTTTGCCCACAACACCTTTTCAGAATATGCTCGGAGGCATACATCCAATGGAGCACAATTTTAAACCATTCCAGCTCATTTTAGTGGTCAATATACAGTGGGTTGCAATGGCAATGAGGGATTTAGCTCCTCTTTACACATTAACTGTAACAGCCATAACTTTTGATCTGGTTGTTTTGATTATTTCCCACAACACCTTTTTGGAATAAGCTCAGAGCCCTACATCCAATGGAGAACAAGTTTTTCCCATTCCAGTTTGTTATTGGTCAATATACAGTGGGTTGGTAATAAGGTATTTAGCTCGAAAGGAGACCTAAACTTCCAACATCCATAACTTTTGATAAGGTTGTCCGATTTTCACCCATAATACCTTTTCGGAATGAGATCGGAGCCCCAAATCCAATGGAGAACAATTTAAACCCATTCCTGCTCATTTAGAGGTCGATATATAGTGAGTTGTAGTGGAAATATGATATTTTGCTCCAAATGACATATACACTTCAAAATACCAGAATTTTTATTTCGGGTTGTAGTGAAAATGAGAGATTTAGCTCCAAATGAAACTCAAACTTTAAACCGCAACAACTTTTGATGCGGTTGTCTTATTTTACCCCACAACACCTTTTCAGAATAATCTTGGAGCACAACATTCATTGGAGCACAAGTTTTACACATTCCATTTCATTTAGTTGTCGATATATAGCGGGTTGCAGCGGTAATGTGAAATTTAGCTCCAAATGACACCTAAACATCTAACAGCCATAACTTTTGATTTTTATGTTTGATTTTTGCCCACAACACCTTTTCGGAATATGCTCGGAGGCATACATCCAATGGAGCACAATTTTAAACCATTCCAGCTCATTTTAGTGGTAAATATACAGTGGGTTGCAATGACAATGAGGGATTTAGCTCCTCTTTACACATTAACTGTCACAGCGATAACTTTTGAACTGGTTGTTTGATTTTTGCGCACAACACCTTTTTGGAATAAGCTCGGAGCCCTACATCTAATGGAGAACAACTTTTTCACATTCCAGTTTGTTATTGGTCAATATACAGCGGGTTGGTAATAAGGTATTTAGCTCGAAAGGAGACCTAAACTTCAAACGTCCATAACTTTTGATCCGGTTGTCTGATTTTCACCCACAATACCTTTTCAGAATGAGATCGGAGCCCTAAATCCAATTGAGAACAATTTAAACCCATGCTAGCTCGTTTAGAGGTCAATATACAGTGAGTTGTAGTGGAAATACGAGATTTTGCTCCAAATGACACATACACTTCAAAATACCAGAATTTTTAATGCGGGTTGTAGTGAAAATGAGATATTTAGCTCCAAATGACACTCAAACTTTAAACTGCAACAACTTTTGATGCGGTTGTCTTATTTTACCCCCAGAACACCTTTTCTGAATAATCTTTGAGCATTACATTCAATGGAGCACAAGTTTTACCCATTCCAGTTCATTTAGTTGTCGATATATAGCGGGTTGCAGCGGTAATGCGAAATTTATCTCCAAATGACACCTAAACTTCTAACAGCCATAACTTTTGATTTTTATGTTTGATTTTTGCCCACAACACCTTTTCAGAATATGCTCGGAGGCATACATCCAATGGAGCACAATTTTAAACCATTCCAGCTCATTTTAGTGGTCATTATACAGTGGGTTGCAATGGCAATGAGGGATTTAGCTCCTCTTTACACATTAACTGTAACAGCCATAACTTTTGATCTGGTTGTTTTGATTTTTGCCCACAACACCTTTTTGGAATAAGCTCGGAGCCCTACATCCAATGGAGAACAAGTTTTCCCATTCCAGTTTGTTATTGGTCAATATACAGTGTGTTGGTAATAAGGTATTTAGCTCGAAAGGAGACCAAAACTTCAAACGTCCATAACTTTTGATCTGGTTGTCCGATTTTCACCCACAATACCTTTTCGGAATGAGATCGGAGCCCTAAATCCAATTGAAAACAATTTAAACCCATTCCAGCTCGTTTAGAGGTTGATATACAGTGAGTTGTAGTGGAAATATGAGATTTTGCACCAAATGACATATACACTTCAAAATACCAGAATTTTTAATGCGGGTTGTAGTGAAAATGAGAGATTCAGCTCCAAATAGCACTCAAACTATAAACCGCAACAACTTTTTATAAGGTTGTCATATTTTACCCACACAACACCTTTTCAGAATAATCTTCGAGCATTACATTCAATGGAGCACAAGTTTTACCCATTCCAGTTCATTTAGTTGTCTATATATAGCGGGTTGCAGCGGCAATACAAAATTTAGCTCCAAATGACACCTAAACTTCTAACAGCCATAACTTTTGATTTTTATGTTTGATTTTTGCCCACAACACCTTCTCGGAATATGCTCGGAGGCATACATCAAATGGAGCACAATTTTAAACCATTCCAGCTCATTTAAGTGGTTAATATACAGAGGGTTGCAATGGCAATGAGGGATTTAGCTCCTCTTAACACATTAACTGTAACAACCATAACTTTTGATCCGGTTGTTTCATTTTTGCGCACAACACCTTTTTGGAATGAGCTCGGAGCCCAACATCCAATGGAGAAAAAGTTTTTCCCATTCCAGTTTGTTATTGGTCAATATACAGTGGGTTGGTAATAAGGTATTTAGCTCGAAAGGAGACCTAAACTTCAAAGGTTCATAAATTTTGATCCGGTTGTCCGATTTTCACACACAATACCTTTTCAGAATGAGATCGGAGCCCTAAATCCAATGGAGAACAAGTTAAACTATTCCAGCTCGTTTAGAGGTCGATATACAATGAGTTGTAGTGGAAATACCAGATTTTGCTCCAAATGACACATACACTTCAAAATACCAGAATTTTTAATGCGGGTTGTAGTGAAAATGAGATATTTAGCTCCAAATGACACTCAAACTTTAAACCGCAACAACTTTTGATGCGGTTGTCTTATTTTAGCCCCACAACACCTTTTTAGAATAATCTTGGAGCACTACATTCATTAGAGCACAATTTTTACCCATTCCAATTCAATTAGTTATCGATATATAACGGGTTGCAGCGATAATGCGAAATTTAGCTCCAAATGACACCTAAACTTCTAACAGCCATAACTTTTGTTTTTTATGTTTGATTTTTGCCCACAACAACTTTTCAGAATATGCTCGGAGGCATACATCCAATGGAGCACAATTTTAAAGCATTCCAGCTCGTTTTAGTGGTCAATATACATCGGGTTGCAATGGCAATGAGGAATTTAGCTCCTCTTTACACATTAACTGTAACAACCATAACTTTTGATCTGGTTGTTTGATTTTTGCGCACAACACCTTTTTGGATTGAGCTCGGAGCCCAACATCCAATGGAGAACAAGTTTTTCCCATTCGAGTTTGTTATTGGTCAATATACAGCGGGTTGGTAATAAGGTATTTAGCTCGAAAGGAGACCTAAACTTCAAACGTCCATAACTTTTGATCCGGTTGTCCGATTTTCACCCACAATACCTTTTCGGAATGAGATCGGAGCCTTAAATCCAATGGAGAACAATTTAAACCCAGTCCAGCTCGTTTAGAGGTCGATATACAATAAGTTGGAGTGGAAATATGAGATTTTGCTCCAAATGACACATACACTTCAAAATACCAGAATTTTTAATGCGGGTTGTAGTGAAAATGAAAGATTTAGCTCCAAATAACACTCAAACTTTAAACCGCAACAACTTTTGATGTGGTTATCTTATTATACCCGCACAACACCTTTCGAAATAATCTTGGAGCACTACATTCATTGGAGCACAAGCTTTACCCATTCCAGTTCATTTAGTTGTTGATATATAGCGGGTTGCAGCGGTAAGGCGAAATTTAAATCCAAATGACACCTAAACTTCTAACTGCCATAACTTTTGATTTTTATGTTTTATTTTTGCCCATAACACCTTTTCGGAATATGCTCGGAGGCATACATCCAATGGAGCACAATTTTAAACCATTCTAGCTCATTTTAGTGGTCAATATACATCGGGTTGCAATGGCAATGAGGGATTTAGCTCCTCTTTACACATTAACTGTAACAACCAAAACTTTTGATCTGGTTGTTTGATTTTTGCGCACAACACCGTTTTGGAATGAGCTCGGAGCCCAACATCCAATCGAGAACAAGTTTTTCCCATTCGAGTTTGTTATTAGTCAATATACAGCGGGTTGGTAATAAGGTATTTAGCTCTAAAGGAGACCTAAACTTCAAACGTCCGTAACTTTTGATCCGGTTGTCCAATTTTCACCCACAATACCTTTTCGAAATGAGATCGGAGCCCTAAATCCAATGGAGAACAATTTAAACCCAGTCCAGCTCGTTTAGAGGTCGATAAACAGTGAGATGTAGTAAAAATATGAGATTTTGCTCCAAATGACACATACACTTCAAAATACCAGAATTTTTAATGCAGGTTGTAGTGAAAATGATAGATTTAACTCCAAATGACACTCAAACTTTAAAACGCAACAACTTTTGATGCGGTTGTCTTATTTTACCCCCACAACACCTTTTCAGAATAATCTTGGAGCACTACATTCATTGAGCACAAGTTTTGCCCATTCCAGTTCATTTAGTTGTCGATATATAGCGGGTTGCAGCGGTAATGTGAAATTTAGCTCCAAATGACACCTAAACATCTAACAACCATAACTTTTGATTTTTATGTTTGATTTTTTCCCGCAACACCTTTTCGGAATATGCTCGGAGGCATACATCCAATGGAGCACAATTTTAAACCATTCCAGCTCATTTTAGTGGTCAATATACAGCGGCTTGCAATAACAATGAAGGATTTAGCTCCTCTTTACACATTAACTGTAACATCCATAACTTTTGATCTGGTTGTTTGATTTTTGCGCACAACACCTTTTGGAATGAGCTCGGAGCCCTACATCCAATGGAGAACAAGTTTTATCCATTCCAATTTGTTATTGGTCAATATACAACGGGTTGGTAATAAGGTATTTAGCTTGAAAGGAGACTTAAACTTCAAACGCCCATAACTTTTGATCCGGTTGTCCGATTTTCACCCACAATACCTTTTCTGAATGAGATCGGAGCCCTAAATCCAATGGAGAATAATTTAAACCCATTCCAGCTCGTTTAGAGGTCAATATATAGTGACTTGTAGTGGAAATACGAGATTTTGCTCCAAATGACACATACACTTCAAAATACCAGAATTTTTAATGTGGGTTGTACTAAAAATGAGAGATTTAGCTCCAAATGACACTCAAACTTTAAACTGCAAAAACTTTTGATGTGGTTGTCTTATTTTACCCCCACAACACCTTTTCGGAATAATCTTGTAGCACTATATTCATTGGAGCAGAAGTTTTACCCATTCCAGTTCATTTAGTTGTCGATATATAGCGGGTAGCAGCGGTAATGCGAAATTTAGTTCCAAATGACACCTAAACTTCTAACAACCATAACTTTGGATTTTTATGTTTGAGTTTTGCACACAACACCTTTTCGGAATATGCTCGGAGGCATACATCCAATGGAGCACAATTTTAAACCATTCCAGCTCATTTAAGTGGTCAATATACAGCGGGTTGCAATGGCAATGAAGGATTTAGCTCCTCTTTAGACATTAACTGTAACAGCCATAACTATTGATCTGGTTGTTTGATTTTTGCGTACAACGCCTTTTTGGAATGAGCTCGGAGCCCTACATCCAATGGAAAACATGTTTTTCCCATTGTAGTTTGTTATTGGTCAATACACAGCGGGTTGGTAATAAGGTATTTAGCTCGAAAGGAGACCTAAACTTCAAATGTCCATAACTTTTGATCCGGTTGTACGATTTTCACCAACAATACCTTTTCGGAATGAGATCGGAGCCCTAAATCCAATGGAGAACAATTTAAACCCATTCCAGCTCGTTTAGAGGTCGATATACAGTGAGTTGTAGTGGAAATATTAGATTTTGCTCCAAATGACACATATACTTCAAAATACCAGAATTTTTAATGCAGGTTGTAGTGAGAATGAAAGATTTAGCTTCAAATGACACTCAAACTTTATACCGCAACAACTTTTGATGCGGTTGTCTTATTTTACCCCCCACAACACCTTTTCAGAATAATCTTGGAGCACTACATTCATTGGAGCACAATTTTTACCCATTCCAGTTCATTTAGTTGTCGATATATAGCGGGTTGCATCGGTAATGCGAATTTTTGCTCCAAATGACACCTAAACTTCTAACAGCCATAAGTTTTGATTTTTATGTTTGATTTTCGCCCATAACACGTTTTCGGAATATGCTCGGAGACATACATCTAATGGAGCACAATTTTAAACCATTCCAGCTCATTTTAGTGGTCAATATACAGCGAGTTGCAATGGCAATGAGGGATTTAGCTCCTCTTTACACATTAACTGTAACAGCCATAACTTTTGATCTGGTTGTTTGATTTTTGCGCACAACACATTTTTGGAATGAGCTCGGAGCCCTACATCCAATGGAGAACAAGTTTTTCCCATTCCAGTTTGTTATTGGTCAATATACAGTGGGTTGGTAAAAAGGTATTTAGCTCGAAAGGAGACATAAACTTCAAACGTCCATAACTTTTGATCCAGTTGTCCGATTTTCACCCACAATACCTTTTTGGAATGAGATCGGAACCCTAAATCCAATGGAGAACAATTTAAACCCATTCTAGCTCATTTAGAGGTCGATATAAAGTGAGTTGTAGTGGAAATATGAGATTTTGCTCCAAATGACACATACCCTTCAAAATACCAGAATTTTTAATGCGGTTTGTAGTGAAAATGGGAGATTTAGCTCCAAATGACACTCAAACTTTAAACCGCACAACTTTTGATGTGGTTGTCTTATTTTTCCCCCACAACAACTTTTCAGAATAATCTTGGAGCACTACATTCATTGGAGCACAAGTTTTACCCATTACAGTTCATTTAGTTGTCGATATATAGCGGGTTGCTACGGTAATGCGAAATTTAGCTCCAAATGACACCTAAACTTCTAACAGGCATAACTTTTGATTTTTCTGTTTGATTTTTGCCCACAACACTTTTTCGGAATATGCTCGGAGGCATACTTCCAATGGAGCACAATTTTAAACCATTCCAGCTCATTTTAGTGGTTAATATACAGCGGGTTGCAATGGCAATGGTGGATTTAGTTCCTCTTTACACATTAACTATAACAGCCATAACTATTGATCTGGTTGTTTGATTTTTGCGCACAACACCTTTTTGGAATGAGCTCGTGACCCTACATCCCATGGAGAACAAGTTTTTCCCATTCAAGTTTGTTATTGGTCAATATACAGAGGGTTGGTAATAAGGTATTTAGCTCGAAAGGAGACCTAAACTTTAAACGTCCATAACTTTTGATCCAG
The DNA here is from genome assembly GCA_033032865.1 of Dactylorhiza incarnata. Classification (NCBI taxonomy): domain Eukaryota; kingdom Viridiplantae; phylum Streptophyta; class Magnoliopsida; order Asparagales; family Orchidaceae; genus Dactylorhiza; species Dactylorhiza incarnata. The sequence goes on along the minus strand of JAWHQI010000629.1, from coordinate 16,470 downwards.
TTGTCCGATTTTCACCCACAATACCTTTTCGGAATGAGATCGGAGCCCTAAATCCAATGGAGATCAATTTAAACCCATTCCAGCTCGTTTAGAGGTCGATATATAGTGACTTATAGTGGAAATACGAGATTTTGCTCCAAATGACACATACACTTCAAAATACCAGAATTTTTAATGCGGATTGTACTAAAAATGAGATATTTAGCTCCAAATGACACTCAAACTTTAAACCGCAACAACTTTTGATGTGGTTGTCTTATTTTACCCCCACAACACCTTCTTGGAATAATCTTGGAGCACTATATTCATTGGAGCACAAGTTTTACCCATTCCAGTTCATTTAGTTGTTGATATATAGCGGGTTGCAGCGGTAATGCGAAATTTAGCTCCAAATGACACCTAAATATCTAACAACCATAACTTTTGATTTTTATGTTTGATTTTTGCCCATAACACTTTTTCGGAATATGCTCGGAGGCATACATCCAATGGAGCACAATTTTAAACCATTCCAGCTCATTTAAGTGGTCAATATACAGCGGGTTGCAATGGCAATGAAAGATTTATCTCCTCTTTAGACATTAACTGTAAAAGCCTTAACTATTGATCTGGTTGTTTGATTTTTGCGCACAATGCCTTTTTGGAATGAGCTCGGAGCCCTACATCCAATGGAGAGCAAGTTTTTCCCATCCCAGTTTATTATTGGTTAATATACAGCGGGTTGGTAATAAGGTATTTAGCTCGAAAGTAGACCTAAACTCCAAAGGTCCATAACTTTTGATCCGGTTGTCCTATTTTTACCCACAATACCTTTTCAAAATGAGATCGGAGCCCTAAATCCAATGGAGAACAATTTAAACCCATTGCAGCTAGTTTAGAGGTCGATATACAGTGAGTTGTAGTGGAAATATGAGATTTTGCTCCAAATGACACATACACTTCAAAATACCAGAATTTTTAATGCGGGTTGTAGTGAAAATGAAAGATTTAGTTCCAAATAACACTCAAACTTTAAACCGCAACAACTTTTGATGTGGTTGTCTTATTTTACCCCCACAACACCTTTTCGGAATAATCTTGGAGCACTACATTCATTGGAGCACAAGTTTTACCCATTCCAGTTCATTTAGTTGTCGATATATAGCGGGTTGCAGCGGTAATGCGAAATTTAGCTCCAAATGACACCTAAACTTCTAACAGCCATAACTTTTGTTTTTTATGTTTGATTTTTGCCCGCAACACCTTTTCGGAATATGCTCGGAGGCACACATCCAATGGAGCACAATTTTAAACCATTCCAGCTCATTTTAGTGGTCAATATACAGCGAGTTGCAATGACAATGAGGGATTTAGCTCCTCTTTACATATTAACTGTAACAGCCATAACTTTTGATCTGGTTGTTTGATTTTTGCGCACAACACCTTTTTGGAATGAGCTCGGAGACCTACATCCAATGGAGAACATGTTTTTCACATTGCAGTTTGTTATTGGTCAATATACAGCGGGTTGGTAATAAGGTATTTAGCTCAAAAGGAGACCTAAACTCTAAACGTCCATAACTTTTGATCCGGTTGTCCGATTTTCACCCATAAAACCTTTTCAGAATGAGATCGGAGCCCAAAATCTAATGGAGAACAATTTAAACACATTCCAACTCATTTAGAGGTCGATATAGAGTGAGTTGTAGTGGAAATATGAGATTTTGCTCCAAATGACACATACACTTCAAAATACCAAAATTTTTAATGCGGGTTGTAGTGAAAATGAGAGATTTAGCTTCAAATGACACTCAAACTTTAAACCGCAATAGCTTTTGATGCGGTTGTCTTATTTTACCCCTACAACACCTTTTCAGAATAATCTTGGAGCACTACATTCATTGGAGCACAGGTTTTACCCATTTCAGTTCATTTAGGTGTCGATATATAGCGGGTTGTAGCGGTAATGCGAAATTTAGCTCCAAATGACACATAAACTTCTAACAGCCATAACTTTTGATTTTTATGTTTGATTTTTGCCCACAACACCTTTTCAGAATATGCTCGGAGGCATACATCCAATGGAGCACAAACTTACACCATTCCAGCTCATTTTATGGTCAATATACAGCGGTTGCAATGGCAATGATGGATTTAGCTCCTCTTTACACATTAACTGTAACAACCATACCTTTTGATCTGGTTGTTTGATTTTTGCGCACAACACCTTTTTGGAATGAGCTCGGAGCCCTACGTCCAATGGAGAACAAGTTTTTCCCATTCCAGTTTGTTATTGGTCAATATACAACGGGTTGGTAATAAGGTATTTAGCTCGAAAGGAGACCTAAACTTCAAACGTCCATAACTTTTGATCCGGTTATCCGATTTTCACCACAATACCTTTTCGGAATAAGATCGGAGCCCTAAATCCAATGGAGAACAATTTAAACCCATTCCAGCTCGTTTAGAAGTCGATATACAGTTAGTTGTAGTGGAAATATGAGATTTTGCTCCAAATGACACATACACTTCAAAATACCAGAATTTTTAATGCGGGTTGTTGTGAAAATGAGAGATTTAGCTCCAAATGACACTCAAACTTTAAACCGCAACAACTTTTGATGCGGTGGTCTTATTTTACCCCCACAACATCTTTTCGGAATAATCTTGGAGCACTACATTCATTGGAGCACAAGATTTACCCATTCCAGTTCATTTAGTTGTCGATATATAGCGGGTTGCAGCGGTAATGCTAAATTTAGCTCCAAATGACACCTAAACTTCTAACAGCCATAACTTTTGATTTTTATGTTTGATTTTTGCGCACAACACCTTTTCGGAATATGCTCGGAGGCATGCATCCAATGGAGCACAATTTTAAACCATTCCATCTCATTTTAGTGGTCAATATATAGCGGGTTGCGATTGTAATGAGGGATTTAGCTCCTCTTTACACAATAACTATAATGGCCACAACTTTTGATCTAGTTGTTTGATTTTTTCGCACAACACCTTTTTGGAATGAGCTCGGAGCCCTACATCCAATGGAGAACAAGTTTTTCCCATTCCAGTTTGTTATTGGTCAATATACAGCGGGTTGGTAATAAGGTATTTAGCTCGAAAGGAGACCTAAACTTCAAACGTCCATAACTATTGATCCGGTTGTCTGATTTTCACCCACAATACCTTTTCGGAATGAGATCAGAGCCCTAAATTCAATGGAGAACAATTTAAACCCATTCCAACTCGTTTAGAGGTCGATATACAGTGAGTTGTATTAGAAATACGAGATTTTGCTCCAAATGACACATACACTTCAAAATACCAGAATTTTTAAAGCGGGTTGTAGTGAAAATGAGAGTTTTAGCTCCAAATGACACTCAAACTTTAAACCGCAACAACTTTTGATGTGGTTGTCTTATTTTACCCCCACAACACCTTTTCGGAATAATCTTAGAGCACTACATTCATTGGAGCACAAGTTTTACGCATTCCAGTTCATTTAGATGTCGATATATAGCGGGTTGCAGCGGTAATGCTAAATTTAGCTCCAAATGACACCTAAACTTCTAACAGCCATAACTTTTGATTTTTATGTTTGATTTTTGCCCACAACACCTTTTCAGAATATGCTCGGAGGCATACATCCAATGGAGCACAATTTTAAATCATTCTAGCTCATATTAGTGGTCAATATACAGCGGGTTGCAATGGCAATGAGGGATTTAGCTCCTCTTTACACATTAAATGTAACAGCCATAACTTTTGATCTGGTTGTTTGATTTTTGCGCACAACACCTTTTTAGAATGAGCTCGTAGCCCTACATCCAATGGAGAACAAGTTTTTCCCATTCCAGTTTGTTATTGGTTAATATGCAGCGGGTTGGTAATAAGGTATTTAGCTCGAAAGGAGACATAATCTTCAAATGTCCATAACTTTTGATCTAGTTGTCCGATTTTCACCCACAATACCTTTTCAGAATGAGATCGGAGCCCTAAATCCAATGGAGAACAATTTAAACCCATTCCAGCTCGTTTAGAGGTCGATATACAGTGAGTTGTAGTGGAAATACGAGATTTTGCTCCAAATGACACGTACACTTCAAAATACCATAATTATTTATGCGGGTTGTAGTGAAAATGAGAGATTTAGCTCTAAATGACACTCAAACTTTAAACCGCAACAATTTTTGATGCAGTTGTCTTATTTTACCCCCACAACACCTTTTCAGAATAATCTTGGAGCACTACATTCATTGGAGCACAAGTTTTACCCATTCCAGTTCATTTAGTTGTAGATATATAGCGGGTTGCAGCGGTAATGCGAAATTTAGCTCCAAATGACACCTAAACTTCTAACAGCCATAACGTTTGATTTTTATGTTTGATTTTTGCCCACAACACCTTTTCGGAATATGCTCGGAGGCATACATCCAATGGAGAACAATTTTAAACCATTCCAGCTCATTTTAGTGGTCAATATACAGCGGGTTGCAATGGCAATGAGGGATTTAGCTCCTCTTTACACATTAAATGTAATAGCCATAACTTTTGATCTGGTTGTTTGATTTTTGCGCACACCACCTTTTTAGAATGAGCTCGCAGCCCTACATCCAATGGAGAACAAGTTTTTCCCATTCCAGTTTGTTATTGGTCAATATATAGCGGGTTGGTAATAAGGTATTTAGCTCAAAAGGAGACCTAAACTTCAAATGTCCATAACTTTTGATCCGGTTGTCCGATTTTCACCCACAATACCTTTTCAGAATGAGATCGGAGCCCTAAATCCAATGGAGAACAATTTAAACCCATTCCAGATCGTTTAGAGGTCGATATACAGTGAGTTGTAGTGGAAATATGAGATTTTGCTCCAAATGACACATACACTTCAAAATACCAGAATATTTTATGCGGGTTGTAGTGAAAATGAGAGATTTAGCTCCAAATGACACTCAAACTTTAAACCACAACAATTTTTGATGCGGTTGTCTTGTTTTACCCCCACAACACCTTTTCGGAATAATCTTGGAGTACTACATTCATTGAAGCACAAGTTTTACCCATTCCAGTTCATTTAGTTATCGATATATAGCGGGTTGCAGTGGTAATGCGTAATTTAGCTCCAAATGACACCTAAACTTCTAAAAGCCATAACTTATGATTTTTTATGTTCGATTTTTGCCCACAACACCTTTTCAGAATATGCTCGGAGGCATACATCCAATGGAGCACAATTTTAAACCATTCCAGCTCATTTTAGTGGTCATTATACAGCGGGTTGCAATGACAATGAGGGATTTAGCTCCTCTTTACACTAACTATAACAGCCATAACTTTTGATCTGGTTGTTTGATTTTTGCGCACAACACCTTTTTGTAATGAGCTCGGAGCCCTACATCCAATGAAGAACAAGTTTTTCCCATTTCAGTTTGTAATTGGTCAATATACAGCGGGTTGGTAATAAGGTATTTAGCTTAAAAGGAGACCTAAACATCAAACGTCCATAACTTTTGATTCGGTTGTCCGATTTTCACCCACAATACCTTTTCGGAATGAGATCGGAGCCCTAAATCCAATGGAGACTAATTTAAACCCATTCCAGCTCGTTTAGAGGTATATAGTGAGTTGTAGTGGAAATACGAGATTTTGCTCCAAATGACACATACACTTCAAAATACCAGAATTTTTAATGCGGGTTGTAGTGAAAATGAGAGATTTAGCTCCAAATGACACTCAAACTTTAAACCGCAACAACTTTTGATGCGGTGGTCTTATTTTACCCCCACAACACCTTTTCGGAATAATCTTGGAGCACTACATTCATTGGAACACAAGTTTTACGCATTCCAGTTCATTTAGTTGTCGATATATAGCGGGTTGCAACGGTAATGCGAAATTTTGCTCCAAATGACACCTAAACTTCTAACAGCCATAACTTTTGACTTTTATGTTTGATTTTTGACCACAACACATTTTCGGAATATGCTCGGAGGCACAAATCCAATGGAGCGCAATTTTAAACCATTCCAGCTCATTTTAGTGGTCAATATACAGCGGGTTACAATGGCAATGAGGGATTTAGCTCCTCTTTACACATTAACTGTAACAGCCATAACTTTTGATCTGGTTGTTTGATTTTTGCGAACAACACCTTTTTGGAATAAGCTCAGAGCCCTACATCCAATGGAGAACAAGTTTTTCCCATTCCAGTTTGTTATTTGTCAATATACAGCGGGTTGGTAATAAGGTATTTAGCTCGAAAGGAGACCTAAATTTCAAATGTCCATAACTTTTGATCCGGTTGTCCGATTTTCACCCACAATACCTTTTCGGAATAAGATCGGAGCCCTAAATCCAATGGAGAACAATTTAAAACCCATTCCAGCTCGTTTAGAAGTCGATATACAGTGAGTTGTAGTGGAAATATGAGATTTTGCTCCAAATGAAACATACACTTCAAAATACCAGAATATTTAATGCTGGTTGTAGTGAAAATGAGAGATTTTGCTCCAAATGACACTCAAACATTAAACTGCAAGAACTTTTGATGCGGTGGTCTTATTTTACCCCCACAACACATTTTCGGAATAATCTTGGAGCACTACATTCATTGGAGCACAAGTTTTACCCATTCCAGTTCATTTAGTTGTCGATATATAGCGGGTTGCAGCGGTAATGCGAAATTTAGCTCCAAATGACACCTAAACTTCTAACAGCCATAACTTTTGATTTTTATGTTTGATTTTTGCCCACAGCACCTTTTCGGAATATGCTCGGAGGCATACATCCAATGGAGCACAATTTTAAACCATTCCAGCTCATTTTAGTGATCAATATACAGCGGGTTGCAATGGCAATGAGGGATTTAGCTCCTCTTTACATATTAACTATAACGACCATAACTTTTGATCTGGTTGTTTGATTTTTGCGCACAACACCTTTTTGGAATGAGCTCGGAGCCCTACATCCAATGGAGAACAAGTTTTTGCCATTCCAGTTTGTTATTGGTCAATATACAGCGGGTTGGTAATAAGGTATTTAGCTCGAAAGGAAACCTAAACTTTAAATGTCCATAACTTTTGATCCAGTTGTCTGATTTTCACCCACAATACCTTTTTGGAATGAGATCGGAGCCCTAACTCCAATGGAGAACAATTTAAACCCATTCCAACTCGTTTAGAGGTCAATATACAGTGAGTTGTATTGGAAATATGAGATTTTGCTTCAAATGACACATACACTTCAAAATACCAGAATTTTTAATGCGAGTTGTAGTGAAAATGAGAGATTTAGCTCCAAATGACACTCAAACTTTAAACTGCAACAACTTTTGATGTGATGGTCTTATTTTACCCCCACAATACCTTTCAGAATAATCTTGGAGCACTACATTTATTGGAGCATAAGTGTTACCCATTACAGTTTATTTAGTTGTCGATATATAGAGGGTTGCAGCGGTAATGTGTAATTTAGCTCCAAATGACACCTAAACTTCTAACAGCCATGACTTTTGATTTTTATGTTTGATTTTTGCCCACAACACCTTTTCGGAATATGCTCGGAGGCATACATCTAATGGAGCACAATTTTAAACCATTCCAACTCATTTTTGTGGTCAATATACAGTGGGTTGCAATGGCAATGAGTGATTTAGCTCCTCTTTACACATTAACTATAATGGCCATAACTTTTGATCTGGTTGTTTGATTTTTGCGCACAACACCTTTTTGGAATGAGCTCGGAGCCCTACATCCAATGGAGAACAAGTTTTTCCCATTCCAGTTTGTTATTTGTCAATATACAGCGGGTTGGTAATAAGGTATTTAGCTCGAAAGGAGACCTAAACTGCAAACGTCCATAACTTTTGATCCGGTTGTCTGATTTTCACCCACAATACCTTTTCAGAATGAGATCGGAGCCCTAAATCAAATAGAGAACAATTTAAACCCAGTCCAACACGTTTAGAGGTCGATATACAGTGAGTTGTATTGGAAATACGATATTTTGTTCCAAATGACACATACAATTCAAAATACCAGAATTTTTAATGCGAGTTGTAGTGAAAATGAGAGATTTAGCTCCAAATGACACTCAAAACTTTAAACCGCAACAACTTTTGATGCGATTGTCTTATTTTACGCCCACGACACCTTTTCGGAATAATCTTGGAGCACTACATTCATTGGAGCATAATTTTTATGCTTTCCAGTTCATTTAGATGTCGATATATAGCGGGTTGCAGCGGTAATGCTAAATTTAGCTCCTAAGGACACCTAAACTTCTAACAGCCATATCTTTTGATTTTTATGTTTGATTTTTGCACACAACACCTTTTTGGAATATGCTCGGAGGAATACATCCAATGGAGCACAATTTTAAACCATTCCAGCTCATTATAGTGGTCAATATACAGCGGGTTGGTAATAAGGTATTTAGCTCGAAAGGAGACCTAAACTTCAAATGTCCATAACTTTTGATCGGGTTGTCCGATTTTCACCCACAATACCTTTTCGGAATAAGATCGGAGCCCTAAATCCAATGGAGAACAATTTAAACCCATTCCTGCTCGTTTAGAAGTCGATATACAGTGAGTTGTAGTGGAAATACGAGATTTTGCTCCAAATGTCACATACACTTCAAAATACCCGAATTTTTAATGTGGGTTTTAGTGAAAATGAGAGATTTTGCTCCAAATGACACTCAAACTTTAAACCGCAACAACTTTTGATGCGGTGGTCTTATTTTACCCCCACAATACCTTTCAGAATAATCTTGGAGCACTACATTCATTGGAGCACAAGTATTACCTATTACAGTTCATTTAGTTGTCGATATATAGCGGGTTGCAGCGGTAATGCGAAATTTAGCTCCAAATGACACCTAAACTTCTAACAGCCATAACTTTTGATTTTTATGTTTGATTTTTTCCCACAACACCTTTTCGGAATATGTTTGGAGGCATACATCCAATGGAGCACAATTTTAAACCATTCCAGCTCATTTTAGTGTTCAATATACAGTGGGTTGCAATGGCAATGAGTGATTTAGCTCCTCTTTACACATTAACTATAACGGCCATAAATTTTGATTTGGTTGTTTGATTTTTGCGCACAACACCTTTTTGGAATGAGCTCGGAGCCCTACATCCAATGGAGAACAAGTTTTTCCCATTCCAGTTTGTTATTGGTCAATATACAGCGGGTTGGTAATAAGGTATTTAGCTCGAAAGGAGACCTAAACTTCAAACGTCCATAACTTTTGATCCGGTTGTCTGATTTTCACCCACAATACCTTTTCGGAATGAGATCGGAGCCCTAAATCCAATAGAGAACAATTTAAAGACATTCCAACTCGTTTAGAGGTCGATATACAGCGAGTTGTATTGGAAATACGATATTTTGCTCCAAATGACACATACACTTCAAAATACCAGAATTTTTAATGCGACTTGTAGTGAAAATGATTGATTTAGCTCCAAATGACACTCAAATTTTAAACAGCAACAACTTTTGATGCGGTTGTCTTATTTTACCCCCACGACACCTTTTCGGAATAATCTTGGAGCACTACATTCATTGGAGCATAATTTGTATGCATTCCAGTTCATTTAGATGTCGATATATAGCGGGTTGCAGCGGTAATGCTAAATTTAGCTCCAAATGACACCTAAACTTCTAACAGCCATATCTTTTGATTTTTATGTTTGATTTTTGCACACAGCACCTTTTTAGAATATGCTCGGAGGCATACATCCAATGGAGCACAATTTTAAACCATTCCAGCTCATTTTAGTGGTCAATATACAGCGGGTTGCAATGTCAATGAGGGATTTAGCTCCTCTTTACACATTAACTGTAACAGCCATAACTTTTGATCTGGTTGTTTGATTTTTGCGCACAACACCTTTTTGGAATGGGCTCGGAGCCCTACATCCAATGGAGAACAAGTTTTTCCCATTCCAGTTTGTTATTGGTCAATATATAGCGGGTTGGTAATAAGGTATTTAGCTCGAAAGGAGACCTAAACTTCAAACGTCCATAACTTTTGATCCGGTTGTCCGATTTTCACCCACAATACTTTTCAGAATGAGATCGGAGCCCTAAATCCAATGGAAAACCATTTAACCCATTTCAGCTCGTTTAGAGGTCGATATAAAGTGAGTTGTAGTGGAAATATGAGATTTTGGTCCAAATGACACACTTCAAAATACCAGAATTTTTAATGCGGGTTGTAGTTAAAATAAGAGATTTAGCTCCAAATTACACTCAAACTTTAAACCGTAGCAACTTTTGATGCGGTTGTCTTATTTTACCCCCCACAACACCTTTTCGGAATAATCTTGGAGCACTACATTCATTGGAGCACAAGTTTTACCATTCCAGTTCTTTAGTTGTCGATATATAGCGGGTTGCAGCGGTAATGCGAAATTTAGCTTCAAATGACACCTAAACTTCTAACAGCCATAACTTTTGATTTTTATGTTTGATTTTTGCCCACAACACCTTTTCGGAATATGCTCGGAGGCATACATCCAATAGAGCACAATTTTTAAACCATTCCAGCTCATTTTAGTGGTCAATATACAGCGGGTTGCAATGGCAATGAGGGATTTAGCTCCTCTTTACACATTAACTATAACGGCCATAACTTTTGATCTGGTTGTTTGATTTTTGCGCACAACACCTTTTTGGAATGAGCTCGGAGCCCTACATCCAATGGAGAACAAGTTTTTGCCATTCCAGTTTGTTATTGGTCAATATACAGCGGTTTGGTAATAAGGTATTTAGCTCGAAAGGAGACATAAACTTTAAACGTCCATAACTTTTGATCCGGTTGTCTGATTTTCACCCACAATACCTTTTTGGAATGAGATCGGAGCCCTAACTCCAATGGAGAACAATTTAAACCCATTCCAACTCGTTTAGAGGTCAATATACAGTGAGTTGTATTGGAAATATGAGATTTTGCTCCAAATGACACATACACTTCAAAATACCAGAATTTTTAATGCGAGTTGTAGTGAAAATGAGAGATTTAGCTCCAAATGACACTCAAACTTTAAACCGCAACAACTTTTGATGCGATGGTCTAATTTTACCCCCACAATACCTTTCAGAATAATCTTGGAGCACTACATTTATTGGATCACAAGTTTTACCCATTACAGTTTATTTAGTTGTCGATATATAGCGGGTTGCAGCGGGTAATGTGAAATTTAGCTCCAAATGACACCTAAACTTATAACAGCAATGACTTTTGATTTTTATGTTTGATTTTTGCCCACAACACCTTTCGGAATATGCTCGGAGGCATACATCCAATGGAGCACAATTTTAAACCATTCCAGCTCATTTTAGTGGTCAATATACAGTGGGTTGCAATGGCAATGAGTGATTTAGCTCCTCTTTACACATTAACTATAATGGCCATAACTTTTGATCTGGTTGTTTGATTTTTGCGCACAACACCTTTTTGGAATGAGCTCGGAGCCCTACATCCAATGGAGAACAAGTTTTTCCCATTCCAGTTTGTTATTGGTCAATATACAGCGGGTTGGTAATAAGGTATTTAGCTCGAAAGGAGACCTAAACTGCAAACGTCATAACTTTTGATCTGGTTGTCTGATTTTCACCCACAATACCTTTTCAGAATGAGATCGGAGCCCTAAATCCAATAGAGAACAATTTAAACCCATTCCAACACGTTTAGAGGTCGATATACAGTGAGTTGTATTGGAAATACGATATTTTGCTCCAAATGACACATACAATTCAAAATACCAGAATTTTTAATGCGAGTTGTAGTGAAAATGAGAGATTTAGCTCCAAATGACACTCAAAACTTTAAACCGCAACAACTTTTGATGCGATTGTCTTATTTTACCCCCACGACACCTTTTCGGAATAATCTTGGAGCACTACATTCATTGGAGCATAATTTTTATGCTTTCCAGTTCATTTAGATGTCGATATATAGCGGGTTGCAGCGGTAATGCTAAATTTAGCTCCAAAGGACACCTAAACTTCTAACAGCCATATCTTTTGATTTTTATGTTTTATTTTTGCACACAACACCTTTTTCGAATATGCTCGGAGGCATACATCCAATGGAGCACAATTTTAAACCATTCCAGCTCATTATAGTGGTCAATATACAGCGGGTTGCAATGTCAATGAGGGATTTAGCTCCTCTTTACACATTAACTGTAACAGCCATAACTTTTGATCTGGTTGTTTGATTTTTGCGCACAACACCTTTTTGGAATGAGCTCGGAGCCCCACATCCAATGGAGAACAAGTTTTTCCCATTCCATTTTGTTATTGGTCAATATACAGCGGGTTGGTAATAAGGTATTTAGCTCGAAAGGAGACCTAAACTTCAAACGTCCATAACTTTTCATCCGGTTGTCTGATTTTCACCCACAATACCTTTTCGGAATGAGATCGGAGCCCTAAATCCAATAGAGAACAATTTAAACCCATTCCAACTCGTTTAGAGGTCAATATACAGTGAGTTGTATTGGAAATACGATATTTTGCTCCAAATGACACATACACTTCAAAATACCAGAATTTTTAATGCGACTTGTAGTGAAAATGATAGATTTAGCTCCAAATGACACTCAAACTTTAAACAGCAACAACTTTTGATGCGGTCGTCTTATTTTACCCCCACGACACCTTTTCGGAATAATCTTGGAGCACTACATTCATTGGAGTATAATTTTTATGCATTCCAGTTCATTTAGATGTCGATATATAGCGGGTTGCAGCGGTAATGCTAAATTTAGCTCCAAATGACACCTAAACTTCTAACAGCCATATCTTTTGATTTTTATGTTTAATTTTTGCACACAGCACCTTTTCAAAATATGCTCGGAGGCATACATCCAATGGAGCACAATTTTAAACCATTCCAGCTCATTTTAGTGGTCAATATACTGCGGGTTGCAATGTCAATGAGGGATTTAGCTCCTCTTTACACATTAACTGTAACAGCCATAACTTTTGATCTGGTTGTTTGATTTTTGCACACAACACCTTTTTGGAATGAGCTCGGAGCCCTACATCCAATGGAGAACAAGTTTTTCTCATTCCAGTTTGTTATTGGTCAATATATAGCGGGTTGGTAATAAGGTATTTAGCTCGAAAGGAGACCTAAACTTCAAACGTCCATAACTTTTGATCCGGTTGTCCGATTTTCACCCACAATACTTTTTAGAATGAGATCGGAGCCCTAAATCCAATGGAAAACAATTTAAACCCATTTCAGCTCGTTTAGAGGTTGATATACAGTGAGTTGTAGTGGAAATATGAGATTTTGGTCCAAATGACACACACTTCAAAATACCAGAATTTTTAATGCGGGTTGTAGTGAAAATAAGAGATTTAGCTCCAAATTACACTCGAACTTTAAACCGCAGCAACTTTTGATGCAGTTGTCTTATTTTACCCCCCACAACACCTTTTCGGAATAATCTTGGAGCACTACATTCATTGGAGTACAAATTTTACCCATTCCAGTTCTTTAGTTGTCGATATATAGCGGGTTGCAGCGGTAATGCGAAATTTAGCTCCAAATGACACCTAAACTTCTAACAGATATAACTTTTGATTTTTATGTTTGATTTTTGCCCACAACACCTTTTCGGAATATGCTCGGAGGCATACATCCAATGGAGCACAATTTTAAACCATTCCAGCTCATTTTAGTAGTCAATATACAGCGGGTTGCAATGGCAATGAGGGATTTAGCTCCTCTTTACACATTAACTATAACGGCCATAACTTTTGATCTGGTTGTTTGATTTTTGCGCACAACACCTTTTTGGAATGATCTCGGAGCCCTACATCCAATGGAGAACAAGTTTTTGTCATTCCAGTTTGTTATTGGTCAATATACAGCGGGTTGGTAATAAGGTATTTAGCTCGAAAGGAGACCTAAACTTTAAACGTCCATAACTTTTGATCCGGTTGTCTGATTTTCACCCACAATACCTTTTTGGAATGAGATTGGAGCCCTAACTCCAATGGAGAACAATTTAAACTCATTCCAATTCGTTTAGAGGTCAATATACAGTGAGTTGTATTGGAAATATGAGATTTTGCTCCAAATGACACATACACTTCAAAATACCAGAATTTTTAATGCGAGTTGTAGTGAAAATGAGAGATTTAGCTCCAAATGACACTCAAACTTTAAACCGCAACAACTTTTGATGCGATGGTCTTATTTTACCCCCACAATACCTTTCAAAATAATCTTGGAGCACTACATTTATTGGAGCACAAGTTTTACCCATTACAGTTTATTTAGTTGTCGATATATAGCGGGTTTGCAGCGGTAATGTGAAATTTAGCTCCAAATGACACCTAAACTTATAACAGCCATATCTTTTGATTTTTATGTTTTATTTTTGCACACAACACCTTTTCCGAATATGCTCGGAGGCATACATCCAATGGAGCACAATTTTAAACCATTCCAGCTCATTATAGTGGTCAATATACAGCGGGTTGCAATGTCAATGAGGGATTTAGCTCCTCTTTACACATTAACTGTAACAGCCATAACTTTTGATCTGGTTGTTTGATTTTTGCGCACAACACCTTTTTGGAATGAGCTCGGAGCCCCACATCCAATGGAGAACAAGTTTTTCCCATTCCAGTTTGTTATTGGTCAATATACAGCGGGATGGTAATAAGGTATTTAGCTCAAAAGGAGACCTAAACTTCAAACGTCCATAACTTCTGATCCGGTTGTCCGATTTTCACCCACAATACCTTTTCCGAATGAGATCAGAGCCCTAAATCCAATGGAAAACAATTTAAACCCATTCCAGCTCGTTTAGAGGTCAATATACAGTGAGTTGTAGTGGAAATATGAGATTTTGGTCCAAATGACACATACACTTCAAAATACTAGAATTTTTAATGCGGGTTGTAGTGAAAATGAGAGATTTAGCTCCAAATGACACTCGAACTTTAAACCGCAACAACTTTTGATGCGGTTGTCTATTTTACCCCCCAGAACACCTTTTCGGAATAATCTTGGAGCACTACATTCATTGGAGCACAAGTTTTACCCATTCCAGTTCTTTAGTTGTCGATATATAGGGGTTGCAGCGGTAATGCGAAATTTAGCTCCAAATGACACCTAAACCTCTAACAGCCATAAGTTTTGATTTTAATGTTTGATTTTTACCCACAACACATTTTCGGAATATGCTCAGAGGCATACATCCAATGGAGCACAATTTTAAACCATTACAGCTCATTTTAGTGGTCAATATACAGCGGGTTGCAATGACAATGAGGGATTTAGCTCCTCTTTACACATTAAATGTAACAGCCATAACTTTTGATCTGGTGGTTTGATTTTTGCGCACAACACCTTTTTGGAATGAGCTCGGAGCCCTACATCCAATGGAGAACAAGTTTTTCCCATTCCAATTTGGTATTGGTCAATATACAGCGGGTTGTTAATAAGGTATTTAGCTCGAAAGGAGACCTAAACTTCAAACGTCCATAACTTTTGATCCGGTTGTCCGATTTTCACCCACAATAACTTTTCGGAATGAGATCGGAGCCCTAAATCCAATGGAGAACAATTTAAAAGTCATTCCAGCTCGTTTAGAGGTCGATATATAGTGAGTTGTAGTGGAAATATGAGATTTTGCTCCAAATGACACATACACTTCAAAATACCAGAATTTTTAATGCCGGTTGTAGTGAAAATGAGAGATTTAGCTCCAAGTGACACTCAAACATTAAACCGCAACAACTTTTGATGCGATTGTCTTATTTTACCCCCCACAACACCTTTTCGGAATAATCTTAGAGCACTACATTCATTGGAGCACAAGTTTTACCCATTCCAGTTCATTTAGTTGTCGATATATAGCGGGTTGCAGCGGGTAATGCGAAATTTATTTCCAAATGACAACTAAACTTCTAACAGCCATAACTTTTGATTTTTATGTTGATTTTTGCCCACAAAACCTTTTTCGGAATATGCTCGGAGGCATACATCCAGTGGAGCACAATTTTAAACTATTCCAGCTCATTTTTGTGGTCAATATACAGCGGGTTGCAATGGCAATGAGTGATTTAGCTCCTCTTTACACATTAACTGTAACAGCCATAACTTTTGATCTGGTTGTTTTGATTTTTGCGCACAACAACTTTTTGGAATGCGCTCGGAGCCCTACATCCAATGGAGAACAAGTTTTTCCCATTTCAGTTTGTTATTGGTCAATATACAACGGGTTGGAAATAAGGTATTTAGCTCGAAAGGAGACCTAAACTTCAAACGTCCATAACTTTTAATCCGGTTGTCCGATTTTCACCCACAATACCTTTTCGGAATGAGATCGGAGCCCTAAATCCAATGGAGAACAATTTAAACACATTACAACTCGTTTAGAGGTCGATATACAGTGAGTTGTATTGGAAATACGAGATTTTGCTCCAAATGACACATACACTTCAA